>CM038725.1:36171152-36183652 GCA_021613375.1 Megaleporinus macrocephalus | reverse complement strand
GAGAGAGAGAGAGAGAGAGAGAGAATGCTTCATTCTGCTGGGCTGTGGGGCAGTGTGTGGGTTGGTTATCTACCGTGTGAGGGAGGTGTGTGGTTGGAGGTGACCTGCCAGCCGGCGCTGAGCTGTGGTTCTGCTGCTGTGTTCACGAGACCACCAGTAGACTAGGAGACGGTCAGCACGCTGAAAGATAACTAGCTGAATGATGAGTGGTGTGTAATATCACTGGAGCTGGAGCTGTGTTAATAACTATATCCTACAGCTATGTGTTATATATTACATTAAACCTACTAACCCCGCCCTCTCTCTCTCTCTCTCTCTCTCTCTCTCTCTCTCTCTCGCTCTCTCTCTCTCTCTGTAGGGGAGGTCTGCTGTGAAGCTCCTAATAATCGTCTGGACAGGTTTACGGGCACGCTGGTGTGGAAGGAGCAGAAGTATCCTCTGGATAATCAGAGCGTGCTGCTGAGGGGCTGCACTCTCAGGAACACTGACTGGTGCTTCGGCCTGGTGCTGTTCGCAGGTCAGTCTGCTGTACTGATATTGGACATAAATCAATTCCGATTTCAGGTTCTGATTAAGTTCCCGTGTGTCTCCTCTCAGGTCCCGACACTAAGCTGATGCAGAACTGTGGGAAGTCCAGTTTTAAGAGGACCAGCATTGACCGCCTGATGAACGTCCTCGTGCTCTTTGTGAGTTTGAGAGCTCCGGTGCGGTGTAGATATGCGTAGAGCGTAGACCTAGACCTTTGTGCCAAAAGTTATGGGACGGAAGAATGTAGCTGTGCATGGAGGGATGTTACCTCAGGGAACGACCACACCTGTACACGGTTTGAGGTTGAACCCCGGCCAGCGTGCTCCTGGCAAGGCGTTGTGATGTTAGTTAACGTTCCTTGATCCACAGGGTCATGTGTGTACTGGGAATAGCATACAGAAGGCATTACCACCCACAGTGGACAGTGATGATCATGACCAGTGGTGTCTGGCATCCACATTCAAGGCAGGAGACCCCACACTCATATCCTGCAGGTCAGGAAGCAGAAGACCCACCAGAGTGCCTCTGTTAGCACCACAACACAGCGCCTCACCTAGGCTTGAGAGGTTGCTAACTGAACCCTAGAGGACGGGCATCATGGTCCCCATGAGTCAGGGTACCAGTTGTTTTGGGCTGATGGTTGGGTTTGTGAAGGCTGGTGGTGGTTCTGTACAGGTGTGGGTCCACTGGTCTGCTCTAACACGTCATTGGCCGTTGACTGACCTTCATGGACTTGTACCTCCACAATGGTGGGATATTCCAGCAGAAGCCGTTGGGCCCAAGAATTGGTTCGAGGAGCATTCTGGAGAGTCCTTTAAATGAGCATCTATGGGACAGGGTTGGGAGGTCCTGCACCATGGAGCTGTGGGTGACTATCCAGACACTACAACATCCCTCCAGACGTCTTCCGTCTACCTGTGGAGTCGAAGCCAAGTCTAGTTGCTGGACTTCATCAAGCCAGATGGGGGTCGTACACGATACTAGTTCCTGTCCCATTACTTTTGGAGCGTCTATGTAGAAATCTGTGTCAGTTTTTGATCATGTTAAGAGTGAAGATTATCCAGGTGTCTGTGGTAATTACTAAAAATACTAATTACTATACTTATCACTCTTACTTTGTTTCCTCTCGTCTGCAGATTTTTGGGTTTTTGGTGTTGATGTGTATCGTCCTGGCTGTGGGCCACGGCATCTGGGAGTATTATGAAGGCTCAAAGGTCACGGGTTTCGTCCCCAGGGAGGAGAACATGGGCCCGGCGTTTTCGGCCTTCCTCACGTTCTGGTCCTACATTATCATCCTCAACACCGTGGTGCCCATATCGCTCTACGTCAGGTAGCGGAGGTCCTAACGTTCCTCACTGACTTTCAGACTTTCAGATGAATTTATTTCAAAACTGTGAGGGACAGTCTCACTTCCTCTCCTCCTACTAAAATGTAGGCTCCGCCCACAGACTAAAACTTCACCAAACCTCATGCTACATGTAAATCTTACTTAAAAATCAAAAATATTCCTTTTTATGAATCAAACAAAACAAACTGATGGTGACGTACGTTCAGGAGTGTAAATGTAGGCGTTATGATTCAACACTCTCAATAGAAATGACTCTATTTAGTTTATTACTAATGTCTTGGCTTTAAATAGATCATTTACTGTAAATTATTAACACCATTTCCTGGTTTAACCCTTCTACCCACCCTCATAGCTGCAGTGCGCTGTATGTAGCTCTGATAGAATCCACAGCTGTAGTGTTCTGGCTCTAGTTCCCCCACCCCGAGACCCTCCACTGTAACAAGAGTCCACCAGTTGAAGGAATGAGAGAAGCTACAATGTGAACCACTAAATTTATATCATCGCTGTCCAAGCCAAAAAAAGTATGTCCAAAATGCCAACTTCACAGAAGTGTCCAAAAACAACAACAACAAAAAAGAATGGAACCAAATTGTTTTTATGTGATTTTAGAGCGTTTCTATTGGTTTGTTCATCATGAAATTTGCATAAAATGTAAAAGGCAGCTGTCGTATTCAAATCATATAAAATAATAAACATAGATATATATATATATATATTTATATATATATATATATATATATATATATATATATATATTTATATATATAGGCAGCATGGTTCATTGATGGTCGGGTTTGTGTGGACCCCAGTTATCAACAAGGCTGGTGGTTGTTCTATAATGGTGCGGGTCCACTGGTCTGCTCTAACATGTCATTGACCGGTTATATTATATATATTATATATATGTATATATTATATTATATATATATATATTAGGGGTGTAAGAAAATAGCAAAATATTGAATATCGTGATAATATATTTAGTGATACTGTATCGATTCTCAAAATCACAGTATCAATACACAGATTCCTGACAGACAGTGAATCATTGTGTGTTGTGTTGAAACCTCTGACCACTAGATGGCAGTGCTGTAATCCATTTTCAGCTCCACTCCAACATTAACAAGCAGCACAAGGGCGCAGTGCTATTGTAAACACTGATAAACCTGTTCATACAGTGGTGTGTTTTAATAGTAGTATTTGAAAAAAAAAAAAAAAAAAATATATATATATATATATATATATATATAAACCATGAAAACCAAAATAAATGCTCCAAAATATTTTCCAGTTCCATTGACTTACACAATTTTTGTTCTCCTCTGTAAAGTTACTATTTTTGGAGATGATTCAGTATTTTTAGTATATTTTGAACAAAGTTTTATTAAAAATTCACTGTAATGACTGATGGAGCTGGAGGTGAGAGTGATGGAGTGAGTTATTGACTGGTTGTGAATGCTGCTCTTGTGTTAAATATCATAATTACTAGAATTTTAATTCTCAGTAATGCGTTGTCGCAGGTTTCCATTGCTAACTTTAATAATTTCACAGTTTTGTAACTCCAGTATAACATATAGTGTATGATATCCACACTGATAGAGTCTTTATGTGTGTGTGTGTGTTTGTCTTACAGTATGGAAGTGATCCGGTTGGGCAACAGTTACTACATTAACTGGGACAGGCTGATGTATTACAGTCGCAATGACACCCCGGCTGAAGCCCGGACCACCACTCTGAACGAGGAGCTGGGGCAGATCCGTTACGTCTTCTCTGATAAAACCGGCACGCTTACCCAGAACATCATGACCTTCAACAAGTGCTCCATCAACGGCAAATACTACGGTAGGTATACTCGCCAGGACGCTGTTAGCCATACTATACAGTACAGGTAGTATTCCTGTGATATACTACTCCATATTTTACTGTTGACAAATCAACACTCAGGAAATACTTCTCACAGTCGCCCTGGCAACCAAGAAAACAGTGTATTTGATCTTATTTGTCTGCCAATGTTAATACTCAATAAATAAGAATCAGTACTTTAGTTTCAGTATATCTATATTAGTTTGATTACCAAAAACATTGAGTATTGATTTTTTACTCCCACTCTGAGAATTAGATTTATTATTCTTTAACTTCTCTACGTAGTTTGAGATATACTATGAAACTGATGTGGTTCTTCTATGAGCTGGAGGAACTGAAATGTGGGAGTCTTTCTGACTGGAGTTCCATCCATCCATCCATCCATCCATCCATCCATCCATCCATCCACCCTTCCATCCATCCATCCATCCAGCAACCCTTCCATCCATCCATCCACCCTTCCATCCATCCATCCATCCACCCATCCAACCATCCACCCATCCATCCATCCATCCATCCATCCATCCACCCTTCCATCCATCCATCCATCCATCCATCCATCCACCCTTCCATCCATCCATCCACCCACCCTTCCATCCATCCATCCACCCTTCCATCCATCCATCCACCCTTCCATCCATCTATCCATCCATCCATCCATCCATCTACCCATCCATCCATCCATCCATTCATCCATCCACCCTTCCATCCATTCATCCATCCATCAACCCTTCCATCCATCCATCCATCCCAGTGTCATCGAGCAAAGGTACACCACGGACAGGTCGCCAGTCCATCACATGATCATCACACACTCCAGAACGACCTGAACCAGGAATCCAACCCAGATCATCTTACTGTGAGGAGACCTGACTCGAGTGTGTTTTTCTGTTTTTCTCTGTAGGGGACGTGATTGACCACTACACAGGACAAAGATTAGAGATTTCAGAGGTAAGGGGTCAGTATGAGGCTGAGGGGCGGGTCAGGTCAGTAGTCCTTTAACACAGTACACCATGATAACTTATTAGACTAGCGTCAGTAGTTAAAGAGCAGGACCTGGTCTGAATTCTTACTTAGATAAGGTGTGGTGTACCTCAGGGCTTCGTACTAGGGCCTCTTATGTTTTTTACATTTCAACGCTTATCACTCTGAGAGCGATGTTTTTTCTTTCTGTTGTAATTACTTATTCATTCACTGTGATTTGCCTCAGGTAAGTATCGAAACAATTCGTGCTTCCCGACGCAGACCAGAGAGAAGGTTGTTGAAGCAGCTCTGCTGTCTGAGCTGGATTACAGTGATCTGATCTACAGACATGCATCTGCAGCCACACTGAAACCTTTAGACTATATATATCATTCAGCTTTAAGGTTCATTATTGGCGCCCCCTACAGCCCAGTCTTCTCTTGATGTGCGTCGAGAAACACATTCTGGTCGTATGCCATCTTATATCACAACAATGTTCACTGAGAATAGCACATATTAGGGAACTCACTCCAGTGATTGGACCAACCTTCAGGTTCCTAGAGCTTTTACTGAACTGGGAAAATCAGCAGCACCAGCGAGCTGGACCTCACTATGTCATTTTAAATTCTTAATTTCTAACCAGCTCTGCACGGCCTGCCAGTGTTTTAATTACTTTTAGTAATTAAATTATTAATTATATATTAATTATATATATAATATGATAATTAATTATTTAGTTTTAGGATTTTGAAATGTAGTTGATTTATATTTTTCTATTTTAATTTCCTTTTACCATTCTTATATCGTGATTTATATTATTATTATTATTATTTTTATTTATTTATTTATTTTTGTATTATTTCTTTTACTATTTTAAGCTTTTCTACTATATTTATATCTATGTTTATTAACTTATTTTTTTTTACTTTTGTCCTATTCTTGGTTTTGTTTCTTATTCAGTTTTTACAATTTATTTGAATTATTTTAAGTTTTTTTACATTTCAAGTACTCATTAAAATTAATTTTCATTTTATTTTCACTCTCTTTTTGTTTATAATTGTAATGCTCTGCGACATTGTAAATGAGGGTCTCCCTCAATGTACTCCCGAGTGAAAATAAAGGTTGATTGATTGATTGATTGATTGATTGATTGATTGATTGATTGATTTTAGTTTTTGCTGCTGCTACAGTGTGTTGAGTATGTGTGTCTGCAGGACATGATTCCGGTGGATTTCTCCTTCAATTCTCTGGCCGACCCCAAATTCCAATTCTATGACAGCAGTCTGCTGGAGGCCGTCAAGCTGGAGACGGAGGAAGTTCACAAGTTCTTCAGACTGCTGGGTCTCTGCCACACGGTCATGGCCGAGGAGAAGAACAACGGTCAGTGTTTGTAAGACAGGTGAAAGTAATCTGAGTAGAGATTACAGTCTTTCATTGGACGGCGATGATCTGAAGGCATTGGTTTTCCACCTGAACGCGAGTCAACTTGTCTAAATGTCTCTCGGTAGAGCTGGCGTATCAGGCTCAGTCTCCAGACGAGGGCGCCCTGGTGACGGCGGCGCGCAACTTTGGTTTTGTTTTCCGTTCTCGGACTCCAGAGACTCTGACCATCGTGGAGATGGGCGTCCAGCGCAGCTACGAGCTGCTGGCCATCCTCGACTTCAACAACGTACGAAAGAGAATGTCTGTCATTGGTATGGATGGGTTTCCTTCCTCCGGAGCGAATGTGCATCCAAAATCATTTCTTATCTTTTAGACCAGGATGTTAATGAAGCGAGACATTGCTAAAGGAGAAATTCAGATTGTTCACTCAGGTGAAGGTGTAGGTGTGGATGAGTGTGTGTGCACTGCTGTGTCTCTGCTTGTGTGTGTTTGTGGGCTACGTGTGTTCTGACTCCTGATCTTCTCTGTCTCAGTACGTTCTCCTGAAGGAACCCTGTCTCTGTACTGTAAGGGAGCTGATACTATCGTCTATCAGAGGCTGCACGAGTCCTGCAGGAAGCTGATGGAGGTCACAACAGAGCACCTCAACGTGAGTGACCACCAGAGGCAGCCCCTATATGTACTGAACACTTACAGTCCACTCACTGGACACTTTATTAGAAACAACTACCTTGTATTTTCACTAACCAGCCACTTTATTTGAAACACATACCTTGTATTTTCACTAACTGCCCACTTTATTAGAAACACCTACCTTGTGTTTTCACTGTCTGGCCACTTTATTAGAAACACCTACCTTGTACTTTCACTCACTGGCCACTTTATTAGAAACACCTACCTTGTATTTCCACAAACTGGCCACTTTATTAGAAACTCCTGCCTTGTATTTTCCCTGTCTGGCCACTTTATTAGAAACACCCACCTTGTATTTCCACTAACTGGCCACTTTATTATAAACACCTATTTTGTACTTCCTCTAATTGGCCACTTTATTAGAAACATCCACCTTATATTATTTACTAACTGGCCACTTTATTAGAAACACCTGCCTTGTATTTTCCCTGTCTGGCCACTTTATTAGAAACACCTACCTTGTACTTTCACTCACTGGCCACTTTATTAGAAACACCTACATTGTATTTCCACAAACTGGCCACTTTATTAGAAACTCCTGCCTTGTATTTTCCCTGTCTGGCCACTTTATTAGAAACACCCACCTTGTATTTCCACTAACTGGCCACTTTATTATAAACACCTATTTTGTACTTCCTCTAATTGGCCACTTTATTAGAAACATCCACCTTATATCATTTACTAACTGGCCACTTTATTAGAAACACCTGCCTTGTATTTCCACTAACTGGCCACTTTATTATAAACACCTACCTTGTACTTCCTCTAACTGGCCACTTTATTAGAAACACCCACCTTGTTTTTCCACTAACTGGCCACTTTTTTAGAAACACCCACCTTGTTTTTCCACTAACTGGCCACTTTATTAGAAACACCTAGGTATAGGCTGTAGCTGAGCTGTGGCTGGCTGTGTGCAGGAGTTTGCTGGTGAAGGATTGCGGACTCTGGTTTTAGCCTATAAGGATCTGGATGAAGAATATTTCTCGGAATGGCTGCAGCGCCACCGTGAGGCCAACACTGTACTGGAGGGAAGAGAGGAGAAACTCAACCAGCTGTATGAGGAGATCGAGAGAGACCTGCTGGTACGCCGACTACTACATACACACATTGTATATGAAATGTTTACTAATATTAGCTGGAGCTGCAGCTCTAAACTCTGATGTTAATGTTTAGCTAATCGGAGCTACAGCTATAGAGGATAAGCTGCAGGACGGTGTGTCCCAGACCATCGAGCAGCTGGCCAGAGCAGACATCAAGGTCTGGGTGCTGACAGGAGATAAGCAAGGTACTTCATTCATACCGCTGATACTGATCTACCTTTCCTGAAACTCCTCTATTCCCCTATCTAGCTCTGATAGCATCACATAATAGAAAGTCCAATCATCAAATCATTTAAGAACAATTTCCCATCTCATTAGTTTGAGTGTATAACTCTAAATGTATGTATTTATATAAACTGAGTTACAGTTTCTCATTAGGTTGAGTGTATAACTCTAAATGTAGGTATTTATATAAACTGAGTTACAGTTTCTCATTAGGTTGAGTGTATAACTCTAAATGTAGGTATTGTATATAAATTGAGTTACAGTTTCTCATTAGGTTGAGTGTATAACTCTAAATGTAGGTATTGTATATAAATTGAGTTACAGTTTCTCATTAGGTTGAATGTATAACTCTAAATGTAGGTATTGTATATAAACTGAGTTACAGTTTCTCACTAGGTTGAATGTATAAGTCTAAATGTAAGTATTGTATATAAACTGAGTTACAGTTTCTCATTAGGTTGAATGTATAAGTCTAAATGTAAGTATTGTATATAAACTGAGTTACAGTTTCTCATTAGGTTGAATGTATAACTCTAAATGTAGGTATTGTATATAAACTGAGTTACAGTTTCTCACTAGGTTGAGTGTATAACTCTAAATGTAGGTATTTATATAAACTGAGTTACAGTTTCTCATTAGGTTGAGTGTATAACTCTAAATGTAGGTATTGTATATAAACTGAGTTACAGTTTCTCACTAGGTTGAGTGTATAACTCTAAATGTAGGTATTGTATATAAACTGAGTTACAGTTTCTCACTAGGTTGAATGTATAAGTCTAAATGTAAGTATTGTATATAAACTGAGTTACAGTTTCTCATTAGGTTGAATGTATAACTCTAAATGTAGGTATTGTATATAAACTGAGTTACAGTTTCTCATTAGGTTGAATGTATAACTCTAAATGTAGGTATTGTGATATAAACTGAGTTACAGTTTCTCATTCGGTTGAATGTATAACTCTAAATGTATGTATTGTGATATAAACTGAGTTACAGTTTCTCATTAGGTTGAATGTATAACTCTAAATGTAGGTATTGTATAAAACCGAGTTACAGTTTCTCATTAGGTTGAATGTATAACTCTAAATGTAGGTATTGTATATAAACCGAGTTACAGTTTCTCATTAGGTTGAATGTATGACTGTGTCTTCCTGCAGAGACGGCGGAGAACATTGGTTACTCCTGTAATCTGTTGAGGGAGGAGATGACAGACATTTTTATTGTTGCTGCTCACTCGACTCAGGAGGTCCGGCAGGAGCTGAGGTAACAACCTTTAAAAATAAACCAACGAGACCTCATTCAGTTTAGAATACATCATAAATGAATGTCAGGAATGTTCTTCCAGAAGAACATTAGTGAGGTCAGACACTGATGTTGGACGAGAAGGTCTGGCTCACAGTCTTTACTCTAATTCATCCCAAAGGTGTTCTATCAGGTTGAGGTCAGGACTCTGTGCAGGCCAGTCAAGTTCTTCCACACCAAACTCCTCCTCCATGTCTCTGTCATGTCATGTTGGAACAGGAAGGGGACGTCCCCAAACTTTCCCCACAAAGTTGGGAGCATGAAATTGTCCAGAATCTCTTCTGAGCCCACCTCCTGAAAAATAACCCCACACCATAATCCCCCCTCCACCAAACTTTACACTCGGCACAATGCAGCCAGACAAGTACCGTTCTCCTGGCAACCACCAAACCCAGACTCATCCATCAGATCGCCAGACGGAGAAGCATGATTGGTCACTCCAGAGAACTCGTCTCCGCTGCTCTAGAGTCCAGTGTTGCCGTGCTTTACTCCACTGCATCTGACGCTCTGCATTGTTCTTGGTGATGTAAGGCTTGGATGCAGCTGCTCGGCCATGGAGACCCATTCCATGAAGCTCTCTACACTCTGTTCTTGAGCTGATCTGAAGACCACATGAAGTTTGGAGGTCTGTAGTGATTGACTCTGTAGAAAGTTGGTGACCTCTGTGCACTATGCTCCTCAGCATCCGCTGACCCACTCTGTCATTGTACGTGTTCTACCACTTGGTGTCTGAGTTGCTGTCGTTCTCAATCACTTCCACTTTGTTAGAACACCACTGACAGTCCACTGTGGAATATTTAGTAGTGAGGAAACTTCACCACTGGACTTGTTCCACAGGTGGAGTCCTATCACGGTACCACGCTGGAGTTCACTGAGCTCCTGAGAGAGACCCACTCTTTACTAATGTGTGTAGAAGCAGTCTGCAGGACTAGGAGCTGGTTTTATACACCTGTGGTCATGAAGTAACTGGAACACCTGAATTCAGTGATGTGGATGGAGGAGTGAATACGTTTGGCAATATAGTGTATATGAGCTCGTTGGACCTTCATTCCAATAACATGGCATTGATATGGAGTCCAGTTTGACTTGATAAACTAGATGAAGGGTGGTCTCGGACTGGCATACTGAGTACAATCTTGGTAGGTTACATGCTGTGCATTTCAGTTCATTACTGGATACACTGTTGATACATCACTGCCACCTGCTGGATATATTTTGAACTGCAATAACAAACATTAAAAAGAGTCTGTTATGAAAAGTAAATAGTATTTGTTTGTAAAACTTTACTCTCATGCATGGCTGCTATTCTGTGTCTGCTCTTTATTGTGTTTTTGTTTATTGTGTTTGTTTATTGTGTTTATGTTTATTGTGTTTATTTATTGTGTTTATGTTTATTGTTTTTCTGTTTATTGTGTTTATGATTATTTGTTGATTCTCTTTAGAGACGCTCGAGCTAAGATGTGTCCGAACGCAGGAGAAGACGCCTTCTTCATCCCGGAGAGCATTCTGGGAAATGACCCGAAGGTGGTGCAGGACGAGAACGTGAGCGGAGAGTTTGGACTGGTCATCAACGGACACAGCCTGGTGAGACACTGACCTCCGTCTCGGTAGCTGTCTGAGCAAAAACAGTCCTCTCTGGAGTGTTTATCTGTGTATATATATATATATATATATATATATATATATATATATATATATGTACGCTCTGGAGAGCAGTATGGAGCTGGAGTTGTTCTGTATCTATATGTGTGTGTGTGTAATTCCAAGTGTACGCTCTGGAGTGTTTATCTGTGTATATATGTGTAATTCCAGGCATACACTCTGGAGTGTTTATCTGTGTATATGTGTGTAATTCCAGGCGTACGCTCTGGAGTGTTTATCTGTGTATATATGTGTAATTCCAGGCGTACGCTCTGGAGTGTTTATCTGTGTATATATGTGTAATTCCAGGCGTACACTCTGGAGTGTTTATCTGTGTATATATATGTAATTCCAGGCGTACGCTCTGGAGTGTTTATCTGTGTACATATGTGTAATTCCAGGCGTACGCTCTGGAGAGCAGTCTGGAGCTGGAGTTCCTGCGGACGGCGTGTATGTGTAAGACGGTGATCTGCTGCCGGGTCACTCCTCTGCAGAAGGCTCAGGTGGTGGAGCTGGTGAAGAAGTATAAACGAGCGGTCACTCTGGCTATCGGAGACGGAGCCAACGACGTCAGCATGATTAAAGGTCAGTAATTAATTAATTAAAGATTTACTGTTATTAAATATAGAATTAAACTATGTTATTAGAATTTAGGGGTGTAAGAAAATATCAAAATATCAAATATCATGATATTATATTTAGTGATACTGTATCGATTCTCAAAATCACAGTATAGATACACAGATTCTGGCAGACAGTGAATCAGTGTGTGCTGTGTTTAAACCTCTGACCACTAGATGGCAGTGTTGTAATCTATTTAATCCATCAGCCCCACTCCAACATTAACACGCAGCACAAGGGCGCAATGCTATTGTAAGCATTGATAAACCTGTTTGCAGCAGCACATAGGTGGCATTCTGGGCCCACCCATCCATGTGGAAGACCCTCTCAACCGATCTGGGTCTGAACCCATCCTTGCAGATCACGTACACCATACATGCTGATGGTCTTCTCTGGGGTGGATGGGATCTTCCAGTAAGACAGTGAGACACGACACACAACTAGAAATGTCCCACACTGGTTGGAAGAGCTGACCAAGACTTCCAAGAACTACCCTGAACCCCTAATTCCCCAGACTTGAACCCAACTGAGCATCTGTGGGACCACCTGGATGGTGGTGTTGGCTCTATGGATCCTCCTCCACGCTCCCTCCAGCAGCTGTGGTCAGCATGATACCTCCAGATACCAGTGACCTCCTACCAGGACCTTACTGAGTCTCCCAGTCCGTCTAGCTGCTGTCTGTGCTGGACACAGTGGTCACTCTGGATATTAGCTGGTCATAATAATGTGACTCCAAGAAGGAAAACATCTCTTAGCTGATCGACCACATTTGGCATTGAGACCTTCAGATAAACAAGAATGCTAATACCGTCTCTCACTCTCTCTGTAGCGGC
>CM038725.1:36118652-36166152 GCA_021613375.1 Megaleporinus macrocephalus | reverse complement strand
AAATTCAGGGAGACGCTAACTCAAAATACTGATGAGTGTGGTGTAGTGGGATTCAAGTTGAAGGGTGCTCGAGAACTTTGGTGCTTGACAGCGAAACGCTTTGACTCGCGGGACTCAAACCGGGGTCGTGGTTAACAAGGGGCACCGATTTTGGCGCTATGATACGACCAAACAAAGGAGAAGGGAGTAAACCCAAACAAACAAAATGCCTTGTGTATACACGCTACAAAAAACGGAACTGGAGTAGCCTGACACCGCTATGTATCAGGACTACCAAAATACCAAACACCACATGGCGCTACCCGATACCAGAACTAAAGCCCTGCCAGATTACCTCGCGCCTCATGGCATTACAATATACCAACATGGGCTGGGCACAGGTGGCCCTCGTGAGGCCTGATTGGCGCCAGGGTTGCTGGGAGTTTGAGTTTTCTCCCGTCCAAGTGCCCCGTCGCCCGGGTCCTCTAGTGGCCGGCCGCAGCGTAGCGGGCTTTCTTAAGAGGTGTCGTTTTAATGAAGCCTAACACCTTCAGGTGGTCACCCATATATATATATATATATATATATATATATATATATATATATATATATATATATATATATATATATATATATATATACCACTGCAGCACGCGACCAGTGGTTTTGCTGGTTGCTAAGCTACCAACCGGCATCCAAAACAGTAGCCTGAGGCTTAAAATCTGCTAGCATAAATGCTAATGTCTGGAGTATAAAAGTGTAAATGGTGAAGGACTGGTTACAGAGTTGATAATAAAATACTGTTTTGTGTGATTATATGACCAGAAACACATTAAAACTCCAGAGAGAATCAAAATAACTCACATTTTAAAACCACTTCACTGCTCGTAGATTAGCCTGCGGTGCATCATGGGATTGTCTTAGCGGCTGAGGAAGCGTTCGATGCTTCTTTAAAATCAGGTCTAAATAAGGTTCCTCAGTAGAAGCATGTTTAAGGTATGTAAGAATTGGGACAGTCTACATGTCAGGAGCGCATACTATGAAGTAAAATGCTGCCTATGTAGGAGATCAGTAGGATTTGTGACAGACACTAAGTGTGAGCAGTTACAGTAACTGTGTGTGTGTGTGTGTGTGTGTGTGTGTGTGTGCTGACAGGTACAGCTCGTAACTCTCTGGATCAGTTCAGCGTTTGGCTGACGGTTGTCCTGACGGCTGTGCTGTGTGTGCTGCCAGTGCTGGTTCATCGATTCATCTTCATCCAGTTACAACCCACCGTCAACGACAAGGTACCCAGACCCAGTTCATACATCACATCCACCTACACCACTGCTCCTCTACCACCAACCAGCTTAGACCTGGTGTACAGAGCAAGTTCTCATCACATTAAAGGGAACCCCGGCTGGTAACACTTGTAAGCATTAATAAGGTGTAAATGACTCTAAATTATTAGTAAAAAATTTATATTTATTTATAAATTAACACTTTTATTCTAAATATTTAACATATGGACTGCTGGGTAGATGGTGTCAGATGGTTTCAGGTCTGAACTGGACTGTGGTGTGAAGGAGTGAGTGTTAGTTACTAACCTAGCTTAAAGAAAACCATGTATATTGTGTTGTTGATGGTGTTTCAGTGAAAGGCAGTGTGAAGACTGATATTAGTCTAAACAGCTTCACAAACATAAACAAGGAGAATAGTTAGTGAAGCAGCGTGTGGACCAACACAGCTACCCAAAGACCCCCGCTCTGCTCTCCTCACTTCAGTCTGGATGAGTTTGAGTGGTTCAGTAGACCACCACTGGTGAGAGACTTGACGGAGGCTGTTGGTTTTAAGCGGAGACTAAAACACAATGCAGTGTCACAGTTTCCCCACACAGGAAGTCCAGAAGCTCCAGATTATGGAGAACCGCGAGAAGAACCGTGAACATGAACATGC
The DNA here is from genome assembly GCA_021613375.1 of Megaleporinus macrocephalus. Lineage (NCBI taxonomy): Eukaryota > Metazoa > Chordata > Actinopteri > Characiformes > Anostomidae > Megaleporinus > Megaleporinus macrocephalus. The sequence continues at coordinate 36,164,238 of CM038725.1, read as the reverse complement.
ACTGGACTCTCTTCTGAGAACGTTTAGCGTTAGCGTCAGCTGCTTCTCCTCGTTTGTGGATCCTGAAGGTGGAAGTCCAGTCTTAGTAGTGAACATACTACTCACTAATAAAGGAGTGTGAAGCTCAGAGTCACTCCCGTTCAGTGTATCTAGCTGTTTACTGAGCGTGAATGTTTCCTGCTAGAAAGCGGAGCTCCTTTAACAGACACTCTCCTTCTCCGTCAACACCAACACACAGCTTCACAACAACTCCAGCACTGTGTCACTCTCTCCTCCACCCTCTCTGTTCACCATTTACACTAACGTGGTGTGTGATGTCACCGCTGATGTCAGAAATGTTGAGTTCTAGTTCAAACTGTAAAGACTGAACAGTAGCATGTTTAGTAGCTAGCTGTGCTCGAGCGTGACGGCCGGTTACTGCAACCATTTGACGTCACTACCCGCTGATCACGTCAGTAGATACAACAATGGAGACCCACGTCCAGAAAATCTAATAAATCTGATACTTTTAGTGATTTTAACAACATGTTTAATAATTTAGAGTCATTAAATCATATTAAGGCTTACAAGTGTTACCAGCCGGGGTTCCCTTTAATATCCACTAACTCCGCCCTCCTGTTCCTGATGCAGGTGAGGTTTAAGGTCCGGCAGAAGAAAGACCAGCGCCCGTCTCCTCAGCGGCGAATCAGAATCCGCCGCTCCAGCACCCGCCGTTCCGGCTACGCCTTCTCTCACGCACAGGGCTACGGCGACCTCGTGACCTCCAAGAGGTTTTTGCGGCGACCTGCCGTCCCGCGCGCCACAGGCTTCACCCCGACGGGCCGCTCGCCCGGATTCAAGCCCACCGGACGATCGGCCGGTTACAGTCCGTCCAACAAAGCGCAGACCAACAAACTGGAGGCGGAGCCCACAGAACTGCAGCGATACCGCACCGTGCAAGACTCCACCTTCTGAGGGGAGGGGCCAGCGCTGGAAATGAAGAGGGGTGGGTTTCAGCAGGGATGCTGCTCTGGGTGTCGGTGCTTGGACCCCTTACCTCAAATTAGTGTGTTGATACAGTTACACCCAACACGACTAATGATATCTAGTCCAGTCACATTATTATGACCACTATAATGACCACACCTACTTTGAACAGTGGCAGCATCTCCAGATCACTTACACCATACACACGACTAGAAATGTCCCACACTAGTTGGAAGAGCTGACCGAGACTTCCAAGTTCTACCCTGGACCCTTAATTCCCCCAGACTTGAACCCAACTGAGCATCTGTGGGACCACCTGGATGGTGGTGTTGGCTCTATGGATCCTCCTCCACGCTCCCTCCAGCAGCTGTGGGATGCACTGCAGTCAGCATGATACCTCCAGATACCTGTGACCACCTACCAGGACCTTACTGAGTCTCCCAGTCTGTCTAGCTGCTGTCCAGCTGCTGTCCATGCTGTATACGGCGGTCATTCTGGATATGAGCTGGTGGTCATAATAATGTGACTCCAATGTGTAAAGCCCATCTATACAATGAAAAAAACCTAGATTTAAAAAATACCCCAAGAAGTGAATCATACGTAGTTATATTATAATTAGAAGATGTTTATCAGATCATGTTTTTAAGAGGTTGATGTATTTTATACCACTTCTTGATGACCTCATCACTTTTGGGCCAACCAAAAAAATTATATATATATATATATATATATATATATATATATATATATATATATATATATATATATATTTATATATATACACATGGTGAATTAATTACTAGGTTCACTTCTAGGGTGCAGAGCTGGACCCTCGTCACCCCTCTTCTAGCGCCTCTCTCCAAAAACCATCGCCACAGTGTTGAATACATGGTTCAGCGCTGACCTACGGTCAGTAATAGATGTTACGCTACCGGGCGTAAGTGTCCACACACTAAGGAGCAGCCGTCAGTATTCAGCTCAACACACATGACACATAAGAACTATGCAAACCAGGAAACACCAGCATGTTGTTGGGGGCGTCATTGGTCACGCAGAAGCCCACCTGATGTAGCCAGAAAGACAATCCCCAAAAGTCCTACAGCTGAGAAGACCAGAATTAGCAATAGCACCTTCTTAGTTTGCCGGAACTGTGTGACCAGAAAGTGCCTTGAGTTCTTGTTTATGTAGAGATGGTCATGTTTCAGCACTCAGCCAGTAGAAACATGGAGGCTGGAACCAGAGATGGTGAGAGCAGAGAGCCGAGGGTCTGCGGAGTAGATCTTTATAGATTTTAGTCGTATAGACCGACTGAACCATTGACGGACTGGTGGTTATATGGGCTTCCACATATCAGAGTTGGGTCAGTTGGCAACGATAGAAGCAGCAAAGCTCAGGTCTAACAGAAGAGTCCATATAAGGAAAGTAGACTGACCCCAATGTCCAGGATGTTCTGGGCACAGTTTCACAGCAAATACACACAATACACACCGTCTAGAACAGTCTTTTGCTGTCCAATGAAAAACAAAAAATCTAAATCTTCAAAATTACAACTTTACAGGAGAGACCAAAAACATACTTTACTTTCAATGTAAGTCAATGGAACCAGATTTCTTCCCCAAGCTATTTTGAAGCACTTCGATTGGTCCATTCATCATGAAATTATCACACATTATAAACGCCCATTGGCGTTTTCAAATGATGTAGAAAATTCAAAATCAATTTTTTTTTTATCCATTGGACAGCGACGATATACATCCAAAGAAAAACATGCATCTCTTTTTATCTGCTCTTTATATCCTCCATGAACAGACCAATAGAAATGCTCCAAAATCACTTGGAACAAAAACTGTCTTTACTTTCAGTGTAAGTCAATGGAACCAGAATATTTTCCCAAGTGATTTTAAAAAATTTCTATTGGTCCATTCATCATGGAAATTGTACACAACATCAACAGCAGCAGTCGTGTTTAAATTATATAGAAAAATGAAAATCGACAGAAATGTAGATACATGTTTTTCATTGGACGGCGACGATATATATTATATTAATTCATTAAAGAACAAACTCTAATCACAGATTATATAGGAATCCCATTTAAATCTCAGTATTTTTCAAGCTGTAGTATTTTTTAGTATTAGAATTAGAATTAGGCTGAGTTGAACCAGACAGGAGTTTACTGGAGCTAAGACCAAGACTAAACTAAAACTCTACTAAAGATTGAGACTTGAGGTGCGTCCAAAATCGTGTACCTATCTACTACTCAGTAGTGAAGTCAGTAGGTGAGCATGGCTAGTAGAATATTCATTAGGCATTGAGTCGTACGTGGACACTATCCAGGTGACCTCCTGAATCGGGAGACGTTTATAAGTAAATATATATATATATATATATATATATATATATATATATATATATATAAATTAATGAAACACTTTAATTCCAGATTATATTAAAATTCCGTTTAAATCTCAGTATTTTTCGAGCTCGATTAGTATTAGTATTAGTATTAGTATTAGAATTTAAATTAGGCTGAGTTGAACTAGACAAGAGTTTAGTGCAGCTAAGACTAAGACTAAACTCTACTAAAGATTAAGACTAAAGATTAAGTTGCCTACTACTCAGTAGTGAAGTCAGTATGCGAGCATGGCTAGTATGTCTGAATACTCATTAGTCATTGAGTATTTAAGTATGCGACCGCAGCACACTGTGCGCTATCCCATAATTCAACTGGAGCTGTGGATGAACTCAAAACGAATGAATATATATATTATATATTATTATGATATATATATTAAAGATATATATATTAATTAAAGAACAAACTCTAATCACAGATTATATTAAAATCCTATTTAAATCTCAGTATTTTTCGAGCTCGATTAGTATTAGTATTAGTGCAGCTAAGACTAAGACTAAACTAAAACTCTACTAAAGATTAAGACTAAAGATTAAGATTCACCAACTTGCCTACTACTCAGTAGTGAAGTCAGTAGGTCAGCGTGGCTAGTATGTCCGAATACTCAGTAGTCATTGAGTTGTACGCGAACGTTACGCGGGTAACCTCCTGAATCGGGAGACTGCGCTATCCCATAATTCAACTGGAGTTAGGGTTAGGGTAGGAATTCAAAGCGAATGAAAAGAAACGGTGGAAAGCGGAACGTGGGCTGTGTGTACGTGTAGTACTGCTGGTGAAACTGCTGCTCCAGAGGTTAGAGCTACTTCTGAGGTAGACATTGATCAAGCTCCTCCTGATTCATCTTCTCTGAGCGACCCTGTCTGAGTACAGATTCAGACAAAACGTAGATCAGAGTCACAAACAGGATCTAAACCTGTCAGTAAACAGGTTTTTATGAACAGGGGAATGTTTATGGTGGTGGTCTGACGTCTTGCGTCACAGGACGTTGGTGAGATGTTGGACGTAGTGCGTCTGAGATTGGGTGGGCACTAACTTGCGTACTGAAGAACTAAAAAAAACATAAACAGTACATACTGGGTCCAGTCTAGTACCTATGGACTCGGTAGACGCACCGTTGGACCCTCGTTGAGCGACTCTGAGCGTCTCTGGTTGGAAGCAGATGTTTGGTTGGTTGTATAGGGTTATCTGAACTCTGGTCTCTGATACTGTTGTGAGAGTCTTTACTGTAAAGTATCTGCTGGTGGATTGAGGAGAAACACCTCTGTGTATGTATATACGAATGTATGTATTAACTGTTTCATGACAATCGTCTTATTTATGGTGGTCTGTACTGTAAGAGTTAACGGTGGGTTCTTTACCAAAGCTGAATGTAATGGTGAATAATCACTCATCTCATATGTATGAGTTATGCATGCTGACTTCATACTATTCATTTTATATTACCTTCCAGATCCTTACGTTCCACTTCGTGTTGGGCTCATGGGGTTTAAAAATGGGAACCAACATTTAATTTTTTTTTTCAAATGTTTTTGATGCAAAGTTTTCTATAAATAAAATACTTTTCTACTGTTTACGTTAAGGTTTTACGGCTTGTTGGTTCCTGTCTATGTTCTCCAGTTTGGACTGTTATTATTAGATATCGTCACCGTCCACTTTACAGTTTCTATTGGTCCAGGATATAAAGAGCAGCCGATATGAAAAAAATTATGAATGGACCAATAGAAATGCTCCAAAATCTCTTGGAATAAAATGTCTTTACATTAACTTAAAAGTCAAGATGATTTTTGTTCTCTGTAAAGTTACTTTAAAGCCATAATGGCTTGGACAACCTTCTGGTTCCATTGACTTACACTGAAAAGAATGTTTTGGCCTCTCCTGTAGAGTTGCTATATATATATATATATATATATATATATATATATATATATATATATATATATATATATACACACACACACTCAAACACTGCCCTAAACTAGAGCCAGTGCTGATACCTAGAAAGAAGATAACCAAATATAAGATTAGACACAGAGCAACACCTAGCAAGACTGGAACACCTACAGAGAAGAGAATACGTACACTACATACAGTATCAGTTCAGTACTTATCCAGAGTTCCTAGAAGATCAAGTGAAATTACGGTTTCTACCAATGCTTCAGTAGATCAGTGTTTATAAGAGCTTCACAAAGAGATGGTGGTCTTCAGTCTGCGTTTGAAGACCGCGAGAGAGTTCGCTGTTCGGACAGCCAGTGGAAGTTCGTTCCACCATCTGGGCTCCAGGACAGAGAAGAGTCGCGTGGCTTCCATGAATCTTGAGTGATGGCGGGTCAAGTCGAGCTGTACTTGAAGCGTGAAAGGCTCAAAGTGCTGATCAGCTTTTGACCAGGTCAGGAGAAGCTGGTCCATTCTTGGCTTTGTAGGCATCAGAACTTTAAACTGAATGTGAGCAGCTACTGGAAGCCAGTGAAGGGAGGGCAGCAGTGGAGTGACATGAGTGAACCTGGGAAGATTGAAGACGAGCCGTGCTGCTGCATTCTGGATCAGTTGAAGGTCCAGGAGCGAGTTGCAGTAGTCAAGCCTTGATAAGAGACGGACAAGATATATATGAAATATCCTGGAAAGAATTCTGGCTTAAATTGAAAGTAAATGCTGAGTGATGATATATATATATATATATATATATATATATATATTATGACTCCAGGCTTCTCACTATGCTAATAGACGTCCTGTTGTTAAGGTCACTCCAGGAGCACAGTGGACTTCTGATAGAGGCGTGAAAGAACCCAAGATTAACAGCTGTCTGATAAGAAACATTACGGCACATCTCAAGACCATCAGGATGTTCCACAAAGCTTCTATGAGACACAAATACACATCAACACCAAAACCTCACCTCAGCTGTGAAGCATGGTGGCGGTAGCATCATGGTTTAGAGCTGCTATGCTGCCTCTTGCAATCACTTAACATTCAAAACATTATACAGCGGAGTGTCTGGACAGCAAGACAAGACAATAAACCTAAAGCACACAAGTGAATCAGCTAAAGAACGACTGGAGAACAAGTAGAAGATCTGTGTTTGTAATCCTGGACTGGATTCTGAATCCTAAAACTCCTGAAAACAAGCCCCACCTCCGACATCTCCCAACATTGGACCCCTGTAATCGCGCCCACAGCTCTCGCCCCGCCTCCAGAGCGGTGTGCAAGTGCGCATGCGCTCGTCGCCCCGATGACGTTACGACCAACCCGCCCTAGGCGGCGCTGTTCCAGCTGGAGAGAAAAAACAACAAGCCAAATCACCGTCACCGAGAGCCACCATCACCATCACCGTCACCCCACGTCCCGGTCCCGCTTATCCCCCTGACCGCTCGCTGGATGACCGCGGAGTGTCCGGAGGAGCCCCGAGCCCCGAGAGCAGCGGCGCGGTGAGTGTGAGGACGCAGCCCCGGCGGGGCGCCTCGTTCTGGGCGTAGAGAGGCACAAAGCGCCGCGCATCATCCTCATCATCACTGCGGTGCGAGGCGAGCCGGGTGGGGGGCGTTAGGTGTGTTGTGTCCCCCCCGACATACATACTCAGTGTCTCGGTGTTGTGTTTGTGAGTTTAACGGTGTGTAAACGCTGACTCGGTCGGGGTGGTGATTGAGCGGCGCTGCGGTGATGCTGCACGGCGCCTGCGCTGGATAACGTTTTGTAACCGCCGGGCCTCGTTTCAGTTCAGCGGATCCACTTCACCCTCATCACCGTCACACACGCCGGCCCGTCTCGGTTCAGAGTCCGGTGAACGGCAGCAGCGCTGTCCGGACAGTAAAGGTCAGATTTGTTTGCTGTGTAGCGGGTAGAGCCCGCGGCTCGGTCTCTAATGACTCCGTGCTCCCTACTTAGTGCACTACGTAGGGCGCATAACGGAATCTGCAGCCGCCGCGCGCTGGTGTACATTTCCAGCCGCTCCGCTGCTGCGTGGCGGTGCTGCGGGGTGTTGTGAGGGCTGTCTGACCCCGGACTGACCGACGGACTGGCCGACTGACGGACTGACAGGGTGGGTAAGGTTGATGCCGTGCTGCAGCGCAGCGCCGTTTGCGCACAGGCGCTCCGAGAATGCGCGCAGCAGGCTGCGTAGAGTTGCAGCTCCATCCGCAGGCTGGGCAGGAGCAGGCCCGCTGCCGGACAATAGGAATGTAGAGGTCAGGGCTGCGCGCGGGGTTAGTGAGAGGAGGGGATGCAGTGAAATGTAAATACAGACCAGCGTGTGCAGAAATGCAGCCCCCAGTCAAATACAGTTTCAATGCAAATGTATGATCGCGGTACTTCGAAGGGAAACTCCAGAGATTTTTCAAATTGTATGTAATTCAACGGTTAAGATGCAAACAAAGTGAAGACACTTAGTCAGAACTGTTCACAGTGGTGGTGAATGGAACCAGACGTCCTCCTCTAAAAGCTCCCACGCTGTCCTGATGTCTGAGATGCTATTTTGTGGTAGTTTGGTGATGAAGTTTTGGCTTAGCATGGATTTTAATCTATTCATGGTGGAGGGATACATGGTGTGGCAAAATAGTCCCAAGTAACTTTTTTCATCGTCAGCATTCATATAGACTCAGAAGACACGTGTAGCTTCACTGGTGGGTTTGATAGTAAATACAATGTGTATATTTGTGTGGTAGACATGGAGACCCCTGGTTCCCATCACCAGTAAATACTATCTGGTATATACAGTGAATGCAGTGTAAATACTATCTGGTATATACAGTGGATGCAGCGTAAATACTATCTGGTATATACAGTGGATGCAGTGTAAATACTATCTGGTATATACAGTGGATGCAGTGTAAACACTATCTGGTATATACAGTAGATGCAGCGTAAACACTATCTGGTATATACAGTAGATGCAGCGTGAACACTATCTGGTATATACAGTAGATGCAGCGTAAACACTATCTGGTATATACAGTGGATGCAGCGTAAATACTATCTGGTATATACAGTAGATGCAGCGTGAACACTATCTGGTATATACAGTAGATGCAGCGTAAACACTATCTGGTATATACAGTGGATGCAGCGTAAATACTATCTGGTATATACAGTGGATGCAGCGTAAATACTATCTGGTATATACAGTAGATGCAGCGTGAACACTATCTGGTATATACAGTAGATGCAGCGTAAACACTATGGTATATACAGTGGATGCAGCGTAAACACTATCTGGTATATACAGTGGATGCAGCGTAAACACTATCTGGTATATACAGTGGATGCAGCGTAAACACTATCTGGTATATACAGTAGATGCAGCGTAAACACTATCTGGTATATACAGTGGATGCAGCGTAAACACTATCTGGTATATACAGTGGATGCAGCGTAAACACTATCTGGTATATACAGTGGATGCAGCGTAAACACTATCTGGTATATACAGTGGATGCAGCGTAAACACTATCTGGTATATACAGTGGATGCAGCGTAAACACTATCTGGTATATACAGTGGATGCAGCGTAAACACTATCTGGTATATACAGTGGATGCAGCGTAAACACTATCTGGTATATACAGTGGATGCAGCGTAAACACTATCTGGTATATACAGTGGATGCAGCGTAAACACTATCTGGTATATACAGTGGATGCAGCGTAAATACTATCTGGTATATACAGTGGATGCAGCGTAAATACTATCTGGTATATACAGTGGATGCAGCGTAAATACTATCTGGTATATACAGTGGATGCAGCGTAAATACTATCTTAGAACTTTACTATGGGTGAGCAGGGCTGAACTGGTGTGGGTGGAATAGACAGATATATGTAAATGAGCTGGTTCCTGTGACATCACAGAATCAGTAAATTCAGAACAGGCTGTTTTTGTAGCCGAGTGTCCACATACGGAGTGTCTGGACTGGAGAGTGAATGTTTAATAGTGTTTATGTATTACCTGACACTCCTTTAGTTCACACACGCAAGCGGAATCCCATGATACAGGCCCTTTAAAGACAAGCTAAACCACAAACCCACAAATGATAATTACAAGTCCCAGGAAATTGTAGGGTATGGGCCCTTTAATGTGTGCGTCTGGGTCTCCTGCCTGTCCTCGTTTCACTGCATGCTGACAGAGTTTGTGTTTCTTTGAGATGTAGTTGTTTGTCCACTAGTGTATTTTCACAGTCACTCTATACCCCCCGGGCAGTTCTGCAAACAGGGCAGCGTCTTCCTGTCCAGAACCTTCATACTGAAGAACTCTGAGGACAGTGCAGGTCGTATTTGTCTCGAGTGGACACTGTCTCTGTGTCCTTTTGTGGAATTCTTTATTTAACTTTAGAGAGTCACTGCAGCTCCAGTGAAATACAATCTGTTTGGTATGTGTATGTAATAGTGTTTCACACTCACCACTACATTGTAATGTACTGAAGGGGAACTTCACCTGTTTTCCAAAATTTCTACATAATTCAGTGATGGAGTGATTCAGAGTGGGTTTGGTGTGAAATAGTTCAGATGTGGTGATGGTGTTTACAGTGGTGGTCATGTTGTTTACAGTGTTGGTGATTATGTTGTTTACAGTGGTGCTCTGGGGTTTACAGTGTTGGTGATTATGTTGTTTACAGTGGTGGTGATGTTGTTTACAGTGTTGGTGATTATGATGTTTACAGTGGTGGTGATGTTGTTTACAGTGTTGGTGATTATGTTGTTTACAGTGGTGCCCTGGGGTTTACAGTGGTGGTGATTATGTTTACAGTGGTGGTGGTGATGTTTACAGTGTTAATGGTGTTTACAGTGGTGTTAATGGTGTTTACAGTGGTGTTAATGGTGTTTACAGTGGTGGTGATGGTGTTTACAGTGATGGTGGTGATGGTGTTTACAGTGGTGGTGATGTTTACAGTGATGGTGGTGGTGATGTTTACAGTGGTGATGATGGTGTTTACAGTGGTGGTGATGGTGTTTACAGTTTTGGTTATAGTGTTTACAGTGGTGATGATGGTGATGTTTACAGTGGTGGTGATGGTGTTTACAGTGGTGGTGATGGTGTTTACAGTGGTGGTGATGGTGTTTACAGTGGTGGTGATAGTGTTTACAGTGATGGTGATGTTTACAGTGGTGGTGATGGTGTTTACAGTGGTGGTGATGTTTACAGTGGTGGTGATGGTGTTTACAGTGGTGGTGATGGTGTTTACAGTGGTGGTGGTGATGGTGTTTACAGTGGTGGTGGTGATGGTGTTTACAGTGGTGGTGGTGATGATGTTTACAGTGGTGGTGATGGTGTTTACAGTGGTGGTGATGGTGTTTACAGTGGTGGTGATGGTGTTTACAGTGGTGATGATGGTGGTGTTTACAGTGGTGGTGATGGTGTTTACAGTGGTGGTGGTGATGGTGTTTACAGTGGTGGTGATGGTGATGTTTACAGTGGTGGTGATGGTGATGTTTACAGTGGTGGTGATGATGTTTACAGTGGTGGTGATGGGAACCAGTTGTCCACATGTCTGCGACACAAATCTACACATTTTATTTGCTATGTAACCCACCAGTAACCCTACACGTGTCTTCTGAGTTTATATGGATGTTGTTGATGGTCAAATCTGGAAATCAATACGTTTTCTGATATGCACGTTCATCAATATCTCCTGCAGTAACTTTCTGTGAAGGAGCTTCTAGAGGCGGACGTCCGGTTCCATTCACTGCCGTTCTGACTTTGGGTTTCTCACAAACCGTGCTGGTATGCATATTAACAATGCAGAACGGCGTCCCCTTTAATTCCCAGAGCTGAGTGAGCAGTAGTGCCGACGTCAGGCTGACTCACTGAATTGATGGTAATTGAATATACAGGGGTTCGAGTTTCCTGCACTAATGATAATTCACTCAGTGGTGAGAGTAAATTCAACTGGACGCTTCAATACAGCCTGTTAAGCTGAGTTGAGTTCCATGTGGGACACACCCACATACATGCATTAACAGTAAACCCCATAACGGTCAGCGCTCTTCTAATAGTGACCAGCTGCTCCTCACAGCCTCTGGAGCTGTAATCTATAACAGGCTGTGGATCCTGATGCTGTAACACACTGTTGAATTGTGACTACCAGCGCCGGGGCGTCGTTTCAGGTCCTACGTATCAAACCCAACAAGAAAACAACACACTAGTGAACATACACACTAGGGGGCAGTGAAACACCCACATACACACACACACTAATGAACATACACACTAGGGGCAGTGAAACACCCACATACACACACACACTAATGAACATACACACTAGGGGCAGTGAGACACCCACATATACACTCACACTAGTGAACATATACACTAGGGGGCAGTGAAACACCCACGTATACACTCACACTAGTGAACATATACACTAGGGGCAGTGAAACATCCTCATATACACACAAACTAGTGAACATATACACTAGGGGCAGTGAAACACCCTCATATACACACACACTAGTGAACATATACACTAGGGGACAGTGAAACACCCACATATACACTCACGCTAGTGAACATATACACTAGGGGGCAGTGAAACACCCACATATACACACACACTAGTGAACATATACACTAGGGGGCAGTGAAACACACGCATATACACGCACACTAGTGAACATATACACTAGGGGGCAGTGAAACACCCACGTATACACTCACACTAGTGAACATATACACTAGGGGCAGTGAAACACCCACATATACACTCACACTAGTGAACATATACACTAGGGGCAGTGAAACACCCTCATATACACACACACAAGTGAACATATACACTAGGGGGCAGTGAAACACCCTCATATACACACACACTAGTGAACATATACACTAGGGGACAGTGAAACACCCACATATACACACACACTAGTGAACATATACACTAGGGGGCAGTGAAACACCCACATATACACACACACTAGTGAACATATACACTAGGGGGCAGTGAAACACCCACATATACACACACACTAGTGAACATATACACTAGGGGGCAGTGAAACACCCACATATACACACTAGTGAACACACACACTAGGGGGCAGGAGCGGTTGGGAGCCTATCCATGGCAGTTGTTAGAAATGAATGGGCAGTCGTGGCTTGCCGGTCCCTAACCTTCAGGCCACGACTGCCCCTTCGTTCCTAACAACCACCTGGAAGCTGCAGCTTGTATTCACAGTGAGGGAGGCATGTGGAACCTCCAGAAAGACTAGAGTAGTGAGTTTCCTCTCCATCTTAAGTCTTAAGTGAAATAAGAGTATTGAATAAAAATAAAATAAAACTTGTTTTAATGCCAAGAGACCAATGGACGTTCTCCAAAGATCTAGAAGGTCCTGATGTGTTCCAAGTGATGCTCTCTATACAAATGAACAGCAGCGGTAATATGGAAACATGAAATTGGTCCATAATTCACATTATAATGGTAGCAGCAGTTTTATGATCTTGGGAATGTTTTGGTGGCATTCTCTGGACCATCTCATCCATGTAGAAGACCCTCTAAACAGATCTGGGATCTTACAGCAAGACGATGAGACACGACACACGACTAGAAATGTCCCACACTGGTTGGAAGAGCTGACCAAGACTTCCAAATACTAGCCTGGACCCCTAATTCCCCAGACTTGAACCAAACTGAGCATCAGTGGGACCACCTGGATGGTGGTGTTGGCTCTATGGCTCCCTCCAGCAGCTGTGGGATGCACTGCAGTCAGCATGATACCTCCAGATACCTGTGACCACATACCAGGAACTTACTGAGTCTCCTAGTCCGTCTAGCTAATGTGCCTCCACTGATAATCAAGTCTATTTAAGATTACCAAACACCTCCACGTGGTCTGGAGTGGCATGTAGTGATGTAGCCATGCTGATGTCATCGTGAGGTTTAAGCTGCCAGTGCTTGTTAGCTCTAAACCCGCGTTGGCTGATGATCTACGTTCACCTCGTGGAAGAAAATGATTGTGGGATTGACGGCGGGTAAAGCTGTAGTGCGTCAGGACCGCCGGGCGCGTGTCTCAGCATGTGAGGAGATCATCAGCTGCACGCGTCCGAGTCCAGTCCGAGCACACAGAGATACCCCTGACTGTCCACCTGCTTATCTCCCTGATACTGTCAGGTCCACGGGCGTCTTATTATAGCCGCTTAAGTGGCTATTGTTCCACACGCTAACCCAGGATTTACTGGATTTCCCGCCCTTTGTGTCGAGAGAAAGCCGAGTATAACCAGACTGAGCCGGCTGAGCCTGGAGATCCAGCCCGTCACTGTCTACACTGACCACACAGGAGCTCCACTCACTGTCCACTGTATCAGCTCCACTGACCATACAGGACCTCCACTCACTGTCCACTGTATCAGCTCCACTGATCATACAGGACCTCCACTCACTGTCCACTGTATCAGCTCCACTGACCATACAGGACCTCCACTCACTGTCCACTGTATCAGCTCCACTGACCATACAGGACCTCCACTCACTGTCCACTGTATCAGCTCCACTGACCATACAGGACCTCCACTCACTGTCCACTGTATCAGCTCCACTGACCATACAGGACCTCCACTCACTGTCCACTGTATCAGCTCCACTGACCATACAGGACCTACACTCACTGTCCACTGTATCAGCTCCACTGACCATACAGGACCTCCACTTCCAGACTGTAGTTCATCTGATTCTCTGTATACTTTATTACTCTGTTCTTTAATGATCAGGACCCCCACAGGACCACCACAGAGCAGGTACTATTAGGGAGGTGGGTCGTTCTCAGCACTGCAGTGACACTGACACTGTGTGTTGTGCTGGTGTGAGTGGATCAGACACAGCAGTGCTCCACTCACTGTCCACTCTATTAGACACTCCTACTACTTGCTGGTCCACCTTGTAGATGTAAAGTCAGAGACAGTAGCTCATCTGCTGCTGCACAGTTTGTGTCCCTCTAGTTCTTCATCATCAGTGGACACAGGACGCCGCCCACAGGACACTGCTGTCCGGATAGTTTTGGTCGGTGGACGGTTCTCAGTCCAGCAGCAGCACTGCTGTGTCTGATCCACTCACTCCAGCACAACACACACCAACAGTGGTCAGTGTCACTGCAGTGCTGAGAATGATCCACCTCCCTAATAGTATCTGCTCTGTGGTGGTCCTGTGGGGGTCCTGATCATTAAAGAACAGAGTAATAAAGTATACAGAGAATCAGATGAACTACAATCTGTAAGTGGAGCTCCTGTATGGTCAGTGGAGCTGATACAGTGGACAGTGAGTGGAGGTCCTGTATGGTCAGTGGAGCTGATACAGTGGACAGTGAGTGGAGGTCCTGTATGGTCAGTGGAGCTGATACAGTGGACAGTGAGTGGAGGTCCTGTATGGTCAGTGGAGCTGATACAGTGGACAGTGAGTGTGTGTGTATATATATATATATATATATATATATATATATATATATATATATATATATATATATATATATATATAATGAGGAATCTAAAACAGTGTTCCAGCGTTAGTTCTGGATTGCCAATATAATATATAATCGGAGGTGACAGCCCCGTGTGTGTGTGTAAGTGTGTGAGTGTGATACATGATGTAATGTGGGGGTCTGTGTGCAGCTGCTGCAGAGGGCCCGGAGCGCCGTGTCTGGAATCTCTCTTACATAACAGCGTCTGTGTTCACGGAAAGGAATGTGCAGCGGAAAAGCACCCAGAATACACAATCAGCCTCACCCCCCCTCACCAGTACACACCAGTACACACCAGTACACACCAGTACACACCAGTGAAACACGGCCGGTGAGCAGTGTGATCATATATTCACCTCACTGTGCCAGACGACACCAGGGTACCGTCCACTGAGCGTGGGTCAGTCGTGCTCAGCACCTCTAGAGCCCCGGACAACTGGCGGACGGATTTAGAGGCGAGTCTGTAAACGGGCGTCAGCGCTGCCCCTTCGCCGGCCTCTCCGCCCGTATGTCATGACAACGTCTTTAATCAGCGTGATGTTTCTGTCGTCCACCCCCTGTGACCGGGCGGGGAGGAAGTAGGTGGGGTGTTTCGGGAAAGGATGAATAGTCCACTGTATTTTAGTCTCGCTGAGGCCAGCCAAGGCCTTTCCTTATGAGGGGCGAGAGAGGATACATTGACTGCTTTCTCACCGACTCATCTCTATCCCTAGTACAGCGTGAACAATAACACCCCCTGCTGCACGGCTGTCCCAGAGGGTGGGAACGACCACGGACCCCTACAATAGTATATTATCGCTGTAGAAATTATGATGATGCAGTAACTTTGATATGATACCATAGTGGTATAGTTACTATATTACAGTATATCATATATATATATATATATAATTTTTTTTTAATGCTAATTATGGTATTTATTTACTGACTGATGCTATTTATGGTATTTATTTAACATTAATTGATAGTATGGTTACTAATTGATAGTATTATAATAATATTATTATTATTATAATTGATTACTAATTGATAGTATTTATGGTATTTAACATTGATTTACGCTATTTATGGTATTTATTTAACATTGATTGACGGTATTTTTGGTATTTATTGAACATTGATTGACACTATTTATGGTATTTATTTAACATTGATTGATGGTATTTATGGTATTTATTGAACATTGATTGACGGTATTTATGGTATTTATTTAACATTGATTGACGGTATTTATGGTATTTATTTAACATTGACACTATTTATGGTATTTATTGAACATTGATTGACACTATTTATGGTATTTATTAAACATTGATTGATGCTATTTATGGTATTTATTGAACATTGATTGATGGTATTTATGGTATTTTTTTTTAGCATTGATTGACACTATTTATGGTATTTATTGAACATTGATTGATGCTATTTATGGTATTTATTGAACATTGATTGACGGTATTTATGGTATTTATTTAACATTGATTGACGGTATTTATGGTATTTATTGAACATTGATTGACGATATTTATGGTATTTATTGAACATTGATTGACACTATTTATGGTATTTATTGAACATTGACGGTATTTATGGTATTCATTGAACATTGATTGACGGTATTTATGGTATTTATTGAACATTAATTGCTGGTATTTATGGTATTTATTGAACATTGATTGATGGTATTTATGGTATTTATTGAACATTAATTGCTGGTATTTATTTAACATTGATTGATGGCATTTATGGTATTTATTTAGCATTGATTGACGGTATTTATGGTATTTATTGAACATTGATTGACGGTATTTATGGTATTTATTGAACATTATTTTGCTGGTATTTATGGTATTTATTGAACATTGATTGATGGTATTTATTGAACATTAATTGCTGGTATTTATGGTATTTATTTAACATTGACGCTATTTATGGTATTTATTGAGCATTGATTGACGGTATTTATGGTATTTATTGAACATTAATTGCTGGTATTTATGGTATTTATTTAACATTGATCGATGGTATTTATGCTATAGTTTGTTTATGAAAAGCATGTTTAACAGCCTTATATGAAATGCAACATTGTAACTACCCCCAAGTATACATATTTTAATAATAATTAAATAGTTGTGGTCACAGAATGACAGAATTTATTATTTGATATTTATTTATTTGATACAATACAGCATTGCAGTACTGTGTATAATCAGATACAGTAGGTATCGTTCAGTTACAGCCAGGCATGCATATAACAAACCACACAATCATATAATACTGAATCAGGAGTAAACGTCCAGCAAGGCTTAATCGTCCTGAGATCCTAATAAACACAGGAGGAGTTTGCAAGCAGTTACATAGAAGTGCAGTTAGGGCTGGGTGATAAACCGATAACCATCATTATCGCGAAATAACGTTTCCTCGATAGAACTATAAGACGCAGTCGATAGAAAGTCGATAGAATTAAGTTCTGTTTGTGTTTTGAGAGACAACATGATTAATCGAGCAATCGGATAATAATATTTTTTTATATTAAAGAGGAATAGTAAATATATGAGAGAAAATAAGAGAGTTTTATTAACGTTTAATTGCTTAAATTGCGTATAGTAAGGTTTTAAAGAAAACATTTTAATAATTACTATCAATAAAAAGTATTACTAGACCTATATATCATACTATAAGTTCACAAGACTGGCTACTGTGCTGAAGCTTGTCCTACACTTGCTGACCCGCTTACTGTAAACAAACTAAACTGAATATTCGGTGTTAGATTTGGTGCATTTTAGGCTCCAACTGACTACAAAAACCACCTGATATTTAGTTTACTGTGTATTTTATGTATCAATGGGAGGGAAGAGGGTGTGTGAGGGGCGTATGTTCTTGTATGTTCCTCCTGGATTTCATCTGTAGTCTTAAGAGATCCACGTTGATGATGTCGCTGGTGACAGGTAAGATGTCCTGACTGCCCACCGCACTGCACCTGATCTCATACTTGGGAGACTCCAGCTTAGTCAACTTCACCTCGTCCTGCTGAGCGGGCAGAGCTGTCCACGCTGTGCTCGTGTTCGGCCTGTACTCCAGTAGGCGCTTCTCGGTGGCCTGGCATGCGGGATTTAACTTCACTGTTATTTCGCGGAAGGTAGGATCGAAAGCGATTGAGAAGACGGGTTTAGCTGGAGGGGTAAAGCACACAGGTTCATCGGACCCGCCTTTGTACAGCATGATGCACGCTCCGGGGAGGACCTCCTGACCTGATCCCGCACCTCTGTTGCCGATGCTGGACGCGATAAATCTCGTGCCTCTGCTGTTGTTGGAGCTTCTCAGGTCTTTGAACAAGATCAGGCTCTTTCTCATCGACATTACGACGGCTCCCGTTACCCACGTCTGATTTTCGTCGTTCGCCAGGTCTGACGGGAAGGTCTCTGGCCAATCCAGGGACGTGAACGTGAAGCTGACCACGTTTTCTGTTTCGGCGTCCATCAGGAGAGCGTAAAGGTCTTCGTCCAGCTCGACCTCCATCTCCTGCAGCTGCTTTAAGGTGCTTCCTAGCGCCAACGATTCCTTCCGTCTGACCTTTAACCACCGGGCCATCGCAGCGACGCCGAACAGCGAGCCCTCGTGAGCTTGCAGGAGGTTGATGAGGTCGCTGTCGTCTTTTTCGTGCCCACGGACCAGTGGCAGCAGACGAGCAAGGCCGGTCACCAAGTCTGCCTTGTGCTGACGGAGTTTCTGCTTCAGGTCCTGAAGCCTGCCGCGAAACGAAGCGAGCGATTTGGCAGCCTCGGCCTCCATTAGGTCATCGAGTTTCCCTTCTGTTGCGTTCAGACCATCCATGGCATGTGCCAGGCGTGTGTAAAGACTGTCGCTGATGTTCCTTATGGTACAGAATTCTTCATCTAGTCCAGAGTTCGGTACTCTGCAGAGCGGAAAGAGCCAGACCTGGAGCGGAACTCCGAGTTCTCCTTTCTCTCCAAGCATGTCTGGAAGTTTTTTGTACAGCTCTAAGGCGTCCTGAAGGGTGCACGGATTTGAGAGTAGCTTAAAATCCCCGTGAAAGGTGCAGCCAATTTTCTCAAACCTGGACTCGGCTCCATCCTTCTCCTCCCCTGAAGCTTGAAGGCCAGCTTCACCCATTTTTAAAACGGAAAGGTTCTGGATGGCGAGTTTAAGCTCTCCCTCTATTTCTTTCTTGTTCTCGTGAGAATCCAGGTCTCTTTTGAACACAAAGTGGGCATCAGCGCCGTATAGGATGGCTACGACTATGTGCGTCGCTCCGGTTCCTTTCAGCTCGCTCAGGTGCGATAGGTTGGTCAGGTGGTCTATGGACAGTTGCTTAAATTTTGTGGTCGCGTGGTACGACAACCTGAGACACGCTTGCTTTTCCGACTTCTTTTCGTCTGTAAAATAAGTACACGCCCCGCCGACGTCCACAAGTCCGAACATTGCGGCGACTTTGAGGTCGGCGTTTATCTTCTGAGTGGACTCCATATCTTCGCTGCTGTCCGAGGTCACAAGTCCGAACTTGGTGTGATATTGGTCAGTGACCCTGATTTTATTCTGAAGGGTTTCGTGATCCCACAAGATCAGCCCTGAGGAAGAACAACAGGAGTTACTTTTAGCTAATGAACAAGCATTCAGATACTGACAAACATTGGCGTAGTAAAGTGATTGGAGCTAATCAGTCAGAGGATGAGGTCTCAGAACAAACAAATAGGTGGTTAGAACCAATCACCCTTAGAGGGTGGGATCTCAGAACAAACAAATAGGTGATTAGGACCAATCAAAGCCAGGAGGTGTGGTGTCAGAATAAACAAATGGGTGATTAGAACCAATCACAGTCACGGGGATGTCCCTGGGCAAACAAATAAGTGATTAGAACCAATCACGGTCAGAGGAGGTCTCAGAACAAACAAATGAGTGATTAGAACCAATCACAGTCAGAGGGTGAGAACAAACAAATGAGGGATTAGAACCAATCACGGTCAGAGGATGAGGTCTCAAAACAAACAAATAGGTGATTAGAACCAATCACAGTCAGAGGGTGAGAACAAACAAATAGGTGATTGGAACCAATCATGGGGTGGGGTCTCAGAACAAACAAATAGGTGATTGGAACCAACCACAGTCAGAGGGTGGGATCTCAGAACAAATAAATAGGTGATTAGAACCAATCACAGTCAGAGGGTGGGGTCTCAGAACAAATAGATGATAAGAACCAATCAAAGCCAGGAGGTGAGAGTCTCAGAATAAACAAATGAGTCATTAGGACCAATCACAGTCAGGGGGATGTCCCAGAACAAACAAATGAGTGATTATAACCAATCACGGTCAGAGGATGTGGTCTCAGCACAAACAAATAGGTGATTAGAACCAATCACAGTCAGAAGGTGAGAACAAAGAAATGAGTGATTAGAACCAATCACGGTCAGAGGGTGAGAACAAACAAATAGGTGATTGGAACCAATCATGGGGTGGGGTCTCAGAACAAATAAATAGGTGATTAGAACAAATCAAAGTCATAGGGTGGGGTCTCAAAACAAATAAATAGGTGATTAGAACCAATCAAAGTCAGGGGGTGAGAACAAACAAATAGGTGATTGGAACCAATCATGGGGTGGGGTCTCAGAACAAATAAATAGGTGATTAGAACAAATCAAAGTCATAGGGTGGGGTCTCAGAACAAATAAATAGGTGATTAGAACCAATCAAAGTCAGGGGGTGGGGTCTCAAAACAAATAAATAGGTGATTAGAACCAATCAAAGTCAGGGGGTGGGGTCTCAGAACAAACAAATGGGTGATTAGAATCAATCATGGCCAGAGGATGAGGTCTCAAAACAAACAAATAAGTGATTAGAACCAATCATGGGGTGAGGTCTCAGAACAAACAAATAGGTGATTAGAACCAATCACGGTTAGGGGGTGGGGTCTCAGAACAAACAAATAGGTGATTAGAAGCAATCAAAGTTAGAGGGTGGGATCTCAGAACAAACAAATAGGTGATTAGGACCAATCAAAGTCAGGGGGTGGGGTCTTAGAACAAACAAATAGTTGATTTGAATCAATCTAAGCCAGAGAGTGGGGTCTCGGAACAAACAAATAGTTGATTAGAATCAATCTAAGCCAGAGAGTGGGGTCTCGGAAAAAACAAATAGTTGATTAGAATCAATCTAAGCCAGAGAGTGGGGTCTTAGAACAAACAAATGGTTGATTAGAATCAATCTAAGCCAGAGAGTGGGGTCTTAGAACAAACAAATGGTTGATTAGAATCAATCTAAGCCAGAGAGTGGGGTCTCAGAACAAACAAATGGGTGATTAGAAGCAATCTAAGCCAGAGAGTGGGGTCTCGGAACAAACAAATAGTTGATTAGAATCAATCTAAGCCACAGAGTGGGGTCTTAGAACAAACAAAGAGGTGATTAGAAGCAATCTAAGCCAGAGAGTGGGGTCTTAGAACAAACAAATAGGTGATTAGAAGCAATCTAAGCCAGAGAGTGGGGTCTTAGAACAAACAAATGGTTGATTAGAATCAATCTAAGCCAGAAAGTGGGGTCTTAGAACAAACAAATGGTTGATTAGAATCAATCTAAGCCAGAAAGTGGGGTCTTAGAACAAACAAAGAGGTGATTAGAAGCAATCTAAGCCAGAAAGTGGGGTCTTAGAACAAACAAATAGGTGATTAGAAGCAATCTAAGCCAGAAAGTGGGGTCTTAGAACAAACAAATGGTTGATTAGAATCAATCTAAGCCAGAAAGTGGGGTCTTAGAACAAACAAAGAGGTGATTAGAAGCAATCTAAGCCAGAAAGTGGGGTCTTAGAACAAACAAATAGGTGATTAAAATCAATCTAAGCCAGAGAGTGGGGTCTTAGAACAAACAAATAGGTGATTAGAAGCAATCTAAGCCAGAGAGTGGGGTCTTAGAACAAACAAATGGTTGATTAAAATCAATCTCAGTCAGAGGGTGGGGTCTCGGAACAAACAAATAGGTGATTAGAAGCAATCTAAGCCAGAGAGTGGGGTCTTAGAACAAACAAATAGGTGATTAGAATCAATCTCAGTCAGAGGGTGGGGTCTTAGAACAAACAAATGGGCGATTAGAACCAATCGCAGTTAAAGCCCTATTCAGTACCTGGTAGGAGTTTGTGCTTTCTTAAATCGTAGGCCATGCCGAGCTGGAAGGGTCTTCCGAGGCCCGCCACCTCAACTATGTCATATTTTGCGTTGTCCATGGCAACAGAACCTAAAACAAAGACAGCGTATCAGTTCTTCCACGTAGCTTAAAGAGCAGTAGACGCTAATTTGTTGAAGGACATTGAGAGGAAGAAGCTCAGCGTCCTCAGACACTCGCTGGACGGGTGTTTCATGTATTCAGAGGAGGAACTCGCCCATGTTGGAGCTCAGTTGGAGATGTGTGTCCTTCACAGATAAAAAAAACCCAAAAAACTGTGTTTTTATACAGCGTCGGGGCATCTGATTGGTCTGTGCAGGACCCTTGTGCCTGATTGGTCCATGACTTGGCTGGTTTCCTGAACCTGTCCTCGCTGCCCCACCCAGTGTTCTCTTATCTGTTTTCTTCCTCTGCTTCCTCCGGGGGGGTTTCGCTTTCGTACCACTCAGTAATGGGTGTAAAGCATGTTTGCTTGGTGTGCGTTGTTAGTAGAACTAAAAACCTAAAAACAAAACTTAGTCTTTGTACTATAGATAGACTGATATGGGTGTTTCTGTTGCTGCTGCTGATGTTTAGAGGTCAGGGTCAGCTGAAGGCCGATGTGTGCTGCTGATGTTTAGAGGTCAGGGTCAGCTGAAGGCCGATGTGTGCTGCTGATGTTTAGAGGTCTGAGTAATGTCTGAGTAATGTCTGAGTAATGTCTGAGTGATATCTGAGTAGTGTCTGAGTGATATCTGAGTAGTATCTGAGTAATGTCTGAGTGATATCTGAGTAATGTCTGAGTAATGTCTGAGTGATGTCTGAGTGATGTCTGAGTAATATCTGAGTAGTATCGGAGTAATGTCTGAGTAATGTCTGAGTAATGTCTGAGTAATATCTGAGTAATATCTGAGTAGTGTCTGAGTGATATCTGAGTAGTGTCTGAGTAATGTCTGAATAGTGTCTGAGTAATGTCTGAGTGATATCTGAGTGATATCTGAGTAATGTCTCAGTAATGTCTGAGTAATGTCAGTGATATCTGAGTAATGTCTGAGTAATGTCTCAGTAATATCTGAGTAGTATCTGAGTAGTGTCTGAGTGATATCTGAGTAATGTCTGAGTAATGTCTCAGTAATATCTGAGTAGTATCTGAGTAGTGTCTGAGTGATATCTGAGTAGTGTCTGAGTAATGTCTGAGTAATGTCTGAGTGATATCTGAGTAGTATCTGAGTAATGTCTGAGTAATGTCTGAGTAATGTCTGAGTAATATCTGAGTGATGTCTGAGTAATGTCTGAGTAATGTCTGAGTGATGTCTGAGTGATGTCTGAGTAATATCTGAGTAGTATCGGAGTAATGTCTGAGTAATGTCTGAGTAATGTCTGAGTAATATCTGAGTAATATCTGAGTAGTGTCTGAGTGATATCTGAGTAGTGTCTGAGTAATGTCTGAATAGTGTCTGAGTAATGTCTGAGTGATATCTGAGTGATATCTGAGTAATGTCTCAGTAATGTCTGAGTAATGTCAGTGATATCTGAGTAATGTCTGAGTAATGTCTCAGTAATATCTGAGTAGTATCTGAGTAGTGTCTGAGTGATATCTGAGTAATGTCTGAGTAATGTCTCAGTAATATCTGAGTAGTATCTGAGTAGTGTCTGAGTGATATCTGAGTAGTGTCTGAGTAATGTCTGAGTAATGTCTGAGTGATATCTGAGTAGTATCTGAGTAATGTCTGAGTGATATCTGAGTAATGTCTGAGTAATGTCTGAGTAATGTCTGAGTAATGTCTGAGTAATATCTGAGTGATGTCTGAGTGATGTCTGAGTAATGTCTGAGTAATGTCTGAGTGATGTCTGAGTGATATCTGAGTAGTGTCTGAGTAATATCTGGGAAGCTCTGGCTGCTCCAGAGAGACTCTCTGTGTAACAGTAATGTGTTAATGTGTGTATTACACTAGAGCAGTTAGCTTTAGCCCCGGAGCTGATGTGTTTATTACACTAGAGCAGTTAGCTTTAGCCCCGGAGCTGATGTGTGTATTACACTAGAGCAGTTAGCTTTAGCCCCGGAGCTGATGTGTGTATTACACTAGAGCAGTTAGCTTTAACCCCGGAGCTGATGTGTGTATTACACTAGAGCAGTTAGCTTTAGCCCCGGAGCTAATGTGTGTATTACACTAGAGCAGTTAGCTTTAGCCCCGGAGCTAATGTGTGTATTACACTAGAGCAGTCAGCTTTAGCCCCGGAGCTGATGTGTGTATTACACTAGAGCAGTTAGCTTTAGCCCCGGAGCTAATGTGTGTATTACACTAGAGCAGTCAGCTTTAGCCCCGGAGCTAATGTGTGTATTACACTAGAGCAGTTAGCTTTAGCCCCGGAGCTGATGTGTGTATTACACTAGAGCAGTTAGCTTTAGCCCCGGAGCTGATGTGTGTATTACACTAGAGCGGTTAGCTTTAGCCCCGGAGCTGATGTGTGTATTACACTAGAGCGGTTAGCTTTAGCCCCGGAGCTAATGTGTGTATTACACTAGAGCAGTTAGCTTTAGCCCCGGAGCTGATGTGTTTATTACACTAGAGCAGTCAGCTTTAGCCCCGGAGCTGATGTGTGTATTACACTAGAGCAGTTAGCTTTAGCCCCGGAGCTAATGTGTGTATTACACTAGAGCAGTTAGCTTTAGCCCCGGAGCTGATGTGTTTATTACACTAGAGCAGTTAGCTTTAGCCCCAGAGCTGATGTGTTTATTACACTAGAGCAGTTAGCTTTAGCCCCGGAGCTGATGTGTTTATTACACTAGAGCAGTTAGCTTTAGCCCCGGAGCTGATGTGTTTATTACACTAGAGCAGTTAGCTTTAGCCCCGGAGCTGATGTGTTTATTACACTAGAGCAGTTAGCTTTAGCCCCAGAGCTGATGAGTAAAGCTTTCGCTCTGGTTCACGTCTACGGTGGAACTAGAAACACGTAACCGCTTCATTAAAAACGTCACTGTTCACTATTAATTATTCATTATAATTTTCACTTACTTGGTCGAACAGTTCCAAAAGCTTCGGCTTGTGGTCCTTTACATGCGGCAGTAGCAGCACGTTTCACCACACCAGTAACACGGGGCTGCCTGCGGACGTGCCTGACTTTAAATCGGCACTACCGAACACTGATATCAGTCAATGCCGATATATTAATATATGCCAAGTGTCGGCCCGATATGTCTCTACCTTGTACAGGAAGTCGTTTTTGCAAAAAAACAAAACAAAACAAAGCCATGTCCTCACATGAGGACGCAGGGACTCAGGAGTTTAAGGAGGATGAGGCACTCGGAAAGAGAGAAACCACAATCAGAGTTACTGTTACTGTTATGTTCCAGGTGGTTTGTAGCGTGTCTTTAGGCGATTTCTATGATGTTCCGGGTGGTTTCTAGCGTGTTTTTAGGCGATTTCTATGATGTTCCGGGTGGTTTCTAGCGTGTCTTTAGGCGATTTCTATGATGTTCCGGGTGGTTTCTAGCGTGTCTTTAGGCGATTTCTATGATGTTCCGGGTGGTTGCTAGCGTGTCTTTAGGCGATTTCTATGATGTTCCGGGTGGTTTCTAGCGTGTCTTTAGGCGATTCTATGATGTTCCGGGTGGTTTCTAGCGTGTCTTTAGGCGATTTCTATGATGTTTCGGGTGGTTTCTAGGATGTTGCACTATGGTGTCCCACATGGATGCTGGGATGATTGTGATGTAAGTGGGGAGAAGAAGAAGAAGAATACACTGTTGGATAACAATAGAGCTTGTTTTATTCATTGCTGTTACATCCCATATCAAAGCACAGTGCACTTGCAGGACGATGCGGGAAAGGATGAGCACTCTGATTAATAACCCTTGGTCTTGTACCACTGAGCTCGGGCCACCACGTCGTTCGCGTAGTCTCCTCCTTCTGTCTTCTGATCCACTTTGTCAGATGTGACGTCTTCAGGGCCGCAGTTGTACGCCGCCAGTCCGGCTAGAGAAGAGAAGAACCCGACGTTACTGAGGTGCTGAGGTTAAAGAGAAATAGACGCTAATTTGTTTGGCTAGAGGTTTGACTGTTGAAGGACATTCAGAGGTAGAAGCTCAGCGTCCACCAGGTCATCTGCCGTGTAGTTGAGACTAACAGGGAGAACAAGCTAGCCAACCAGTTTCACTTACGAAGAATTCACGAGAAGTGTTGATTTACTGATGGTACCTTTATACTGGAGTGCAGGAGACCAAGAGCTGTACTTGCTCTCTAACTGCTTAATAAAACCTTTGAGGAGACCAGCAGCCTGAATCATGTGCTTTTCGATGTCATTCATAATTGGGTTGTTGTCTTTGTGGACCTGAGACAGAGCAAGAAACCAACATGGGCCTTGTAGTCACGCCATGCTAACAGATTCACTGTGAACATGATGGTTTGGTGGATGAGTGAGTAAGTAAGTCAACAACCTGTTAACCAACCTGCATGAACCCGAAGGCGACTCTGCCTTCGTTCCAGCCGTCCGGCTTTGGGAACTTTGCTCGGGTCTCTCGAGAGATGATTGCGGCGATGACAGCCGCGTCAATCTTTGTGATTCCTGCGGCATTGAGGATGGGGGTTTTAATGTCATCCATCCTCTTTGCGTCTTCCGCGGCCAGAGCGTGGGACGCTGCAACCCCTGTCAGGAAACGGACAGACCTTCAGCAGGGTCCATAATGGAGTGGTCAGCAGTTCGTGATCAAGTCTGTTAATCATTGATCGTTATAAGGTACCAGAACTTTTTCTGGACTGGTGGTCAGTTTGTTGTTCTGAGTCCACCGGCAGCCTCTTTGTTTGATGTGTCTGCATCTCCTTTTCTCAGTGAGGAGCTTCTTGAACAGCTACACATCCTTTCAGACACACATACACATCACCCCCCCCCCTGTGTCTTGACACAGTGGAAGGATGGACACAAACACCTGGGGATGTACTCAGATCTGAAGCAGCTTGATGTTCTCCTCTCTCTCTTTCTAAAGGATGCTGTTCATCTGATGGGAGGATGGTGTTGGTGGGTCTACCAGGGCTTCTAGGTGGTTGTTAAGAACCTTTGGAAACCCAGTTTTTTTATATTTATCTTTTTTTTTCCATTGACTTTCTCCGTCCTTGGATTCTCTTATACCTTGGGGTCTCATATCTAACCTCTGGAATGTTATCTGAGCGATGACAAGCTTGTACGGAATGGCTTTTGGCTAGAATTCCCTGGAATCTGCCTTATTACCTCTTTTATTGCTGTTCCAAAGTTGCCCTGAAGTCCCTGGACCAGCTCCAGTGGTGGGAATGTCGGCAATGTTGACGCTCAGTGCTGGTCAGGTTGAAAACAAACAACAATGAATGTAATCAAAACAGAAGGAACGTGCAGCAAGCGACGGAAGTGAAGAGGGACTCACCCATGTTGAAGCTCAGTTGGAGATGTGAATGTTCTGGAGATAAAACCCCCAGACCTCCAGTGCTTTTATACAGCGCCGGGGCATCTGATTGGCCCGTGTAGGATTGGACCATTGTGCCTGATTGGCCCATTCCTGAAAACACCCTCCATTTCTGTTTGCAGAGTGTAGTGGCTTCTCGAACTCCCCTCCCTCGCTACCCCTCCCACTGTCTTCTTAACTGTTTCCTTCCTCTGTTTCCTCCAGGAGGTTTTTGTTTTGTGCCCCTTAGTAATGGATGCAAGTGTATTTGCTTCTGGGGGTCTCGTTTATTGCAGCATAATTATGGAATCTACCAGAACTAAGTGCTGTCTGGCTGTAAGTTAGATTATGCTGTAGGTAGTTCATGTTGTATGGAGAGTATATCTATATGGTCTGCTATATACCTATATCATGTGTGACTGCGTGCTGTTGGTTCTGCTATTAATTGTGTACATGGTCTACAATGATGATGATCCAATGGTGTGCAGAAATGAGAGTCATGCAATGTCTGATTAAGCTAGACCTGTACTAGCTGTACCTCAGCATTGGGAGGTCATACTGAGGTGTAGTGAAAGTGAAACTAAAAGCTTGTTCTGAAGTACTTTCACTTTAGGTTTCTGGTAAAAGCAGTCCTTTTCCTAAAATGAAGGATCGGAGCAGTTGTTCCTTTATAGACGCTCCTTGTGTTTACAACATTGTGGAGCTCAGTAGGGAGCAGTAGGGAGTTGGGACCAACCTGGAATGGACAAAGGCTCGTTGGATAAACAGATACACTAAGCTAGTTGCAATTAACTGTTGTTTTTAAAATGATATGTTCACCAAAGCATCAGAGTCTCCGGTGCATGTGCGGGTTGCCAGTGGAGTTATAGAGTATTCCAGAGTTTTGAGTAGACACGAAGGTATAAAAAGATGTTTTGACCAGCAAATTCCATTAGAAATGATCATTAAGAAGATTTTATTAAGAAATGGCAGTTATGGGGAGCAGTGGAAGTAGATTATGGATTTATTGGGGTAAAACTATTGGGGTAAAAAGAAAGTCCCTTGACAGTCAACTAACATTCCTCTTCTCTTTGTCTCGCTCTCTTTTTCCTCTTCTAGATGTTCACTTTCCATCGAGATGATGCCTTCAGCCTCTACTGTCGCACACCGAGCTCTCCTCGACCTCAAGTTGGGATTAGACGTCTAAACTAAACGTCTTAAACCTTCTGCAGCCACCTCCGCAATCCAGCCCAGACTCTGCCTCTGTTTTGGCCCACTTCTGGAGACGATGGACAGCCCTCCGAAGCTGAGCGGAGAGACCCTGATCGTGCACCACATACCCCTGGTCCACTGCCAGGTGTCTGGATCGCAGCGGTGCTGTGGGAGTTCGCTGAGGAGAGGCAGCAACCCGTTCAGCTGCCCAGAGAACCTTGGCCTGAGCCGTACCACCTCGCTGCCCGAGAGAGATGTCCTCCAGCGGGAAGCGCTGGTCTACAGCAGCCTGATCCAGACCTCCAGCTCCAGGGACGCCTTTGAGGACGAAGAGCTGACGGAAGGCGATAAAAAGGGAGGAGGAGATGAAGGGAGAGGAGGAAGCATGGCTAGCGACACTTCTTCTTTCACGTCCAGCAATTCGGAAGATCCGCCTTCTCAAGTTTTGCCGGCAAAGTCAATCCGACGCAATCCCTTCCTTCTGGACGCGGGCGAGGACGAAGACTACGAAGAGGACGATGACGACGACAGCCACAACCTGAATGGATACCTCGAGGACTCTTCATTCCACTTGCATGGGAACTCAAACGGGACCTTGGAGAACGGTACTGACCTGACCCCTTTCCATCTGCATGAGCTTGGCTTCACCGCCAGACCTTTCCACTTGCACGAATCTTTAGACAAGCCCTGGTGTTCCAACAGCCAACGCGGAGCCCCGGGGACCAGAGCAGCATTCGATTTCACTGCCCGTCTAGAGGGCCTGGACCTGCTAGGACTGGATGGCCAGCGTCGTCATGGCAGCAGTGGTTCCACACTGTCGATGGACTGCGGAGAGCAGGAATGGGGTGAGGATGACGAAGATGATGATGACCAGTCCATGCAGGGAGGTAGAGGAAGCTCTGAGTGTTCCAGTTCAACAGCACAGCGCTGCTCCTGCTGTGGCCTGTCCCAGCCGTACCCTGAACCGTTTTCCGAACCCTTCTCCGACTGCCCGCTGGGCTACGGCAGCGATTCTTCCTGCAACAGCTCGGACGGTGTCCTGGTCAACTTCAGCACCATCTACAACAAGATGAACAACAGCGTCCCCGCAAAGCAGACGATCAATCTCAACCACTCGGGAGACCAGTCCTGCACCTCGTCTGTGTCTGAACCTGGTCCTGGGATGGGCGGGACTGAGTTTAGCAGTGGGGGTGGGGCTTTTTACCTGGACTTGCACAGGTCTCCGACAGAGCCTACCCAACCCTCGCTGGCCACCCAGGAAACAGCAGACCCTTCCTGCTCCTCCTCCTGTCGATGCCCTTCCCAGCCACAAAGTGGCACCGTGGAGCTGGACGCTAACTGCAACTCCTACCACAACCACCTGGGGAGCGAGGGGCTGCTGTCCTCTGACACCTCCGCCAACGACCTTGCGTCCTGTCTGCAGAGCCAAGCGAGGCTGGTGGTGGCCACCCAGAACTACTACAAACTGGTGACCTGCGACATCTCGTCGCAGTCGTCCCCGAGTCCCGCGGGGTCCTCGGTCACCAGCTGCTCCGACGAACACAGCAAAGGGAGTCCCACACAGCCCACTGAGTACTTCCTCTTCAGACGCACAAAAGAGGAAGAAGAAGAGGAGGAGGAGGAGCAAGCAGAAGACCCAGATCTCACACAGGTAAAGATCTTCTCGGGTCATGTGCAATGAACTTCACAACTCCATAAAACCATTTGCTTTTCATGTCCTAATAAAAATGAGTGGAGCAAAAATCAGGACACACCCACTTAAAAAGTCAAACTCAAGACAGAAGATTATTTTATTTAATTCGATTTATTTTCTGCTTTATTTATTTATCGTCGCTGTCCAAAGAAAATCTGTGTATCTCCATTTTTGTTGATTTTTTTTTTTTACACTGTTTGAATGGAGGGGCTGCAGTTTCCGTTATCTAAAAATTTCATGATGAGTGGACCAATAGAAATGCTCCTAAATTGCTTGGAAAGAATTCTGGTTCCATTGACTTACATGAAAAGTAGAGACAGTTTTTGGTCTCTCCTGTAAAGTTGCCTTTTTGTAGATATACGTTATTCTTCTGAACTAACGTAACAGAGCCAAGCACGTTAGGAAAGAGAACCGATGGGCAACTAGAGGACTAACATGCTTTTAACCAGCTGTAGAACTCTGAAAACATAACCCTGCATGGTTCCCAACGAACACACACCAGAAAGATCGAACAAATGCACATGTTTACAGTATGTAAGGGCTGGCTCCAGGGCTAGGCCACCTCCAGCCACCAGGGGGAGGCAGCAGGTGACCTCTGGAGCCAATCAGGTCTTTATTAGCAGAGAGGCGCAGAGACATGTTGCTGGACCAGGGGTTCCAAAAACGCTAACTTACACAACATCCATGTGCTCAGGACCCCCAGGCTTGTTGTCACTCTGAGAAGGTTGACGAGTGCACCAGAGCCCCCTACTGTGAGCTGTGCCTTCAGGAGGCTTTGGATCTGATCAGAAATTTCACACTTAGTTTGGTACCACTTAGTGTAGAGACCACTACGAAGCAAGATAGCCAGTCAGCATATTTGGCCATTTAGATATTTTAGATATAGTGAAGTACAAAAGAAATGAAACAAAAAGAAACCACTGTAAACACCATCACCACCACTGTAAACACCATCACCACCACTGTAAACAACATCACCACCACTGTAAACATCATCACCACCACTGTAAACATCATCACCACCACTGTAAACACCATCTCCACCACTGTAAACATCATCACCACCACTGTAAACACCATCTCCACCACTGTAAACACCATCACCACCACCACTGTAAACACCATCACCACCACTGTAAACATCATCACCACCACTGTAAACATCACCACCACCACTGTAAACATCACCACCACCACTGTAAACACCATCACCACCACCACTGTAAACACCATCACCACCACTGTAAACACCATCACCACCACCACTGTAAACACCATCACCACCACTGTAAACACAATCACCACCACCACTGTTAACACCATCACCACCACCACTGTAAACACAATCACCACCACCACTGTAAACATCACCACCATCACTGTAAACATCATCACCACCACTGTAAACATCACCACCACCACTGTAAACACATCACCACCACTGTAAACAACATCACCACCACTATAAACATCACCATCAGCACCAACACTGTAAACATCACCATCAGCACCACTGTAAACATCACCACCACTATAAACATAACCATCAGCACCAACACTGTAAACATCACCATCAGCACCACTGTAAACACCATCACCACCACTGTAAACATCACCACCACTGTAAACACCATCACCACCACTGTAAACACAATCACCACCACTGTAAACACCATCACCACCACTGTAAACACCATCACCAACACTGTAAACATCACCACCACCACTGTAAACACCATCACCACCACCACTGTAAACACAATCACCACCACTGTAAACACCATCACCACCACTGTAAACACCATCACCACCACCACTGTAAACACCATCACCACCACCACTGTAAACACAATCACCACCACTGTAAACACCATCACCACCACTATAAACATCACCATCAGCACCAACACTGTAAACATCACCATCACCACCACTATAAACATCACCACCACCACTGTAAACATCACTACCACCACTGTAAACACCATCACCACCACTGTAAACATCACTACCACCACTGTAAACACCATCACCACCACTGTAAACACCATCACACACAAGTGAATGAACACACTCTAGGGGGCAGTGAAACACCCACATACACACACGCATACACACTTGTGTACACACACACTAGGGGACAGTAAGCAGAGTTGTGAGCAGCCCAGTTGTGTCACCAGATCCTCCTGTGGTATTTCAGTATATCATATCAAATATACTTCCACCATACATGATTTTCAATCCACCACTCAGTATAAGTCAAAGCTTCAAGCTAACAACAATGTCTAAATGTTAAACAGCGCTGCTGAACCACCGGAGAGCAGTTAGCATTAGCTTAGCCAGTGCTGCCGGTTCATTTCACCACAGAACAGGTTCAGTTCTGACTAAGAGAAGCTTTACTGACACAAACCTGACTAAACTTGACTGATGCTCAGTTATCACAAGTATAGACAATAAAACCTGACACAGTAAAAACATTTAGCCTGCTAGGATAAGCTAACGCTAGCATACTGTACCTCCCACAAGTCGTTTCCAGCTAACCCAGGCTTAAAACCACCAGACTCATACCTGAGATCACAAATTTGAATATCCGGTATTGAAATACCAGAAAGATGAAAATAGAGTTGTTCTGTGGTGCTTTGAGCTGGTAGCCTGCTGGGCAACACTAATGCTAACATAGTTAGAGCTTTTGGGTCATATTATTTGGGTGAATTGTGAAAACTTCAGACAAATCGTTTAGATTTACAAGCAAATTTATATTTCAGTTTAATTTCCAGACCATTTCTATTTACTTCACAGTAAAACAGTTCTTCATTCTCAGTTCACCTCTAAAGTTCAGTCTGTCTACAGTTGGTTTAGCTGATGGTTTAGCAGTTATGGTGGTCTACTAGGTGTTGCAGGTGGTTGTTAGACTTTCTCTGTACTTTCTATACTCTGGCTGTTTTGGCTGGAGCTGTGATAAAGTGAAGGGTGGTCTCCGACTGAGAGCTGTGTCTCAGAGTTTTGCTCGTGTTTTAAGGGGCAACGAAGCCTTAAAGCTCATTTTGACTGTACTGATGAAGTTATAACGTAATGATGGTAAAAATGGTAAAATTACCGTAATTTAAATACTGACTCATACTGTAATTCAGCAGTTTCATTAGTCTCAAGTATGATCATACGGTATTTTACAAAAATAATAATATATATAAAAATAATAATAATAACAGTAACAGTTATGATGTAGAATACTGTGTCTGTATATGAACTACAGTGTATATATTAAAATAAAAAATTAATTAAATACGGTATATTTATTGTTTGTTTACAAGCATTTTACATAATTATTACATAATCACCTAATAATGTTGATGTATTAGCTGTAGCTACAACAGTGTAGTGTATCACTCTGACTGTACAGCCTGTATTAGTTATTAATCACACACAACTATTCAGTTAATACTAATTATTTAAATAATAAATAATAATTATATTATTGGGTGCTGACCACTTGTGCTTGACCTCTCTCCAGATCACTTTCTCTAAAACCTTTCCTTTCCTTCTCGTTAATTAGCAGAGTAACGAGGAGGCGGAGCCGCCCGCGGTCGAGGCCGACCCCGTCCAGCCCAACGTGATCGAGGGGCAGGTGTACGTCAACATCTCCCCGCCTGTGGGCGGAGCTCCGTCCGGGGCTCGCCTGCGCTCCCGCAGCTACGACCGCAACCTGAACAAGTCTCCGCCCCCTCGGCTGGGCTCGCTGGAGCGCATGCTGAGCTGCCCGGTCCGGCTGAGCGAGGGCGCCGCCCCCAGCCCGCCCCCTCCGCCCCGCGTCACCTCCTTCGCCGAAATGGCCAGGAACAAGAGGCGGGGGGGCGGGGGGTCGCCTTCGCAAAAGAACGCCGAGGCCTCGTCCTCCAGCCACTCGCACTCGTCCTCCGGAGAGTTCTCGCCCATCCTGGAGGACCTGCCCGAGGCCCAGAGCCACAGCCTGCCGCCCCTCACGCGGTGCTACAGCCAGGGCAGCTGCGACACCACCTCCCCCCACAGGCATTGGAGCGGACCGCTCAGAGACTCGCCGGGCAGGGAGGCGCGAACCAAAGCAGAAGGTGAGACGTTGTCGCTGTTGTAAAGAAACCTGATCTAGAAGCTGTGTGTTGGCAAGAACCTGGCGATACGGGACATATCATGATACGGCGCTACGATAAGATATATTGTGATACTGAAAACGAGACGATACGCCGAGGACATATATAAAAATATACAATTTAGGAAAACTCATAGTATAAAAACACAACACCGTATGTACAGGTTGGCTAATGCTGATGTTAGGGGTGCGTCCTTGTGCTTCTTGTTAATGTTGGAGTGTAAGAGTGTAACAGTGAAAAACGTTGCCATCTAGTGGTCACGGGTTTAAACACAACAATAATTGTCCGTCTCGAATCCTAGTGGGCTGCTTATGTGGGGTGCTTATGACTCTGGATCAGCTGTGTAAGTATCACTGACTCTGGGTCAGCTGTGTAAATATCACCGACGAGGAGAGAACCCTGCTACTTACACAGCTTATACAGAGTCAGTGATACCTACACAGCTGATACAGGCTCAGTGATACACAGCTGATACAGAGTCAGTGATACTTACATACCTGATCCAGAGTCAGTACTACTTACATATCTGAACCAAAGTCAGTACTACTTACAGATCCAGAGTCAGTACTACTTACACAGCTGATCCAGAGTCAGTGATACTTACTCAGCTGATACAGAGTCAGTGATATTTAAACAGCTGATACAGAGTCAGTGATACACAGCTGATACAGAGTCAGTGATTCACAGCTGATACAGAGTCAGTGATACACAGCTGATACAGAGTCAGTGATTCACAGCTGATACAGAGTCAGTGATACTTACACAGCTGATACAGGGTCAGTGATACTTACACAGCTGATACAGGGTCAGTGATACTTACACAGCTGATACAGAGTCAGTGATACTTACACAGCTGATACAGAGTCAGTGATACTTAAACAGCTGATACAGGGTCAGTGATACTTACACAGCTGATCCAGAGTCAGTGATACTTACTCAGCTGATACAGAGTCAGTGATACTTAAACAGCTGATCCAGAGTCAGTGATACACAGCTGATACAGAGTCAGTGATACTTACACAGCTGATACAGAGTCAGTGATACTTACACAGCTGATACAGGGTCAGTGATACTTACACAGCTGATACAGAGTCAGTGATACTTACACAGCTGATACAGAGTCAGTGATACTTACACAGCTGATCCAGAGTCAGTGATACTTACACAGCTGATACAGAGTCAGTGATACACAGCTGATACAGAGTCAGTGATACACAGCTGATACAGAGTCAGTGATACTTACACAGCTGATACAGAGTCAGTGATACTTACACAGCTGATACAGGGTCAGTGATACTTACACAGCTGATACAGAGTCAGTGATACTTACACAGCTGATACAGAGTCAGTGATACTTACACAGCTGATCCAGAGTCAGTGATACTTACACAGCTGATCCAGAGTCAGTGATACACAGCTGATACAGAGTCAGTGATACACAGCTGATACAGAGTCAGTGATACTTACACAGCTGATCCAGAGTCAGTGATACACAGCTCATACAGAGTCAGTGATACTTACACAGCTGATATAGAGTCAGTGATACTTACACAGCTGATCCAGAGTCAGTGATAATTACACAGCTTATACAGAGTTAGTACTACTTACACAGCTCATACAGAGTCAGTGATACACAGCTGATCCAGAGTCAGTGATACACAGCTCATACAGAGTCAGTGATACTTACACAGCTGATCCAGAGTCAGTACTACTTACACAGCTGACACAGAGAGGGGGGGGGTGTATAGATAGAAAGAGAGCGAGAGAGAGAGAGAAGGGTGTGTGTAGTAGAAAGTGCTCCTTATTGGTGCGGCGCTGCCTCTAGTGGCTGTGAGTGTGAACTGCAGTCTGGGAGGAAGAGCAGAGTGACATTTGAGGCCTGCAGCGTCAGGAGTAAACACACACACACCCTGTGACGTTTCACACACACTGCGCACTGGCTCACTCACACACTCACACACACTCAGTCACACTGGAGCTTCAGAAAGGAGACTTTTCCTGCCTTTCTCTCTGATCTTCTGTATCTGCTCAACTGAGAGCCGCTGAGGTCTGACTGAGTGTGAGCCTCTCTGAAGTGGGTCCTGCTGTTCTGCTGTCTCACGCTGTGCAATATATCTTCAGCAGGTCTCTCTCTCTCTCTCTCTCTCTCTCTCTCTCTCTCTCTCTCTCTCTCTCTCTCTCTCTCTCTCTCTCTCTCTCTGCTGTAACGTGCTGTGTCATTGCTATGGTTTGTCGAGCAGGTGGACGTGTGGAGGAACTCTGAGTGTTGTAAATGTTATTGTAGCTGTTTCTGTTTTCAGGAAAAACATGTTTCACTGTTATTGTGGCCACAAGTTTGTGTAAAAATATATAATTATTATTTAATATCAGTATTCTGTCTTTAGTTAATACGTAAGCACAGAGTTTTAGGGTTAATTATTAAACCAGAACTGATCTTTGATCTTCGTAGATGATACAGCTGTTAGATAAGTTAGATAAGATCTGCTGATCTATGCTAATGTGGTTGGTAGTGAGTTACACTGCTTGCCCTCCATGCTGTAGTTCAGTTTCCCCACCTGAGTAACCACCTTACACTGTACCAATAACAGTCCTTCACTTACCTGTGTACAGGTAAACTGTAACACTGCCTTCACCTACCTGTGTACAGGTAAACTGTAACACTACCTTCACCTACCTGTGTACAGGTAAACTGTAACACTACCTTCACCTACCTGTGTACAGGTAAACTGTAACTCTACCTTCACCTACCTGTGTACAGGTAAACTGTAACACTACCTTCACCTACCCGTGTACAGGTAAACTCTAACACTACCTTCACCTACCTGTGTACAGGTAAACTGTAACACTACCCTCACCTACCCGTGTACAGGTAAACTGTAACACTACCTTCACCTACCTGTGTACAGGTAAACTGTAACCCCACCTTCACCTACCTGTGTACAGGTAAACTATAACACTACCTTCACCTACCTGTGTACAGGTAAACTGTAACACCACCTTCACCTACCTGTGTACAGGTAAACTGTAACACTAACTTCACCTACCTGTGTACAGGTAAACTGTAACACTATCTTCACTTACCTGTGTACAGGTAAACTGTAACACTACCTTCGCCTACCTGTGTACAGGTAAACTGTAACACTACCTTCGCCTACCTGTGTACAGGTAAACTGTAACACCACCTTCACCTACCTGTGTACAGGTAAACTGTAACACTACCTTCACCTACCTGTGTACAGGTAAACTGTAACACTGCCTTCACCTACCTGTGTACAGGTAAACTGTAACACTACCTTCACCTACCCGTGTACAGGTAAACTGTAACACTACCTTCACCTACCTGTGTACAGGTAAACTGTAACCCCACCTTCACCTACCTGTGTACAGGTAAACTATAACACTACCTTCACCTACCTGTGTACAGGTAAACTGTAACACCACCTTCACCTACCTGTGTACAGGTAAACTGTAACACCACCTTCACCTACCTGTGTACAGGTAAACTGTAACTCTACCTTCAACTACCTGTGTACAGATAAACTGTAACACCAGATCACTCTGCTATCATTTCAACTGAATTGAGGTGTAGTGAGTGAATGGATAGACTTCTTCCTGCCTGCAGAGTGAAAGCCAAACCTTGTGTAGTGATCAGTTTAAGCCTTTGATTTTCATCACCATGGTTATGTTATTGTTATCATGTCCTCATCTCTCTCTCTCTCTCTTCTCCCCCTCGAAGGTGGTCTTTCCAGTTCCACCGACTCGTCCCCGGTTGTGATCCGCTACAGCAAGGATCAGCGTCCGACGACGTTACCCATACAGCCCTTCACCTTCCAGCACCAGTTCGGGAAGCCCCAGGCGAAGCCTCTGCTCCCCCTGCTGGACGAGTACATAAGTCACATGCAGGCTCGCGGGGCTTCTGCCCCAGAGGGGGGCGAGGAAGACCCCGAGGAAGATTGTGGGAGACCCCAAGCCACCTCTGCCGCGGTCAGGCCCTCTCCTCTGGGCAGCTATTCTCCGGTCCGCCTGCAGGGGGCGCCTAGCTGCTCGGGAAGCTGCTCCACGTGCTCCCCCACGCCAGAGCGCTGCCCGCAGCCACCCCGCTCCATCTCCTGCCCCACGTCTGCTGGCCTGTTGGCTCATCACACTCCGCCCGGGGGTCCCAAACTCGCCCCGCTGCCCCCGACCCCGCCTCCCGTCCCACTGGTGAAGCAAAGCCCATTGCTGAGCCCTTTGGCCACAAGGGGGCACTGTTTTCACCGCCCGGGTTTGACTACGTTACCCACGCTGCCCAGCTCCGGGCTCAGTCCGATGGGGCAGCTGGAGCCGGCGCTGCAGGAGGAGGAGATGAAAGCGCCTCACACCTGTGTAGCACAGAGGCAGCATAACGGTAGGTTCCTGATTAACGATATCAAATCACTATCGTCCAGGACTTAGTCACACCTTCAAACTAGTGATTTAGCTTCTCTAACGTTTCACTCTCTCGTATTTAAGAGCTATTAGCTGTTTGAACTCTGTACTCCACCAGAGGGCAGCATAGAGCTCGCAACTTAGTCTCAGTCCAAGCTTTTTTAACTGTTTGCTCCAAAGAAGGAAACGTAGAAAGACCACCGCAGTCGTCTAAAGGCTGCCGCTCATTGGACGAGAGACTCTGGACTGGAGGGAAGACGAAACACGTTCATTGGTTGCCTCCTTCAGGGTGTGACCCTCAAACCACACGCCACTTAGAACCTGTTCTTATGGACTGGACTCTGCAGACGTTAACCAGACCAATGCACGCTGGCCAGATACAGGCTGGGCCGCTGCTATAGCGCCCCCTTGCTGCAGCTGTCAGAATGCGTCGCATGCTTGTGTTATGCTTATGCATCGTAACATGTTTTAGAACAGTGGGACATTACGCTTCATGACACTCAGGACAGTGTGTAGCTAGTCTTGCACGATACTTTGTATTTATCTAGAACCGGTACTGAATGAACGAGTGTGTTTTAAATAAGAGCGGAGTGCCACGGTGACCTCTGGGACTGTAATCCAGTATGAGTTGTAGCTTTTACTCCTATAGTTCGCTGAACGCTGAGCTTCTTCTGTGATTATAGTCCTGCTTGCATGGACG
This sequence comes from Megaleporinus macrocephalus, assembly GCA_021613375.1. Lineage (NCBI taxonomy): Eukaryota > Metazoa > Chordata > Actinopteri > Characiformes > Anostomidae > Megaleporinus > Megaleporinus macrocephalus. Next base: position 36,124,750 of record CM038725.1, on the reverse strand, counting down.
TCCCAGTAAATGGACACAGACGAGGCTGAAGTTCAGGTCCCTGTTCACTTCAGCGTCTTGGTTGAATTCTCGAGTTCCCGTCTGGGTTATAATAGCTGTTGCTCTGTTTGAGGTGGAAGGAGGACATTCCAACAAGAAGCTGGCGAATAGGACGCGACTACAGCACCTGGCTTAATTTGCCTGAAGACGAGGCTACTGCTCGCCCCTGCCAGGATGTTTGGATCCGGGCTGTTTTTAGTAGAGATGGACCGATCAGCGTTTTTGAGGCCGATTCCGATCGCCGATCAACTTTCAACGCGATCGGCCGATAGCTGTTACCGATCGAGGGCGGAGCTATATGCCACGGCAGGGCTACATGTATTTATTAGCGCGAGCAAGTCATGAAACATGGTCTAAACTGGTTTATTACCATTTTTAACAAGCTCATATGAAACAGTATAATATTTTTAACTAAATTAAAAGTAAATAAACAAAGTAAATCAAACAAATATCCCCAATACTGTAATCATATTTTGATTAAAAACCAGCTGATGCGATACATATTTTGATTAAAAACCAGCTGATGCGATACATATTTTGACTAAAAATCATCCGATACTGATACATATTTTGATTAAAAATGGGCCGATACGATACATATTTTGATTAAAAATAGTCCGATACCGATACATATTTTGATTAAAAACCGGCTGATACGATACATATTTTGATTAAAAACCGGCTAATACGATACATATTTTGATTAAAAACCAGCTGATGCGATACATATTTTGACTAAAAATCATCCGATACTGATACATATTTTGATTAAAAATGGGCCGATACGATACATATTTTGATTAAAAATAGTCCGATACCGATACATATTTTGATTAAAAACCGGCTGATACGATACATATTTTGATTAAAAACCGGCTAATACGATACATATTTTGATTAAAAATAGTCCGATACGATACATATTTTGATTAAAAACCGTCCGATACGATACATATTTTGATTAAAAATGGGCCGATACGATACATATTTTGATTAAAAATAATCAGATACCGATACATATTTTGATTAAAAACCGGCCGATACGATACATATTTTGATTAAAAACCGGCCGATACGATACATATTTTGATTAAAAACCGTCCGATACCGATACATATTTTGATTAAAAACCGGCTGATACGATACATATTTTGATTAAAAATAGTCCGATACCGATACATATTTTGATTAAAAACCGGCCGATACGATACATATTTTGCTTAAAAACTGTCCGATACGATACATATTTTGATTAAAAACCGGCCGATACGATACATATTTTGCTTAAAAACCGTCCGATACCGATACATATTTTGATTAAAAATGGGCCGATAGGATACATATTTTGATTAAAAACCGGCTGATACGATACATGTTTTGATTAAAAATAGTCCGATACCGATACATATTTTGCTTAAAAACCGGCCGATATGATACATATTTTGCTTAAAAACTGGCCGATACGATACATATTTTGCTTAAAAACTGGCCGATACGATACATATTTTGCTTAAAAACTGGCCGATACGATACATATTTTGCTTAAAAACCGGCCGATACGATACATATTTTGCTTAAAAACCGGCCGATACGATACATATTTTGCTTAAAAACTGGCCGATACGATACATATTTTGCTTAAAAACTGGCCGATACGATACATATTTTGCTTAAAAACCGGCCGATACGATACATATTTTGATTAAAAACCGGCCGATACAATACATATTTTGATTAAAAACCGGCCCATACCGATACATAGCCGATTGATCCTTTTTATGAGGAATTCCTCCAGAATTTTTCAGAATTTCAGAATCCAAACATTAGCTTCTGGTTAAGAAACAATTTTTTGTAGTAAATAGGAAGCTTTATAATTTAATGTGTGGGTCTCGCCAGTGGCACATCCTAGGGCTGGTTTGAGAATCTCATAGGGAGATAAAAACACAATGAATGTGTAATAAAAGCCAAAAACCAACGCACACGCTCACACCTACGTTCAGTTTAGAGTGAGGATCCTAACATACATGTGTTTGGACTGTGGGAGGAAACCGGAGAACCCGGAGGAACCCACTCAAGCACGGAGAGAACATACACACTCCACACAGAACCACCCGGACCGGGAATCCAACCCAGATCATCTTACTGTGAGGCCACCTTAGATATAAAATCATACAGGAATGGTTGGAATCAATGTCCGAACGTCTGATTACACACCTCCGGACCCCCTCTGATTGGTCTGGTCCCCCTCGTTTAGGGCTATAGAGATGCCAGTGCCACAACACATACACACTGCTTTGGCTTTCCTAACTTTAAGCTGCTACTAACTCTCTCTCTCTCTCTCTGTTTCTCTTCTTCTTTAACACCGTCCATCCATCTGTTTCCATTGAACACCATCCATCCATCCATTTACCTATTCCCATCTACTCCTCCTTCCATCCTTCCTCCGCCTGCCCCCTCGCTCCTCTCCTCCCTCAGCGCACCACCTCTCTCCGCAGGCTCTGAAATGGAGAGAATACAGGCGTAAGAACCCTCTGGGAGTGGAGAGGTGTAGAGACTCCTCCTCCTCCTCCTCTGCTCCTCCTCCCTCCTCCTCCAACTCTCTGACCTTCAGGAGACAAGGCCCGCGCGTCCTGCGCCGCAACGTCTTCGACTTCCCGCCGTCCAGTCACGCGCTCAGCTTCGGCAGACTCAACGGTGCTGGACCAATCACAATCTAGATCTAGCTGTGGATGAGGGAGCTGGAGGGGGGAGGGGCCAGGATGGGAGACTGAATATGTCCTAGGACTAACAAAGAAAAAGAAACTTCCTGTAATATAGACATGGATATAAAGTCATAAAAGAATTTATGTTGCCAGTCAAAAGTTTGGAATCAGTGTTGGAATCATGGGCTGTGTCTCAAACCCTAGTGAGTGTCTAAGTAGGCTGTCTAGGTAGTGAGTGTGTAAGTATCAGTGTTCTCTCCTCATCTCTCCTCATAAAACAGATTACTGAGACGCTCTAGTTAGAGAGAGACTGCGTCACGGCTTGTTCCCGCCCACTGCAGCACGCCACCGGTGGTTTAGCTGGTTGCTAAGCTACCGGCCCGCATCCAAATCAATAGCCCGAGGCTTAAAAAGTACAAGTACAAGAAGTTAGGAAATCATTAATGATATACAGTAATCACAGTTATACCCACCACGTATTGGCATGTATCATAGACCCCCAAGAAAAACTGCATATCTCTATTTTTGTTGATTTTAATTTTTCTGCATCATTTGAATGCAACAGCTGTTGTTTACACTGTGTACAAGTTTCATGATGAATGGACCAATAGAGATGCTGCAAAATAGGTTATAAAACTTTCTGGTTCCATTGACTTGCATTGAAAGTGAAGTAGGTTGTTGGGCTCTCCTGTAAAGTGTAGTTATCTTGTTTATCATTTCATGATGGCTTGTTTGTTGTTGTTAAAATACTTAAAGCATAAATAAAACACAAGACACCTGTTAGTGTCTAGATATTAATACTGATATGTTCGTTAATTAATATTAATATTGGAGATAATTGTATGTATCTCTGGTTATTCTGTAATATTATAAACAGTATTAGTGCTGCTGTGTATGTAGAACTACTCTCAGTGTGACTTCAAAGCTCTGCCTCCTTAATCACAGTGCTTTGTTTGTTTATTTGTTTGTTTGTTTGTTTACAGGCCAGTCAGTGAGGCAGCTGCAGCAGTACTACAGCGACTTCCTGCCCGATTACTTCTCTCAGACGGAGCGGCCGCCGGAGGAGTTCTGCCTGTCCCCCGACGCGACTACCGAGGAGTCCATCTCGGTGGACCTGCAGCAGAAGAGAGGTAGGAGGCTTCACGTTCTTCTGAAGACGTTCTTCTCTTCTCCGTTTCTCTCCATCGTTCTCATCCTTATCTCTCCCTCGCTCTCAGGGCTGGTGAAGGCCATAAACACAGCGGTGGATCTGATCGTGGCTCATTTCGGCACCAGCCGGGATCCAGGGGTGAAGGTCAGTACTGGCGGGAGGGGCAGGAATGATGGAGTGAGTTTGTTGTGTTGAAAAGTGAAAGACTCACTAAACATGGGCTTCAACTGTGATAGAGCAGAATCACCGACACTGTGAGCTCAAATTAACAAACGTTACTGACCAGCGCCCTCTAAAGGCTTCATTAAGACATGCTTTATTAAACAGCCAATGACATATCGTTACTCAGCGCCGCCCTCTAATGCTGGTATTGCACTAGATAGCCACTTTCACTGTCTCTCTTTTACTGTCTCTCTTTCACTGTCTCTCTTTCACTGTCTCTCTTTCACTCTCTTCTCCAGTGTATCTCTTTCACAGTCTCTCTTTTACTGTCTCTCTTTCATAGTCTCATTTCCACTGTCTCTCTTTCACTGTCTCTCTTTCACTGTCTCTCTTTCATAGTCTCATTTCCACTGTTTCTCTTTCACTGTCTCTCTTTCACTGTCTCTCTTTCATAGTCTCATTTCCACTGTCTCTCTTCCATAGTCTCATTTCCACTGTCTCTCTTTCACTGTCTCTCTTTCACAGTTTCATTCCACTGTCTCTCTTTCACTGTCTCTCTTTCATAGTCTCTCTTTCACTGTCTCTCTTTCATAGTCTCATTTCCACTGTCTCTCTTTCACTGTCTCTCTTTCACTGTCTCTCTTTCATAGTCTCATTTCCACTGTCTCTCTTTCACTGTCTCTCTTTCATAGTCTCATTCCACTGTCTCTCTTTCACTGTCTCTCTTTCACAGTTTCATTCCACTGTCTCTCTTTCACTGTCTCTCTTTCATAGTCTCTCTTTCACTGTCTCTCTTTCATAGTCTCATTTCCACTGTCTCTCTTTCATAGTCTCTCTTTCACTGTCTCTCTTTCATAGTCTCATTTCCACTGTCTCTCTTTCACTGTCTCTCTTTTACTGTCTCTCTTTCATAGTCTCATTTCCACTATCTCTCTTTCACTGTCTCTTTTTCACTCTCTCTCTTTCATAGTCTCATTTCCACTGTCTCTCTTGCACTGTCTCTCTTTCATAGTCTCATTTCCACTGTCTCTCTTTCACTGTCTCTTTTTCACTCTCTCTCTTTCATAGTCTCATTTCCACTGTCTCTCTTTCACTGTCTCTCTTTCATAGTCTCATTTCCACTGTCTCTCTTTCACTGTCTCTCTTTCACTGTCTCTCTTTCATAGTCTCATTTCCACTGTCTCTCTTTCACTGTCTCTCTTTTACTGTCTCTCTTTCACGCTCTTCTCCAGTGTATCTCTTTCACAGTCTCTCTTTTACTGTCTCTCTTTCATAGTCTCATTTCCACTGTCTCTCTTTCACTGTCTCTCTTTCACTCTCTTCTCCAGTGTATCTCTTTCACAGTCTCTCTTTTACTGTCTCTCTTTCACTCTCTTCTCCAGTGTATCTCTTTCACAGTCTCTCTTTTACTGTCTCTCTTTCATAGTCTCATTTCCACTGTCTCTCTTTCACTGTCTCTCTTTCATAGTCTCATTTCCACTGTCTCTCTTTCACTGTCTCTCTTTCATAGTCTCATTTCCACTGTCTCTCTTTCACTGTCTCTCTTGCATAGTCTCATTTCCACTGTCTCTTTTGCACTGTCTCTCTTTCATAGTCTCATTTCCACTGTCTCTCTTTCACTGTCTCTTTTTCACTCTCTCTCTTTCATAGTCTCATTTCCACTGTCTCTCTTTCACTGTCTCTCTTTCATAGTCTCATTTCCACTGTCTCTCTTTCACTGTCTCTCTTTTACTGTCTCTCTTTCATAGTCTCATTTCCACTGTCTCTCTTTCACTGTCTCTTTTTCACTGTCTGTCTTTCATAGTCTCATTTCCACTGTCTCTCTTGCACTGTCTCTCTTTCATAGTCTCATTTCCACTGTCTCTCTTTCACTGTCTCTTTTTCACTCTCTCTCTTTCATAGTCTCATTTCCACTGTCTCTCTTTCACTGTCTCTCTTTCATAGTCTCATTCCACTGTCTCTCTTTCACTGTCTCTCTTTCATAGTCTCTCTTTCACTGTCTCTCTTTCATAGTCTCATTTCCACTGTCTCTCTTTCACTGTCTC
>CM038725.1:36111152-36113652 GCA_021613375.1 Megaleporinus macrocephalus | reverse complement strand
AGGGGCAGGTAGCGAATCGTTGGGGGAGGGGGCGGGGCTTACGCTGAACGCAGGTAGAAAGAGCGAGGGAAGTCGAACGGAAGGAGGAGAGAGGAGCGCAGACAGGATGAAAGGAGTCGGAGGGGAGGACGGAGAGAGGGAGAGGAGGAGAGACAGGGACGGAGAAGCCGCCAGGCTGAAGAGCAAGCAGGCCGGCTGGTGGTTCCAGCTGATGCAGAGCTCGCAGGTGTACATCGACAACTCAGCCGAGGGCTCCAAGTTCGTCAAGTGGGAGAAGCGGAGGAAGGGAGGGGCCGAGGGGCGGAGACAGAGCCACCCCCCACCCAGAGAGGGTGTGGTCGAGGGAGCCGAGGCCAATCACGAGGCAGAAGAACGGCCCGACCTACAGCGGACCGGATCTGGGCATACTGCCAGAAATGGAGCCTTCGACCAATCAGGGTAAGTATATAATATAATGTTTATTATTGATAATTAAATTATTATTATTACATCTATTTGATATTATCAAATTTTAAAGTAGTGAAAACGACTAAAACTGCTAACTCTATAAAGCTAATAGCAGTTACTGATACTGGTTATCTCTGCTAACTATAAATAGCTAATGTTAGCTTACTGTGCTAATGAAACTAAATGCTAAGTGTAAATTTGCTAGCACTAGCTAACTGCTACTTGAAAATAGCTAACGTTAGCTTTCTGCGCTAACAGAAAACAGCTAACAGAATCTCTGCTAATGAAAAAAGCTAACCCACGGTCACTCTGCAACCTAAAAATAGCTAATGTTAGCTTACTGTGCAACTAGAAAATGGCTAATGCTAAATAATTCTAGTAACTGAATAAAGCTATATATAATAAAGCTGAATTGTCATCACTACTGAGTATAGCTAATGTTAGCTTACTGTGCTAACGGGAAAATAGCTGGTGTTAGCTTAATGTGCTAATTGAATATCACCATCACTTAGTGACTGTATTAACTGAAAATAGCTAATGTTAGCTTACTGTGCTAATGGAAAATCACTATCACTAAGTAACTGTACTAACTGAAAATGGCTGATGTTAGCTTAATGTGCTAATGGAAAATTGCCTTCACTTAGTAACTGTGCTAACTAAAAACAGCTAATGTTAGCTTAATGTGCTAACGGAATATCACTATCACTTAGTGACTACTAACTGAAAATAGACATTAATAAGTAATAGTCAGTTACTGCAAATACTTTAGGGAAAATAATTTAAAAATAGATTTTTTTTAGGTGTAAATGTCGTTGGCACTGTGTTCATTTGGCTGTTATTTTTATTATGACGCACTATTTTTATAATATTACTGTTGAAATAATTTACTAAACTAATTTGCAAAAGATAACGAAAGAAAGAAATGAAGGAAAATTAAAGAAGTTTTACTGCTAGGGGGAAAAGGGCGTAGGGGGCCTCCAGGACAACGCTGAGCAATAAGCCACGGGACTACCAGCTTTGCCATCAGTGGGTCACCAGTACTCTGCTACCCCCTCACTATAACTGAAAACAGCTAACACTAGTATCGTCTACTCACTGAAATAGCTAATGTTAGCTAACACTGCTAACTGACAATAGCTTTGCCCTAGCCAGATAGCACAAGACACTCAGCGCCACCTGGTGTACTGATGCAGTCACTGTTCAAACCTCAACATGTACTGCAGATTTCATGAAACAGAACATCATCTGGTAAAAGAAATATTAAAAGATATTTGATTGAATTAATAATCTTTATCATTTTATCACCCAGGCCTCGATCAGGTCCTCCATCAGAACCGCCCAGAGCGTCTAAAGGGAAGCCGTCCTGGATGGGCAGTCCTCCGGAGTCGGTGCTGACAGAGCTGAAGAGGAGTAAAGAGAGGCAGCCAGATGGCCAGGACGTCTCAGGAGGAGCTGAGGGTCAGACTGGAGGGGTGACGGACACTTCAGCCCAGAACCTGCGCTGGGGCCGGCTGTTCGGAGCCGGGAATGTCAGCCGGGCGGAAAAGCCGGAGCAGAAGTCGGCCAAGAACCAGAAGAGCAGGTGGGTGGAGATAGGAAGGAATCATCCATCCATCCATCCAATCATCTGTTCATCACATGGTCAACACACACTCACACACACACTCACTCACACCTACTGTCAGGTTAGAGTGAGGATCAATCTAACATGCTTGTGTTTGGACTGTGGGAGGAAACCGGAGAACCCGGAGGAACCCACATATATGGATCATCTCAGTCAGTCGGTCAAAAGTTTGGGTCCATCCCCCTTCTTCCCATGTTTTTATACATGATGGGGTTTTATCCTGATACACTGACATTTTAAGGTTGTTATGCAGGTGATCCCACCTGATACCCCACCCCACCCCCCCACCCCTCACGTCTCATCTCCACAGATTCTCCAGACATATTCATATAGAACCTTTCTTTCTGTTTTCTGTCCAGGTTGCCATCTGGCTGGCTGAGCCTTGATCGCTCAGTTTTGGATCTGGTGGTCCAGTCCGTGGGGGCGGGG
>CM038725.1:35988652-36106152 GCA_021613375.1 Megaleporinus macrocephalus | reverse complement strand
CACAAACACTGGGCGACCCCTCTGGACGAGAGCGCGACCTGAGGCGCTAATCAACACAGCAAGTCTGTCAGTGCTTTGACAGACCAACGGACACAACACCCTGCTCCCTTGCGTCCGACTCTTCTGACCGGAGAGCGAGGGCAGGGTTTTCTGCATGTGGCGGACTTCGCCGCCATGCGGTCACGCTAGCTGAACTCAAGCTCAACTAAGCTGAACTGTGAACCGCCAAGCTTCTCCTCATCCTCACCCGTCGTACACGCGTTCGCCTCCTCGACCGGGACGCCGATCTCGTCGGAGAAAGGAGAGGAGGCCGCTAGCATTAGCACTAGCATTAGCATTAGCAGCTATGTGGAGCTACGCACTGTCGGTCGGTTATTTTTGCTTATTTATTATTATTTATGATGCATTTTGAGATTAGTTACGGCCTGTCCAAGTAACACAAGTGACCCTATGTAAGGGCGAACTGTTGGGAAGGTTTGCTTATAGCAGCCCAGTGGAGTTTTAACCGGGTTTCTGTTTTCCTTTTGCCTTCAAAGTGCAGCTCGTGGAGAGATATTAATTATACAGTTCTGCGCAGAAGTCACTGTTTATTTATTTGATTTCCAGCCAAAACTGCAATTATTCACGAGTTCAGATTTCAAAGAAATCTGTAATGATATTTTCCCTCCGAAGGTCAAGCTTAGAAGTCGCACTGTAAAAAATAAAAGTGGGGTCTAAAATTAAAAAAAACTTTGAGGTCATTTGAACTTTAAATAATAAGTTTCTTGACATAAAACAAAATTTTATGTTCATTTATGACATACCACTTATTTTGCCGGAAAATATATTTTATAAGTGGTATTTAAGGCCTTAGAAGGGGAATGTAGTCTACTGTACATGTTAGCATGGACTCTATGTACGATAACAATACAGGCTGTTGTGGACACTAACCATTTAAACGTTATTTGCAAAGTTGTATCTTGATTTTTAATTAAGTTTCAAAGAAATCTGTAATGACATTTTCCCTCTGAAGGTCAATCTTAATAAAAGTGGGGTTTTAACTTAAAAAGTTTGGGCTGCCACAAAATTTGGGGTACTTGAAATAATTCTTGACATAAAAAAACACAAATTCCTGTTCTGTTAATTTACAATTCAAAACAAAAAAATGTAGCTTTTTAAGGTAACAGTGTTTACAGTGTAGGATGAACACCAAAAAAACATGGCCTAGCCGTGTGTAGTACCACTCAGACCCAGTGGTGTTTGAGGGAAGTGTTTGGGTTTAATATAAACATGCTCACATTTGTAAGTACACCTGTGTTTTGCAGTCAGGTTAAAACCTAAATTTCACCATGTAAAATAAAAGTGGGAGGTACTTGGACTTGAAATAATATGTTCTTAGGCATACAACACAGATTCTAGTTCTGGTTACTGACATCAACTTTTTAAATTCACACAAAAATGGTTTACTGTAAAATGAAAGTGTGAGTTTCAATTTTTTAACTTAAACTTTTAAGTTATTTGAACATGAACAATACATTCTTAGGCATAAAACACAGACTCTTGCTCTGGTTACTGGCTATTCAAAATTCAAATAACTAAAAGAACACTAAATTTAAGTTCACACAATTTTTTAAATTGTAAAATAAAAGTGTACATTTCAATTTTTTAACTTTTGTTTAGTTATTTAAACTTGAATTAATACATTTCAGGGCATAATACACAGAGTCTTGTTCTGGTTGACATTTCAAAATTGAAATAGCTAAAGGTTTTAAAGCAGCCTGAACTCGAACTTTCTAAGTTCACACAAAAATTTAAAATTATTTGAACTTGAATTAATAAGTTTTTAGCCAAAAACTATTTTACTATTCAAAGTTGAATTAACTATTAAAAAATTAAGGTGATTGCACCTCCTGCAGAAGCAAGTGTGGAGATGAATTAATGAAAATTTTGCAACCCACTTGATAATAGTTAAATTTTTATTTGTAAAATTCTTGTTTTTTTTCCCTTCCTTGTGCATTGAGTCATTTTTATTTAAAGACTGGAAATTAAATAAATTAGCGTTGGTGACTTTTGCACAGTGCTGTATATGTTGGGCTGCACTCTCTGTGTTAGCTGAAATACACTATGATGCCAGTTACACTGATTAAGAAGATTTTGGCTGCTAGAAGATAGAAAATGTCCAAATTGGTTTAAAATGTGCCAAAAAAGTAAAACACAGTGGTAGCATACTGGGCATTTTTGAAATACTACTCGCCTGATATTATAGTATAAGTGGTATTTAAGGCCTTAGAAGGGGAATGTAGTCTACTGTACTCGTTAACATGGACTCTATGTACGATAACGACACAGGCCAGCGCTGTTGCGAACACTAACCACGCTGGTAACCGCGCTGGTTACGGCTGAAAACGAACCTGATTTCTACATTATTTGCAAAGTTATATCTTGATTTGTTTTATTCAGATTACTGCGACAGCCTCCGTTGACAATGTCACGTTATTACGTTGTTTTTCTGTTGGAACGGTTTTATTATGGCGTATTATTTTCTAATACACAACAATTTATTTGACAAATTTGTTTTATTCATTGATGTAAATACATGGCGTCCGTCTCGGGTCCTGGGAAGACTACGTTAACGTTCTGGATGATATTGTTATTAACAGACATTATTGTTGACGTTATTAACAGTTAATAACAAGCCTATTTAACTCGTATGTACAGAGCACTGTTATGGGAGGTGTATAACGAAAGAACACGTTCTGTGTGGTCTAGATTTAGTTCTCGCTCTGCATCCGTTTGTCTTCCAGACACGCTTGGCTTTCACTGCTGACCACAACTTAAACAGAGAGAGAGAGAAAGAGAGGGAGAGAGAGAGGGAGAGAGAGGATTAGTGCCTTTATTGCATCACTGCGCCTCCTAGTGGAGACAGCAGAGTATTAATGTGCTGTTGGAAGCTGGAATAGAGTGAAATTATGAACAGGCCTTCGGGACTGGATTAGGATTGAGGAGTCTTAACCCTTAGAAGTCCAGCATTGGCATCATTTAGCTGGACGTTTGGTTTACTTTAATTTTCCATTACATAATTAATGCTGTTTGGAAGGTTCCAAATTTTTTTTTATCCAAAATATGAAGAAAATGGCAAATATGATCGTCTTTCTGTGGACAAGACTATAAAAACAATCCGTACAATGAAATAACTCTTTCTTTTGTTTTGATGAGCTACTATAATAATAAATAATGTAAAATGATGTTTATGTCACTGGCGATGACTGCGGCTTCTAAGAGTTAACAGATCTCTATAGATTGTAAACTCACTGGATGGACATCATTAACAATGACCTAGTGGATTCAGGAGTTAAAGCAAAGTAATGACCGCGTGGAGGTCAGTGAGGAGTTGCTCTCTCTCTGTTTGAGTTCTCTCTGTTGGCTCTGTTCCGTATATGTGGCTAACTCATTTAGCTGGCCAGCTCTGAAACCAGTGCCTGAGTGACGCAAGTGCTCAACTCTAAGTAGTCTCACAGGACCAGGGGTGATCTTATAAAGCTATCATCTGGAGATAGCCGTGAGAAGTTGTAAGCGAGGGACTGTAGTCATATTAGGCAACAAACTGAGTGTCAGGTTTCTAAAGGCCTCCTGAAGGCCAAAGGAGCATTGACTAGAGGAATTTGGGGGCGGGGCTTAGAAGAGACCCTTTTTGGAAATGTCAACAGTACCAAAAGTTTATACTGAGACGTGTGGTCTCATTATAAGATCACGTCTGGTCTCGAGAGACTAACCTGAAAGTTAACTAAGATTTAGATTTAGCAGTGTTAGCCAGAGTTGGCCAGCTAACAAGCCGCGGTGAGGAACAGGGCCGTGCTCGTACCTTCAGCTCACCTGCTTCCTCCCTCGCCATCATCATTCTGTATGACGTGTATGACATCACTGACCGTGTATGGAGATCGATAACAAAGTGCTGATGTGAACACGGATCAAACACGCCTCCTGTCTTTTGTTTGACGCTAACAGCTCTTTTAACCCTTGCAGCTCTGGTGGAGATACTGTACATACCCCTGCAAACAGAAGTAGCTTCAGATTCATTCCATTGGTGAAACAGCTCCAAGATCTTCGTTGTGTTTACTGTTCTTTCATTGGCTGCCTGTTCTTAAATAATGCACCTTCAAGAGGACTGACCAGAGGTTAGAATACAGCTAGCAGTGCTACTTCCTCATCCTCACATGTTGGACTGATTCAGCTCCACAATACAGTGACTCACTATCACCTCTTCAGATATAAAAAAAAGATGTTACAGTGACTCACTATTACCTGATCAGATACAAAGTGGTATCACAGTGACTCACTATCACCTCTTTAGGTACAAAGTGCTACTACAGTGACTCACTATTACCTGATCAGATACAAAGTGGTATCACAGTGACTCACTATCACCTCTTCAGATATAAAAAAAAAGGTGTTACAGTGACTCACTATCACCTCTTCAGGTACAAAGTGGTATCACAGTGACTCAGTATCACCTCTTCAGGTACAAAGTGGTATCACAGTGACTCACTATCACCTGTTTAGGTACAAAGTGCTACTACAGTGACTCACTATCACCTCTTCAGGTACAAAGTGGTATCACAGTGACTCACTATCACCTCTTTAGGTACAAAGTGCTACTACAGTGACTCACTATCACCTCTTCAGGTACAAAGTGGTACTACACTGACTCACTATCACCTCTTCAGGTACAAAGTGGTATCACAGTGACTCACTATCACCTCTTCAGGTACAAAGTGCTACAACAGTGACTCACTATATCCTCTTCAGGTACAAAGTGGTACTACACTGACTCACTATCACCTCTTCAGGTACAAAGTGGTACTACAGTGACCCACTATCATCTCTTCAGGTACAAAGTGGTATCACAATGACTCACTATCACCTCTTCAGACCTCTTCAAATGTAAGACCAAAATATTCTCTATATGGTCTAAATCTGGACTCCACTGTATTTGAGGTTTTGCATGGGGGTGTAGGCCAATGTGTGGAATACAGGAAAAGACAAAATGTGATCAGGGTGTGACGAGTGAGCGAATGATTGACTGCTCTGTTTAAAGATTTTATTTCAAGTATTAATTTTACAAGAGTAGAGGTCAAGGAACTGAGCGCCCATCTTAATTCATCGTGCTGTCTTCTCCACTTCCTTTCTAAAAAGACAAATACACAATAGAATTCATTCACAGGTGCCTTTCGCGCAGTAACGGCGCTGGAGCTGACCTGCTGACTCATAATCCACAGGAGACATGATGACCCTGGTTAACAGAGATTTGTTTGAAGGTCCTGGCTGAGAGAAGAAGGAGGTGGGGGTTGTGAAATCTGTTCTGACACCAATCAATAATTGTAATATTACTAAATGTGATCATACTGGTTTCATTTCTGTAACTGACCTGTAGACTCAACATTCACTGGAGAGATGATGACCCTGGTTAACAGAGCCTCGTCTAAAGGTCCTGGATAAGAGACAGCTGGAGGTGGGGTCATGAAATGTGTACTGACAGCAGTCATAATGTGAAATCTGATCGTGATAGAACACATGCACATCAGAATAAACTGGAATGGAGATGCATTCTCTTAAACCATCCTGTGCGGTCCGATGCTGACCAACTGCCCGTACTGTGCGGTCCGATGCTAAACAACTGCCCATCCTGTGCGGTCCGATGCTGCACTTCTGTATGAACGTGTACCTGAAACAGCAGTTGAGCTTCAGTCCTTAAAAACGCACATCTTTAAATTGGTTTACCTTCGGAATCAGACTCTCCTACCTGACAGGACTCTGCAATCAGACACCTGGAGCTCCATCTCCTCCTCCAGACTGCTGTGCTGAATTATGCAGGAGTAGTTGTGATTGTCCAGATCCGCAGGTGAGACAGTAAGAATACTCCTCCTCTGGAAGGTATTAATAGAGAAAGTAGAGCTTTTACATATGTCCAGGGCTCGGCTGGTAATCTGGCGTACCGGGCCGACAGTCCTCAGGGGCCGATGCTGGCAGATTTTTTTTCTTCTTTTTTTTTTAAAAAGACACCGGCCCACTGGACCATCTTCAGTATAGAGAGTGGACTGAACCAATTAGGATATAGGATGAAAGCGGCCCCACCCTTTCTCTGTGTGGTCCACTGTAACTCTCTCAGTGTTGAGCATGTGTGTTAAAGGAGAGGAGGCAACATGGAGAAACCAAAGCGAAAGAAAGGGGGTGCGGAGAAGTTACGTGGAAAGAGATTGAAGAGTGTCACTGTAGATGCTAAAAGTGGCAGGCTTTTGAAAGGGAACCCGAGGGCAGAGTGAGCGGGAGAGTGTAGTACGTAAGCAGGTAGTAACGTTAGGATAACACAGGTACTTGGAGGCGACGGAGGTAACGTTAGGAGAACACAGGGACTTGGAGGCGACGGAGGTAACGTTAGGAGAACACAGGGACTTGGAGGCGACGGAGGTAACGTTAGGATAACACAGGGACTTGGAGGCGACGGAGGTAACGTTAGGATAACACAGGGACTTTGAGGCGACGGAGGTAACGTTAGGATAACACAGGGACTTTGAGGCGATGGAGGTAACGTTAGGATAACACAGGGACTTTGAGGCGACGGAGGTAACGTTAGGATAACACAGGGACTTTGAGGCGATGGAGGTAACGTTAGGATAACACAGGGACTTTGAGGCGACGGAGGTAACGTTAGGATAACACAGGGACTTTGAGGCGATGGAGGTAACGTTAGGATAACACAGGGACTTTGAGGCGACGGAGGTAACGTTAGGATAACACAGGGACTTTGAGGCAATGTAGGTAACGTTAGGAGAACACAGGGACTTTGAGGCGATGGAGGTAACGTTAGGATAACACAGGGACTTTGAGGCGATGGAGGTAACGTTAGGATAACACAGGGATGCTGTGGTTGTGACTGTGCTGCTCACAGTGTGTCTATTGTGTGAAAAAGGGATGGGACTGTGTGCAGGTACTTAAATGTTAGAATTAAATGCCTCAGTGTAGGAGATGCGGTGCAGAATAAGAAAACTGTTACCACCTGACAGTTAAGATGAACTGATTAGCAGAGTGAGTTAATGTATACTCAGCTAACAGTAACACGCGGTCAGCGGTGGAGAAGAAGGAGACTCATTTGCATTAACAGCATGTCTTCATTTACCTTTGACGGTAAGTTCCGGAAGCAGCGTGGGATATCCATCATCTTCTACTCTGATAACTGACATTTCTTAAACCACAGTATGTTACATTTCCATTGCAAACATCTACAGTTAGAGTTTCAAAGTCCATAAAATAGAGTGAAGCTCCTTTAGGACACCAGGAGACGACTGGCATGCAAACACAGCAGTTATTAAAGTGAGGAGCAGGTCCAGCTGAAGGAAGACCTCACAAGAAGATTCAATACCTTTATATAAAAATATTTATATTGAGTTTAATACAACATTTTAGTATCAGAACAGAATATATAAAATTGAATACATACAGTATATATATATGTATATATATATATATATATATATATATATATATATATATATATATATATATATACTGTATGTATTAAATATATATATATATATATATATATATATATATATATATATATATATATATATATACTGTATGTATTAAATATATATATATATATATATATATATATATATATATATATATATATACATACATACATACAGTTAGGCCCAGAAATAATTGGGCACTGATGCAGTTTTGCCATTTTAACTGATTACTATATTCCAAATACTGAGATACTGTTATGTAATTAATGTGGG
The DNA here is from genome assembly GCA_021613375.1 of Megaleporinus macrocephalus. Lineage (NCBI taxonomy): Eukaryota > Metazoa > Chordata > Actinopteri > Characiformes > Anostomidae > Megaleporinus > Megaleporinus macrocephalus. Next base: position 36,098,371 of record CM038725.1, on the reverse strand, counting down.
CTTAAAATGCAGAGTCTCAGCTTTAATTTAAGGGTATTCACATCCTAATTGGTGGAAAGGTTTTGGAATGACAGCTCTTTAATATGCAGCTGCTTCTTTTTTAAGGGATCAAAAGTAATTGGACAACTATCTTAAAAGCTATTTCATGGGCTTTTCCCTCATTAATCCATCATCAATTAAGCAGGTAAAAGGTCTGGAGTTGATTCCAAGTGTTGCTGTTGCTGTGAACCCTCAACATGCGGTCAAAGGAGCTCTCAATGGAAGTGAAACCGGCTGTCAATAAACTAAAAAAAAGAAAAAAATCCATCAGAGAGATGGCAGGAATGTTAGGAGTGACCAAATTAACAGTTGGATAAAAAGACATGGACGTCCTTGGAAGACATCAGTGGTGGATGATCGCAGAATCCTTTCCGTGGTGAAGAAAAACCCCTTCACAACATCCACCCGAATAAAGTACACTCTCCAGGAAGTAGGTGTAACAGAAGGCTACCATAAAGAGAAGACTTGATGAAAGTAAATACAGAGGATTCACCCCAAACTGCACACCATGAATTAACCCTTAAACATAAAACACCAGATTAGACTTAAAACACATCTAAAGAAGCCAGCCCAGGTCTGGAACAGCATTCTTCAGACAAATGAAGATCAACCTGTATCAGAATGATGGAAGAAGAAAGCACCAGAGCACACCACATCCTCTATAAAACATGATGGCGGCAGTGTGATGGCATAGGCATGCATGGCTTCCAAAGGCACTGGGTCACTGGTGTTTATTGATGATGTGTGTTTATTGTTTATTGATGATGATCAAAAAGATTTTGTCATGGTCACTATATATATGACAGTGATATGACAGTGCTTGTGGTAAATGAACTGACAGCCGTGATGATGTACCATTAGCATGCTGATCAGCTTTCATCTGGCAATAAGTACAATATTTGCCCATCGTAATGTAATCATTCACCTTTCAGCCAATCAGAGGCTAGCATGCCTAAGTTGTTTTGTATAGTCTTACAGATGTAGTCTCTGGGACGCACATCAGAACCATTTAATATAACTTCACTCCACAAATTCCTCACAAGTTCAAATTTTGGTAGAAACATTTCTCTCCACCCAAAACATTGGATACATATTCAAACTTACATGCAGGATTTATATATTAAATATTCAAACAGTATTAATAGAGTAAGTAGTGCTTTTACACTTTATTATTAAATATTAAACAGTATTAATAGAGTAAGTAGAGCTTTTACACTTTATTATTAAATATTAAACAGTATTAATAGAGTAAGTAGTGCTTTTACACTTTATTATTAAATATTAAACAGTATTAATAGAGTAAGTAGAGTATTTACACTTTATTATTAAATATTAATCAGTATTAATAGAGTAAGTAGAGTTTTTACACTTTATTATTAAATATTAATCAGTATTAATAGAGTAAGTAGTGCTTTTACACTTTATTATTAAATATTAATCAGCATTAATAGAGTAAGTAGTGCTTTTACACTTTATTAATAAATATTAAACAGTATTAATAGAGTAAGTAGAGCTTTTACACTTTATTATTAAATATTAAACAGTATTAATAGAGTAAGTAGTGCTTTTACACTTTATTATTAAATATTAATCAGTATTAATAGAGTAAGTAGAGCTTTTACACTTTATTATTAATATTTAAACAGTATTAATAGAGTAAGTAGTGCTTTTACATACGTCAGTGTGTTTATTTAACTCTTTCCAAGCTTCTCCTAAACAACCCAGTATTATTATCAGTTCTCATCTAATACCTGCTTTGACTGCTCAGTACTTCATTAAGCTAAATCAAGATTGCTGCTGAAGGAACTCAATACATTCATACAATGTCTGGGGCGTCCAGGAGAAATCTGGAACCTAACTTTGTTCTTCAAACTGGAGCTCAAGATCTGATCAACTTCTCTCACAATAACATATTCATGTTACTTTGTATTGTATATCTGATTATTTACATCTGTTCTAATCAGATCTGCTGTTCTTACTGGTGAACCTACACATAAAGACTTTTAAACTATCAGCTTAGGAGCCTCAGACTTTTGTACAGTAGCGTATGTCATGGTGTTCCATTTGCTATAGATATAGAGAAGTTAAAAAAGAACAACAAAGAAGAGAAAACACTTAATATACTAACATATTCCACTGTGCAGCCATTAAGTGGGCTTTATTACTGTTTCCACCATTGGTGGTGATAAAATGGAATTCGTTAGTAGAAGATGGTAGACTGACTGACTAGGACCTGGACTCAACTTTAGACTTATATGTACCAACTTGGGACTTGAATTGAGGCTTGATGGTCTTGACTGGGGTCTGTGTGAAGACTTTAGACTTACTTGCTACTTAGTGACCCACATCTGTCAAACTCATTGCCTTCGACACAAAACACTGAATAAATGAAAAATTTAAAAAAGGAGAGTTAAATAACCAAAACTAACAGATCTGCCAAGCATGTTGAGAAGATTTTGGGGTAAAATACTCTTCAGGCTGTAGAATGTATCTACATTAGAGCTTAACTTTAGTAAGTAAGGCAAATAGTAAGAGATATCAGATTTAAATAAAGTTCCACACGTTGGTGCAGTTGTTCTATTTTATGGTGTAATAACATCTGATCTGACCATCTTGTGGTAAATGGAAATGAGAGTGATTTGCCAGCATGGCGAGTAGCTGGGACGTGATAAAGGTCCGAGTGTTTTTCATCCTGCACATTACAGCCAAGTTGAGAAGATTCAGCACATCTGCAAACATCTCAGTTCATCATGGTAAGAAGCTCTCAGTTCTCCTGCTTTCTGTTTATTTGTAAATGTTTTCCATGCTTCTTCTGAAATGTTAAATTCCTGCCTGTAAGTTTGAATATGCATCTAATGTTTTGGGTGGGGAGAAATGTTCCTACCAAAATTTGAACAACCTCGTTTGTGGAGTGAAGTTAAATTAGATCGTTCTGATGTGCATCCCAGAGGCTACATCATCAAGACTATCATAGTTTAAGACTATACAAGACTATTGAGACATTGATTGGCTGAAAGGTAAGTGATTACATTACCACAGGCAAATATTGTATCAGAAGAAAGTTGATCAGAGTGCTAATGGTACGTTATCAGGGTTGTCAGTCCATTTACCTCAAGCATTGGTGAATGTAAGCATCAATCAGATGAATTACTCGCTTCCTTCTGTTGAGAAGTGAGCAGTTGATTTTGTACATACCACCCAGAGTGTAATTAATATGTAGCAAACTAACTAAACACTTATTTATTAATTGATTTACATTGAAAATCTGCTATATACCCAATATCACCAACCTTACCACTGTCATTTAAACTCAGCTGATGTTAATTAATCACGTTAACCAGCATTAACAAACTAACAAACTATACCAGCATAACAAACTAACCCTGGTTCACGTCTTCTGTAGGCTAGCAGTCAGATACATAAAAAAAATCAATAATGAGTTGAAAAAAAAAAGATTACATCAGAACACTATTAATTGAATTATCACAAGTAGCAAATTAAATTTTTCTCCAAAACAACCAGACATCTACAGTAGTACTTGAAAGTTTGTGAACCAAATTCTCTATATTTTTCCATAAATTTGGTCTATAATTATTAATTAATAATAATTGGTCATAATCAAATTCTCACACTTAAAGTCCTAAGAGTAGATATAGAGAACCCAATTAAACAATTGAAACAAAAATATTATACTTGGTTATTTATTTATTGCGGGAAATCTTCCGGTATTATTAACCCTACATTGACCTGACCAACGTAGGACCAAAGAAGAGATTCCTTTAGAATTTGCTGGTAGGAGTTAAAATAATTTGCTCCATCAATGATAGAAAGCTGTCCTGGCCCAGATGTAGCAAAACACTCCCAAACCATGACACTACCACCACCATGTTTTGCAGATGGTCTAAGGTTTTTATGCTGGAATGCAGTGTATTATTGAATGTGAGGGGGAAATGATGGGTTGTTGTATCTCTACCAATCTTGAGACCAAATCTATGGTCCATGAATTAAAGATAAATACACATGTAGGTGGACAGGTCATGTTTGTGAGGCCTAGTACGCTTCTGCTGCTCACCAGCATTTCAGAGATTTCAGAGAGTGCAGGTCATCCAGCTGTAATCAATCAATCAATCCAAGGGCGTAGGAGTGGGTTTGACCTTGGGGTGGGGGGGCACATTTGCTAATATGAATCAAAGCCCACCCTATCCCCTAAATATTACCTATAAGCTGATTCCACTGTAGGTAAGGTAACATATCACTGTATGTATAGTGACCTAGAACAACGTTTGTAGAATTACAGTGAATTACTAATAAATGAACAAAATACAACATTATCTGTACGTCTGATTATTATTAGATAAATCCAATTATAGATCACTTTACAAACTAAACTAAACTAGATACTCCACACTACATGGTACTGCTGTCAGAAAATTTTTAAACTATACATGCAGTGTCTGGATAATGTCTGGAGTATAATGCTAAAATGAAATGATAAATAATGTATGTTGAGGTTTCCTGACTAGACTAGACTAACATTAATGTTAGACAGTAAGGCTGTGTCCCAAACAGCACCCTCTGGAACATTACATACTGCACTACTGACAGCACTTCTAACGACAGTGTCATTTTATTTATTCATTACTTTATTAGTTTTATTTATTATATTTTATTTTTTTATGTATTTAGTGTAGTAGTAGTCTGCAGCAGCAGTGGTTGTAGGCTTAACGGTTTAGCTGAGCACCCAAATAAGAACAGCTCATAATAAAAAAATTACATTTTAAAGACATTTCGGACCATCAGTTTGAAATCAGTGTTGGGGAAACACTGTGACTGGGAAGACACCAACAAACCTAACTTAGTTCACAAAGCTTAGTTTACAAATGTGTTAAGACATTTAATTAAAGGTAAAATATAATAAAGGATATATATATATAAGAAATATAAGAAATATAAATAGATCCATATCAATTTAACACATTTTCTTATTGAATATTCAGCTTCTGTGGACTAAAGGGTGACCAGATGGGAATGAGAGAAATTCAGGGCATGAGACTTGGGCGAGTGTGTCATGACGGAGTAATTAGAATAATTTAGATCAGATACAGCAATTCTAATAATCAGTTATCAATATTATTACCATTATCAACAGATTCTGAGCTTATGATCATGACCATGTTGGCCTTATCTATAGCTGACCTGCTGACCACACACACACACACACACAGTTATGTTATGTTATAGCATCATCTCTTCATATCTTATCATTCTGTAACATTATCTAATACACAAACAGCTCTACTCTAACACCTTATCTTTAATAACACACAGACTAACCAACAGCACAGCAGCTCCAGCTTCTCTCACTCTTTATAAACAGTAAACAGACCACCTGCAGCATTAGTCTGCTAAATTCAAATAAACTCTCAGATAGTCACTCCTAGCTAACAATAACAGAATAAAGAGTGATCAGAAATATGGACTGCTGATAATGACTGTAATGTGTTGGTTCTGAGTGATAAGGTATAAAAATATTCCTTTACAAAACTTACTAAACTTGTTGCCTTTTTGTTGTTAAAACAATTGGTTCTCTTTATGGTTTCCAGCTTGTCAGAGACAAATTAACGTTAAAAGAAAAACAACATTTTTTACTATAATATTTAGGAAAATCTAAACTAGGGCTAGCTCCGCCCCTGGTCTGCAGTCTGGGGGGCGTGGTCAGAGAGTAATGTAACTTTACATTTCAGAGTGTTTTCTGACTAAAGTTAATATAAACCTTAGCTAACCCAAACCCTCCTAGTCTGTTACCATAACAACACATTATACTAAAGCTGTTTTATTACAGTATATTTTGTTATTCCTTGCTCTCATCACTGACCTCGCGTTTTAGACTGGCATGAGCTACCCCATGCTCCAGCGAGGCGAGAGTTTGGGTCAGTGAATCTGCAGACCACCTAACAATGTAGCCGAGCATTTACATGAACAGGGATTGACAAAGAAAATAAAAACAAAAAAATTTATCATTATAAATTAAAACAACTGAAGAAAGTAGCTAAAAGACATTAAACAAAATTTAAAAACAGTGAATATAAAAGTAGAAACAATAATAATAATACTAAAAAATAGATAAAAGCTAAGATTTAATTAGTAAGAAATTAAGATAAAAAAGAGGGTAAGAGATTACAAATAATAATAAATGAAATTCAAGTTCAAAAGAAATTTAAGAGATGATGTAATAATAAAAAATAATAATAATAATTAAAATAAAATAATAATACAGAATTATTTAAATCACATAACATAATAAAAGAAATAAACTAATAAAGCAAAATGAAAACAAGACATAAAAATTAGGTAAAACAGGTACAGGCTATCTGAAGGTGGTTAGATATTAAAAGTTTAAAATGATTGAGTGGCACCAGCACGCTGAGTTTTAGCGTTTGCTGTAGTAGAGTCCAGCTCGCTGGTGCACTGTAGCTAAAAGCAGATTTTTCCAGTTTAGTAAAAACTCTTGGTACGTGGCAGCTGATCCAACCACTAGAGCGAGTCTGATAATTACTGTTATTTATTTTCATCAGTGAAGTGATGTACTCTGGCAAATGACTGGAGAGTTTTTATAAATAAAATCAATGCGTTTCCCTTCGTACTGTTAATGAGGGCCAACCAACTTTAGCATACAGCTCACAGTGATGAGTTCTGTATGGATCTCAAGTAATGAACTTCAGTGCAGAGTGATATAAACTATAAACATGACCTAGCTTTTGTCTGCATTTATTGATTAGTTTATTCATGTGTGTTTTAAATCTGAGTTTATGATCCAGTAATTATGTTTTACACTGTGTGCAGGTGTGGGCAGGTGTGCTGAGGGCATTGCTCCTCCTCTTTCTGCTCGCTTCGGGAACCTGGGATGTTGAAGGTCACACTGGGGAACACTGTGACACACTGGAGCACAGAGTCAGTGTGGTCAATGTGCAGTAAGTACTGATTCTCTGATCTACAAAACAAAAGCTTATGATATAAATGACGAGGAATTAATGAATCAATCTCTCCAGTAATATTACAAGATCTATTGCTATCTTTCCTTTAGTGTGTTGTGCATGTAAATGTTCTGCAAAGTTATAAAGCTCAAAGTACACATCACGAGGGACAAACCCACCTCAATCCCCCCTCGTTAATCAAATAATCAATTATTATTATTATTATTATTATTATTATTATTATTATATGAATTAATAATGTTTTGATAGAATGATTTGATAGAAAACAGCCTTTAACACTTTAATCCTTAATTATTTCTGTGCAGTGCCCATTGGGACCCAGTGGCATCTTCCTTTCAATCAGCATCTGTACCACCATCTCAGTCAGCATCTGTACCAAGCTCTAGATCAACATCTGTACCGGCATCTCAATCAGCACGATCAGCATCTGCACTAATATCTCGATCAGCATTTGTTCCAGCATTTCAATCAACATCTGTACCAGCATCTCAATCAGCACCTGTACGAAGACCTAGATCAGCATCTTTATCATCAAGCTATAGACCAAGATCGCAATCAAGATCTAAATCAAAATCTCAGTCGGGAGTTAGACCAAGGTCTCGATCAAGATCTAAACCAAGATCACAATCAAGATCTAAATCAAAATCTCGGTCAGGAGTTAGACCAAGGTCTCGATCAAGATCTAAACCAAGATCGCAATCAAGATCCAAATCAAAATCTCGATCAGGAGTTAGACCAAGGTCTCGATCAAGATCTAAACCAAGATCGCAATCAAGATCCAAATCAAAATCTCGATCAGGAGTTAGACCAAGGTCTCGATCAAGATCTAAACCAAGATCGCAATCAAGATCCAAATCAAAATCTCGATCAGGAGTTAGACCAAGGTCTCGATCAAAATCTAAACCAAGATCGCAATCAAGATCCAAATCAAAATCTCGGTCAGGAGTTAGACCAAGGTCTCGATCAAGATCTAAACCAAGATCGCAATCAAGATCCAAATCAAAATCTCGTTTGTACCAAGTTCTGCATCAGCTCCTACTACAGCAGCTGGATTACCATCTGATACAGCAGCTGGTGCAGAATCTGATACAGCAGCTGGTGCAGAATCTGATACAGCAGCTGGAGCAGAATCTGATACAGCAGCAGGAAAAGAATCTGATACAGCAGCTGGAGCAGAATCTGATACAGCAGCAGGAGCAGAATCTGATACAGCAGCTGGAGCAGAATCTGATACAGCAGCAGGAGCAGAATCTGATACAGCAGCTGGAGAAGAATCTGATACAGCAGCTGGAGCAGAATCTGATACAGCAGCAGGAGCAGAATCTGATACAGCAGCTGGAACAGAATCTGATACAGCAGCTGGAGCAGAATCTGATACAGCAGCTGGAGAAGAACCTGATACAGCAGCTGGAGCAGAATCTGATACAGCAGCAGGAGCAAAATCTGATACAGCAGCTGGAACAGAATCTGATACAGCAGCTGGAGCAGAATCTGATACAGCAGCTGGAGAAGAACCTGATACAGCAGCTGGAGCAGAATCTGATACAGCAGCAGGAGCAGAATCTGATACAGCAGCTGGAACAGAATCTGATACAGCAGCAGGAGCAGAATCTGATACAGCAGCTGGAACAGAATCTGATACAGCAGCTGGAGAAGAATCTGATACAGCAGCTGGAGAAGAATCTGATACAGCAGCTGGAGCAGAATCTGATACAGCAGCAGGAGCAGAATCTGATACAGCAGCTGGAGAAGAATCTGATACAGCAGCAGGAGCAGAATCTGATACAGCAGCTGGAGAAGAATCTGATACAGCAGCTGGAGCAGAATCTGATACAGCAGCTGGAACAGAATCTGATACAGCAGCAGGAGCAGAATCTGATACAGCAGCTGGAGAAGAATCTGATACAGCAGCTGAAGCAGGATCTGATACAGCAGCTGGAGCAGCATCTGATACAACATCTGTTACAGCATCTATGTCAGAATCTATGCAAGCATCTCAATCAACTTCTATTCCAGAATCTGAATCAGCATCTGTTACCGCAACCCAGTCAGCATCTCAATCAGCATCTGTACCAGCGTCTGATGACATCATGTCCTAGCTCTGTATTATGTGATGTGTATCTCGATCAGCATCTCGATCAAGATCTAGATCAGCATCTGCACCAAGATCTCGATCAGCATTTAGACTTAGACCTGGACTATCTGCTGTTTAATACTTCTTGGAAATCAGGCAGTTTCTCATTATTACGTTAGGTAATGCAGGGGGTCCTGAGGGGTCTGGGATCTTTTAATTAATTATTTGGAGTCCCTGAATGTCTCAAAATAATAATTCTGGGGGTCCCTGAAAATAAACTTACTTTGATGTCATTGCTTAGTTGCTTCTGTTTTTCTTGACCAACTAGTGACACAGTGCTGGTTTGCCTCAGGGTGGCGCTAATGTAAACTGGCTTATCCAGTTGTAAGATCACGAAACGCGCTCCTCAGCCAATCAGATCTGTGCAAATTCGGGAGTGCAGCGAGCACACAGGCAAGAATAAAGCAGTCAGAGAATAAAGCAGTCAGAGAATAAAGCAGTCAGAGAATAAAGCAGTCAGAGAATAAAGTGAGTCAGAGAATAAAGCGAGTCAGAGAATAAAGCAGTCAGAGAATAAAGCATTCAGAGAATAAAGCAGTCAGAGAATAAAGCAGTCAGAGAATAAAGCAGTCAGAGAATAAAGCAGTCAGAGAATAAAGCGAGTCAGAGAATAAAGCAGTCAGAGAATAAAGCAGTCAGAGAATAAAGCAGTTAGAGAATAAAGCAGTCAGAGAATAAAGCGAGTCAGAGAATAAAGCAGTCAGAGAATAAAGCAGTCAGAGAATAAAGCATTCAGAGAATAAAGCAGTCAGAGAATAAAGCGAGTCAGAGAATAAAGCAGTCAGAGAATAAAGCGAGTCAGAGAATAAAGCAGTCAGAGAATAAAGCGAGTCAGAGAATAAAGCAGTCAGAGAATAAAGCAGTCAGAGAATAAAGCATTCAGAGAATAAAGCAGTCAGAGAATAAAGCGAGTCAGAGAATAAAGCAGTCAGAGAATAAAGCAGTCAGAGAATAAAGCGAGTCAGAGAATAAAGAAAGTCAGAGAATAAAGCAGTCAGAGAATAAAGCGAGTCAGAGAATAAAGCAGTCAGAGAATAAAGCGAGTCAGAGAATAAAGCGAGTCAGAGAATAAAGCGAGTCAGAGAATAAAGCAGTCAGAGAATAAAGCGAGTCAGAGAATAAAGCAGTCAGAGAATAAAGCAGTCAGAGAATAAAGCATTCAGAGAATAAAGCAGTCAGAGAATAAAGCGAGTCAGAGAATAAAGCAGTCAGAGAATAAAGCGAGTCAGAGAATAAAGCGAGTCAGAGAATAAAGCAGTCAGAGAATAAAGCGAGTCAGAGAATAAAGCAGTCAGAGAATAAAGCAGTCAGAGAATAAAGCGAGTCAGAGAATAAAGTGAGTCAGAATAAAGCAGTCAGAGAATAAAGCAGTCAGAGAATAAAGCATTCAGAGAATAAAGCAGTCAGAGAATAAAGCAGTCAGAGAATAAAGCAGTCAGAGAATAAAGCGAGTCAGAGAATAAAGCAGTCAGAAAATAAAGCAGTCAGAGAATAAAGCGAGTCAGGGAATAAAGCAGTCAGAGAATAAAGCGAGTCAGAGAATAAAGCAGTCAGAAAATAAAGCAGTCAGAGAATAAAGCGAGTCAGGGAATAAAGCAGTCAGAGAATAAAGCAGTCAGAGAATAAAGCGAGTCAGAGAATAAAGCAGTCAGAGAATAAAGCAGTCAGAGAATAAAGCAGTCAGAGAATAAAGCGAGTCAGAGAATAAAGCAGTCAGAGAATAAAGCATTCAGAAAATAAAGCAGTCAGAGAATAAAGCGAGTCAGAGAATAAAGCAGTCAGAGAATAAAGCAGTCAGAGAATAAAGCATTCAGAAAATAAAGCAGTCAGAGAATAAAGCAGTCAGAGAATAAAGCAGTCAGAGAATAAAGCATTCAGAAAATAAAGCAGTCAGAGAATAAAGCGAGTCAGAGAATAAAGCAGTCAGAGAATAAAGCAGTCAGAGAATAAAGCGAGTCAGAGAATAAAGCAGTCAGAGAATAAAGCAGTCAGAGAATAAAGCAGTCAGAGAATAAAGCGAGTCAGAGAATAAAGCAGTCAGAGAATAAAGCAGTCAGAGAATAAAGCATTCAGAAAATAAAGCAGTCAGAGAATAAAGCAGTCAGAGAATAAAGCAGTCAGAGAATAAAGCAGTCAGAAAATAAAGCAGTCAGAGAATAAAGCATTCAGAAAATAAAGCAGTCAGAGAATAAAGCAGTCAGAGAATAAAGCGAGTCAGAGAATAAAGCAGTCAGAGAATAAAGCAGTCAGAGAATAAAGCGAGTCAGAGAATAAAGCAGTCAGAGAATAAAGCAGTCAGAGAATAAAGCAGTCAGAGAATAAAGCGAGTCAGAGAATAAAGCGAGTCAGAGAATAAAGCAGTCAGAGAATAAAGCGAGTCAGAGAATAAAGCAGTCAGAGAATAAAGCAGTCAGAGAATAAAGCGAGTCAGAGAATAACATGCTCTAAAAATGAAAAGTCAACAGTGAAACCTGTCTGTTTAACCAGGAACGGACCGAAACTCGCTCACTTAGTTTTGGAGGATAACGCTATATTAAACCAATATGTCAATTAGTGAAACCGAGTTAACGAGAAGACGTACGTTTTATTTACTTTCTCTATAAATAAACACTTTAAGATGCACTTTTTTTCAAAAGCATTCTGTTTTTTTAATGTAGCTCTCGTTTTTATTGAAGTGAGTAAACATTTATTAGAAGTTTATAAATAATTAATTCAGTTCAGCATTTAAACAGTAAATATACTGAAATATACTGAACGGTATGTGTGATGTGTTGGTGTTTCAGTAGCTGATGGTATAAGATGCTGATACTAGACTACTTCAGTAAACAGGATACACCACTGAATCAGAACACACGTTAGAAATGATGACAGTCCAGACCAGCCTGAGGAGATCTCCTCTGAGTGGACCTTACTGACTCTAATTAAACACCCCTGATCTAGAGGGATATTCACTTTCAACGCTTCTGAAAAACAACTGAAAACGGCATCCCAATAATCAAGTTGCTGTGAATTCTCTTCTGCAGCGATGCTCTGTTAAGGACTCGAAGAATTCTTAAATGAGACTGGCTTTGATTTCAAATATGAATATTTATTATACAAAGAAAGTACAGCATTATTTCTAACATCTTCCGGTGTTCAATCTTCTGATGTTAGAGAGAGGCTTCTGGCGGAATGTGAAGTTCCTCTGACCTTCCCAGTAGAATCTGCTCTTCTTATACTCTTGTGATTTTATGAGCATGACACATGGTACAGATTATTTTTGGCCTATGTATGTACGAGGAACAAAGAAGCTAGAGGCTCATCTCATATGAGACCTTAACCTTTGACCTACCTAAAAACATTCTGCATATGTTACCTAGTGGTGTTAAACATTCCAGCTCCCTTATTTAGCGTGGGTATACAGAATCCAAGATAGAAAACCTTTCCTCTAGAATCCATAGCATGCTTCTACTGCTCTTTATACTTGCACATAAAGCACATGTAACTTTTATTTTTTATTATAAAAAAGACTAAATTTACTTTAATTTAATTTATTTCAACTTATATTATTATACTTTATATATTTTATATATTTTAAAAAACGTATTTATTTTTCTTTGTTATCTTTATCTTTAGCAGTTGTGGTTTTCCAGACACAGTGTACTGTGCTGTGAAATATCTTTTCTTATACGATGTGGCAAATTGATAAAAACGAAAAGAAAGTAATCTCTCTTCTTCTAATACATTAATCCCAATACACTTCAACGTAAAGTGGGGCAAAACCAGATTAAATGGGACAGAGATCCCTCGAAAGCTTGGCATCTATCACATTGTGAAGAAAACTTCTTCATAGGGGGCTAATAGTTTTGTCCTCAAGTGTACTTTGTCTTGATTTCTGAACTCTTTAGCTTTTTCACTGTGTATGTCGATAAACACACAAGTCCTCGAGTTTATCGAGGAGCAAACAATCTAAATGTACTCCTAAAGGCACAACTACGGTTTTAAGGTGAAAATAAGTACATGCTGACCAGCACTCAAACAGAGAGAGAGAGAGAGAAATTAGTGCCTTTATTGTATCACTGCGCCTCCTAGTGGATAGTAGTAATGTGCTGTTGGAAGCTGGGATAGAGTGAAAATGGAAAATGGCTGGACTGCGAAATCTTAGTCCAGCACTGGCATCATTTAGCTGTACATTTGGTTTACATTCAATTCATAATCACATAATTAATTACGTAGACAGTTGTGTAATTGACATACTTTACATATGACCTAAATGCTGTAAAGTTCAAATGTTTTTCCACTCATTTCACAGTGTAAACAAAATAGAAAACTGCAGCTCAAACTTTAAAACATAAAAGACTTACAATAAAACATTTAAAAGATGAAAAATGGAACTTAAAAACTTAGTCTTAAAACTTAAAAAAAAACTTTTTAAATTTTAAAGTGAAAACTTAAAAACACAGATTCAAAAACATAAACCCTTAAGTTTAAAGTTTTAAACTTAAGTATTTAAGTTTTAAATCTAAGTTTTTAAGTTTAAAACTTGTTTAACTTTAAATTTAACTTCAAAATTTAAATTGCAACTTGAACTGAGGGGAGGTTGTGATCATGCTGCTCACATTGTGCCCATTGTGTGTTGATAGGAGGAGAATGTGAGCAGGTGCTCAGGTTCCAGCACTTTGTTAGAATTAAAAGCTTCAGTGAAGGAGACGTGGTGCAGAGTAAGAAAACTGTACAGACCAGACTGTTTGAATAAACTGATAAGCAAAGGTCACAGTGTATACCGAGCTAACAGCAGCTGGACAACACGTGCCCAGCAGCCAATAGCAGTGGAGAAGAACGAGACCCATTTGCATTAAAATATCCTCTACGTTTTCTACACTGATAACGGACAAATTATTTTCTATTACATTTCCATTTCAAACATCTACAGTTAGACGTTTCAAAGTCCATAAAATAGACTGAGGCTCCTTTAGGACAGAAGGAGACGACTGGCATGTAAATGCAGGACATCAGTTATTAAAATGAAGAGCAGGTCGAGCTGAAGAAAGACCTCATATGAAGGTTCAGTACCTTTATTAAAAAAATATATTTATATTGAGTTTAGTACAACATTCAGTATCAGGACCTCAGCAGTTAAAATGAAATGTATTAAATATTACTTTATGTTACATCTATGATATAATTTAAAATACTCGATTATTTTATTAGCCTACAACAAAATTATGTTTAAATAAAATTACATTACATATCATTTGTTCTTATTGTGTCTGCCACCTGAAAGGCCTGCAGGGAGATATATTCTTAAGCAGAAATTAATTAGTGTGAAAGTTTGATGGACATGTAGAATCTGATGTCAAACAATAATGGAATTATTTCACTTTTAGATTGACAGCAATTGTATTATTAACACTATTACTAATATGAAAATAGTGTGTTTAAATGGTTGGGTACAAAGAGAGTGCTGAAGAAACGTCAGATCCACATTAGTCAGAGGCTCCTTAGCAGTTGTAGAAGAACTGTAACATAAATATGAAACACCAAAAATTAAGATAACATAACATTACTTTCATAACTGCACTGTAATCTTAAAGTAGATAACTTTAAAAATTGTTCGCATTTATGGCCTCAAACTCAAAAGGTGCTAATGAGTTATATGAATATATGTGCTTATATGGATATACACATAAGCCTACACATATATTCCTTCTTTCTTTGCATGAATTGATTAATTTTATTATGTAATTAAATGTATTTTATGAAACTTAATGCAGTACTAAAAAGCAGGTATAAGATTGATAGGTGGTTTTCACAAGGAGAGGCTTGGAAAGGGTTAAATAAACACACTGATGTATGTAAAAGCTCTATTTACTGTATTAAAACTATTTAAATATTTCGTAATGAAGTGTTTTACAGAGTAAATAAAAGCTTCCCGTGTGAAATAAAATAGCTTTTTATGTATAATAATGTCCCAAAGTGACTAAAACATCCTGTATGAACTAATATTATATAATGAGAATATGCCATAACACAAAAATAACATCATTATATGACTTGAAGGAATGAAAAATGCAACATAATAGAGTTAATTAACCAAAACTAACATATCTAATAAGAAGATTTTTGGGTAAAAGACTCTTCAGTCTGTAGATCGTATGTACGTAGCTGTATTTAAATAACTAAGGAAAATAAAAAGTTAAGTCAGTAACTGAAGTTGGTGCGGTTGTTCTACAGTGTAATTAGGTCTGATCTGATTATCTTAAATGAAATGGAAATGAGAGAGATTTGCCTGCACGGCGGGTGTAAGACATGATAAATATGTGTCTTCTTCATCCTCCTGCACATTCCAGCCAAGCTGAGAACATTCAGCACGTCTGCAAACATCTCAGCGTATCATGGTAAGAAGCTCTGTAGAAAGAATTTCCGTTCTTTAGGTTTCTGTCTGTTTTTAAACGACCTCTACACTCTAAAAAATAGAAAGCATTGGGCCAACAAAACTAAATTAGAACAATGGGTTGCATTAGTATTTTTGAGTTACACCAGTCACAGATAGAATTGCATTGATCCAACACAAGTATGTTAAATTAGCTTTTTTCAGCCACAGCAAGAAGTGTGTTTAAATAAGATTAACTTAATAACTGTCAACCTGAACATATATTTTTAAGTGGACTCCATTTAAAAATAAGTTCATCCAACACAATATTTTAAGTATGATGAATTAGTTTTTCAGCTACAGCAAATAAGCACTTTTTAAATAATATGAATTTGAGTTGATCATATCACCACAGCAAAATATCTGTGTGAGTCATAAACAATTGTAACGTAAATAACTAACTAGCTAACTAGCTACACTCTAAAACGTATTTCAGATGGGCTTTATCCAAACTTTATATATGCACTACTGTAGGACAATATATTTTTTTTATATTTTGTTTTATTGTGTTCTGGTGACACAAAATTATAAGTGTTGTTCAATTTAAATGTTTTATTAAATAATATAGATTCAATTTTAATTTCTGGAAACTAAAAGCTTGGAGGACTTAATTTTATTAGCAGTTTGCATTTCTCTACTTGGAATTGGAATTCCGCCCATGCTGGATGGCACAAACCTCACTGTGCGGACAAAATGCTTTGTACTGTACACTGTAAACCAGGATAAGTTGATTGTACTTAAAGAGTTTGAGGCAAATGATTGCCTTAAAATATTTAAGTAATGCAAACTAGGAAAATCAAATGGTTTGAGTAAAATCAACTTAAATGTCAAATACAGTGGAAGTAATCATTTGAGTTGAATACAATGAAATCCAAATTGTTTTTAAACTATTTTGTAAGATCAACCCTACTGACCATTTAATTCAACTCAGCATTTCCTGTAATCAAAATTAAGTTGTGAAAAACTTAAAACTAGTCTCCATAAAAAGCTAATGTTTTCTTACGTCAAAAGAATACAAACAACAGTTACATTTAGTTTGATTTTATTAAAAATTACATCACTGGGATCATCTAGGATGATCCTGACCCTTGAAGGGTTCAGTAGAGAGGATGACTGGTTTTGATTGGTCTAGTTAGAATACTGTTTATCTTACAATAATTCTTAAATACAGTTTACACATTGAAATGATAAAAACACAGTAAATTATATTTTCTAACTTTAGATAAGCATCAACTGCAGAACAACAGTTTTACACCACTTGAACACGGAAAACAACTTACCAAGTTCCAGAATGAGAAAAAGAGAGGGAACATGGCGTCTTGGTTAATTGTAGTCCTCTTCAAGAAAAGAAAACAATGGAGAAAATGTCCACTGTAGAGAAATCCCAGCACTACAGAGTTTCTGTCTGAGGAAAAGAAGTTAAACACAGAAAACACCAAATCTCAGAGTGAAAATAGAAAAAGACTTCAAACCTTTACAAGCTCCACTAAACAACTCAAACTAGTCTTGGTTGAACTGGCCAATGAGAATCTGGCAAGGTGCAAGCTAAAAACTGATGTTTTAAATTTGTTCAGCTTAAAAATATTAGCGTACTCAGTTATTCTTTCAAAATAGTAGAACATACTAAAACATTTTAAGTAATACAATAAAACTTTTGTTTTTAAGCAATTATTACACAAACTCTTTACACACAAACTAATTACGGGTTAACAGTGTAGCTGAAAAACAAATCCATCATACTTAAAATATTGGATCAACGTGGGTTGGATCAACGTGCTTCTGACTAAGCCACAAAAAGTTAATCGAATCACTAAAGCAAAACATCATTAAACTGTTTGGAAGAGATATAACACTCACCTTGCTTATGTAAGACTTGCCACACAGTGAGGTTTGTGGTGTCCAGCATGCAAGAATTCCAACTTGTCCAAGTGGGGAAATCCAAACAAGTAATAAAATTTAGTCCTCCAAGCTTAGTAACTAAGCACCAAAAATTGGATTTTGGTCTTTAATATTTTATCAAACATTTTAAGTTCTGGTTAGTCATGATAGGATTTTGAAACAACACTTTCAGAACTTCCAGAGAGTGCTGATTGTCCGGCTGTAGTCACGTTTGAAACTGTGTGCAGGTGTGGATAGGTGTGCCGAGGGCAGTGCTCCTCCTCTTTCTGCTTTCTTCTGGAATCTGGGATGTTGAAGGCCAGGAAACTGTTGACCTGAAGGCGCTGGAGAGGATAGCCAGTGTTATCAATATCTAGTAAGTAGTGACTGTCTGATCTACACTACAACAAAGAAGCTTCTACTTAAATAAACAAGAAAAACATCTCTATAGGAATGTGAGTGTCTGTGAGGTTCAGTGGTCTGAATATCCAAAAGTTTAAGATATTAATAATGAATAATATATGAATTAAAAGTTCAAAATTAAACAAATGTCAATAAAGCCCAACCAAGAGTGGGGATGGAAGCTTGAGATGCTGTGTTGAGCATGATACTGCTGGTCTGATTGGGCTGGTGATCTTCAAAACCTAGCGGTAGACGCAGTGTAGCTACCTAGTTGCAGGTATAGGGTGTTGTGCCTGTTCGGGGTCAGTATTCTCCAGGCACTTACTTTCAGGTGTAGTGTGTTGGGCCTGAATAGGGCCAGTAGTCTCTGAACACTGAAGGGGACACACAGTGCGGCTACTTCTATCCAGATTTAGGCTTTTGGCCCAGATTAGAGCCTGTAGCCTCTGACCGCTGTGGGGTGACGTAGTGTGGCTACCTAGTTCCAGGTGTAGGGTGTTGTGCCTGATCGGTGGCCAATATTGTCCAATCACTGGGGGGAAAACACAGTGTGGCTACCGACTTCCAGGTGTAGTGTGTTGGGCCTGATTAGGCCCTGTAGTCTCTGACCACTCGGGGGAGGTGCACAGTGTGGCTACATAGTTCCATGTGTAGGGTGTCTAGCCTAGCTTGGGCCAGTAGTCTCTGATTGCTGGGGGCAGACGCACAGTGTGGCTACTTACTTCTAGGTCTAGGATGTTGGGTCTGGTAGTCTACAAACACTGGGGGGAGACACAGTGCACATTCTTACCTCCAGGTGTAGGGTGTTGGGCCTGATTGGGGAATGTAGTCTCTGACTACTAGGGGGACATCCACTGCAGGTTCCTACTTCCAGGTGTAGGGTGTTGGGCCTGATTGGGGAATGTAGTCTCTGACTACTAGGGGGACATCCACTGCGGGTTCCTACTTCCAGGTGTAGGGTGTTGGGCCTCATTGGGGAATGTAGTCTCTGACCACTAGGGGGACATCCACTGCGGCTGCCTACTTCCAGGTGTATGGTGTTGGGCCTGATTGGGGCTGGTAGTCTCTGAACACTAGGGGGGAGAAGAGTGTTTATATATTTTTCCACATTTCCTTAAAATGTTTACAATAATGTGTTTACTGAAAAAGCAAAAGGATCATTTCTTCATGGCATGGTACAACCAATTGTTCACAGATGTTTGTAATAAGTTGACGTTGTTATAGTGCAGTTATAGATGAGTGGAGTAATAATAAAAGAAATATTGTAAACCGGAGTAAATCTCATGGTAAGTGTAAAATGCTGACTTTAACCCTTCATTATTCCTGCGCAGTACATCTCTAACAGCATCTGGAGCGGCATCTCGATCCCCATCTCCAGCAGGTGCTCGATCCGCATCTGGAGCGGCATCTCGATCCCCATCTCCAGCAGGTGCTCGATCTGCATCTGGAGCGGCATCTCGATCCCCATCTCCAGCAGGTGCTCGATCCGCATCTGGAGCGGCATCTCGATCATCATCTCCAGTAGCATCTGGAGCGGCATCTCAATCAGGTCATACAGATGAGATGCAGTACGCTATGGCAGTCAGGATCGCAAAAAATCAGTGTCTACAAAACTTTAACGTAAACAATTTAAAATCTCTTAAAAAGGAAGTGAGTGACTTTAAGAACAAGCTGGGCAGTAAGGTAAAAGATGCGTACAAAGGAAACCTGATCGTTGCTGCCAGATATACGAGCAATGTGCATTCCGAGTACCGGCTGTTAATGGAAGGAGAAGTGAAGGTCATTGAGAAATTGCTGGAGACCACTGGGAGTAGAAATGATGAGGACTGTGTGATCTTCTACACCTACAACTCCCCCTGTTTGAAAACATGCCTAGGTAAGGATGAGGAAGCAAAACAGATGGATGAGAATCGGCGGAAAAAAGGAAAGACACCAATAGGAAAGTACAAGTGTATATATCCCGCTCTTGATATTTTCAATAGAGTCAGTGGACCGAAGGCTTTCGTCTTCACTCGGATCTACAGGGAGGACATGAACAAGCAGGAGCTTTCAGAATGCCTCGGGAAAATAACGGAGAAACTTCCTCTGTACCAGTGTGATAACAATAACAAGTGTAGGCGCTGTGATCAGGGGAATAGTTACTGCACAGGTACAGCTACAGGTGCAGTTTAGGATGGATAGACCAGTGCTCATCTGATCTCTATTAAACGCCCCATCCAGACATATATTACCAAACCGGCTTTGACCTTAAAGCTTATACAACCCCCATTCCAAACAAGTTGGGATGTTGTGTAAAATGTAAATAAAGGTAAACAACAGAATACGATGATTTGCAAATCTTATAGACCCACATCTTATTTATAATAAAACATAGAGCACATATCAGATGTTAAAAGTGAGACGTAGCTTATTTTTATTACTTTATGGCAGCAACACATCTCAACACATGTCTAAAAATTGTGGAACAATTCCAGGAAACATTTTCCTCAATGTAAAATTAGAGAAGACTTTGGATATCCCATCATCTACAGTATATAACATCATCAAAAGTCACCTGTGCGCAAGGGACAAGGCCGACGGTCAGTACTGGATGATTGTGATATTCGGGTCCTCAGGCGGGTCCTTAGTACATACTATCATAAAAAATTTCAGAGAATCTGTCAAATCACCTGGGCGCAAGGGACAAGGTCGACGGTCAATACTGATATTAGGGTCCTCAGATGGCACCACATTAAAAACAGGCCTGATTCTGTTCTGAAAATCTGTTGAGGAAAATATTTCCTGGAATTGTTCCACAATTTTTAGATGCATTGCTGTCATCAAGTTTTTAATTCGTTAAAATGTCTTACTTTCAACATCTTATATGTGTTTTATGTTCTATTGCAAATAAAATGTGGGTCTATGAGATTTGCGAATCATATTCAGTTTTTATTTACTTTTGTTTACATTTTAAACAGCATCCCAAATTTTTGGAATTGGGTTGTACTTGCCCTGTTAGCACAGTTAGCATTGTAGCTTTTTTCATGCCAATAGGAATTCAGACAATGGCATCATAAATATGTCCTCCATATTATATGTTTCCTAAATGCAGGACTCCCCGATTCAAGCTCAAAGACATTTAACTTTACAGCCTCCTCCTGATCTAATGGCACGGTATTGATTTTCAAAATAAAAGTACCTCATCTTTTATGGAGAACACACTGAAATATGGCATCAGCTCAACTCAGAACTATGATTTATATACAGCTTTTTCTGATTTAACTAGAACTCAGACAGACGGCACGGTGGTGTAGTGGTCAGCATGGTGGTGTAGTGGTCAGCACTGTTGCCTCACAGCAAGACGATCCGGGTTGGATTCCGAGTCCGGGCTGTTCTGTGTGGAGTGTGCATTTCTAAAAAAATATCAGACCAACAAAGTCCCTTTAACACATATACTATATTATAATAAATAAAATATATAAAACACCTCTGCTTACCTCTGCTTGCTCTGTATTAGTGATCTATATCAATAGTTTGTTTTACCAGTATCTTCTTAATTATACTCAATAAATACTGAAGCACTGATAACTGTGTGTTTGTTCTTTCTCTGTATTGTGCTACGTATGTTGTTGACTCATGTGTGAAGATGATTCCTTATGTTGACGCTGTCCAATAAAAAACAAGTATCCCCAAAATAGTAACTTTACAGAAGAGGCCAAAAACAGTCTTTACTTTCAACGCAAGTCAATGGAACCAGACATCTTTCCAAGGTCCTTTGGAGAATTTCTATTGGTCCATTCGTCATGCAACGTACTCACTCTGTAAACGGCAGCTGGTAAGTTCAAATGACGTAGAGAAATAAAAATCTACAAACGTTCTACTGTCCAGTTGTACCTTCACCAAGTGTTTAAATGAACCCAGAAACTGTCATTCAGGATCACATTTATTACACGAAGTTGAGGTTGTTCAATGTTATGAGGTTGTTAATGATGTGCTGGTCAGTTCTTAACCCGGTTCCAGTCATTCCATCGTCTCCTCAGTTTTGCTTGATCCCAATAATTCGACCTTCTGAAATACAGTCACATGGTTGTTTAACGCTTGGAACCTGAAGTGATTTTAGTTCATTACTATTTAATAGTATCTTGCTTTTGTTCATTTGCGTAGGAGCGGGTTTGACATTGGGGGGGGACACATTTGCTAATATGAATCAAAGCCCACCCTATCCCCTAAATATTAGGTAAGGTAGTAAATCACTGTATGTATAGGGACGTAGAACAACATTTGTAGAATTACAGTAAATTACTAATAAATAAATAAACAAAATACAACATTATCTGTACGTCTGATTATTATTAGATAAATCCAATTAAAGATCACTTTACAAACTAAACTAGATACTCCACATTACATGCTACTGCTGTCAGAAAACTTTTAAACTATACAAGCAATGTCTGAATTATATACAAATATAACTAAAAAATATATTCTTTTATTTGGTGGTATAAGGCTGAAATGAAATGATAATAAATGTATGTTGAGGTTTCCTGACTAGACAAGACTAACATTAATGTTAGACAGTAAGACTGTGTCCCAAATAGCGCCCTCTGGAACATTGCATACTGCACTACTGACAGCACTTCTAACGATGGAGTCTTTTCATCTATTCATTCATTGATTTATTTTATTTATTATATTTTATTTTTTGTGTATGTAGTGTAGTAGCAGTCTGCAGTTTGGGGCGTGGCCAGAGAGTAATGTAACTTTACAATAGTAAAGTTAATATAAACGTTAGCTAACCCAAACCTTCCTAGTCTGTTACCATAACAACACATTATGCTAAAGCTGTTTTATTGCAGTATATATGATCAACGTTGTTATTCACTGCTCTCATCACTGACCTCACGTTTAAAGTTGGCGTGAGCTACCCGACACTCCAGCGAGGCGAGAACTCGGGTCAGTGAAGCTGCTGACTGCAGGATATTTCTGAACAGGCACCTCAACACAAGCCTTAACAACGTGAAAGACCACCTAACAACCAGAGCCCGTTGCTAACAATAAACACAGCACGTGAATTGTGAAGGCTGCAAAAACACGCTTTAAAAATAAAGGTTTTTAAACAGTTTTCTCTTTTTCTGTGCTTTAATTTTTGGGTGGGACAAATCTACCTGTTTATGATATTGGGTGGGACACGCCGCCCCCATCCCCCCCAGTTCCTACACCAGTGCTTTTGTTCAACCTCTGCCAATGTATTTTACTCTAATTTAATTTTTATGGTTTGGTTGGAAACAATATGGTTTAAATGTAGAAACACTCAATGGAATCTAGGTGGACACGGCATTAGGACTTCAGGAGCTGGACAACTGACCTAATTGGGGACTTGCAGAAGAATCAACCAGCACCATTTTGATCACAGGGAAATCAATCTTGTTAGAAAGAACATCTCTTCTTGATGTTCTAGGTACGTCACTGATTGTGACTATGAACTGCAGTCTAAGCAGGTTTCAGGTGGTTGTTAGGAATGGAAAACAGTGGCAGCAGGACTCTTTACGGAAAGTGTCTCTATAAAACTGATACAAATATAATAATAATAATAATAATATTTTTATTTATGAAGCACTTTTCATATCAGTGGGAGCTCAAAGTGCTTTATAGACTGTTTCTATCAGTAAAGTAATAACTTAAACTGAGTCTTAATTAGCCAGAGACAGTTACATTATATTACATTATATAAGTTTTAATGAGTTGCAGAGAGGTTTGTATTAAAAGTGATTCTGAGCTGGACTGTCTAATAGAAGCTGAACTGAGCTCCACAGTTTAGAAGCAGAAGAGCTGAAAGAGTCTCTCCAGGTTCTCTGTATGTTACTGAAGGTGTTTGTACAGAAGGTCAGTATCTGCAGATCAAAGATCAGCCGCTGGAACATAAACAGAGAGACGTTCTGTGATGTAGCAGGTTCTAGATTATCTAGAGCTTTATAGACGAGTATAGACGTTTAAAGTCTGTTCTAAAAGATACAGATACAGATTCTCTTTTTGTTCGGATAATATATTTTTGTGTCTGTTAAAAGCTTCAAACATCTGTTAAACCCAGACCTTCTTCTTGATCCAAACTGAAGGCCCAACTCTAATAGTCACAGTCTATATCAATGTGCCCAGGTGTTTAGAGTCTTTTCTGTATAGTCTCATCTCCTCCCTGTAATTTCTGAGCAGAAAGCGCCCTCTAGTGGCCACACTGTATTGTGCACAGTCTCAGTTTATGAAGACTTTACAAGGAAACGCACAGAAGCACAGCCATTTCAAGAATAACCACGAAACACCATCGTCCTCAGTTAAGGTTGACATCTTTTAATGTCATGGTAGTCATTATTATAATCATGGATGGTTGGTTGGTGAAAGAATTTGATTTCCATATTTCATACATTTGAATGTGACTATGTTACGGCTTTGATTAGTCCCCACAAAGTCTGTGCAACCCATGACCCACTGTATTGTCTTCTGAGGAGGCAGGATGTAATTGATTATGCTAGTAGGTTTATTGTAAACAAAAGGAAAACTGATCAATGTTATGACCTGGTCTAGGGGCAGACCGTAACAGAAATTGAGAGTGGGTTCTCTACCCTGACCTCTGCCAGACCAAACACCGGACACTCTTCAAACCAGAAAAGTGCAAGTTTATTGACCACAAATGAGTGATGGATGGGACACTGGCTTCAGGGACGGGCAAACGCCAAAATAACAAATAAAGCAACTGAAGAGAGAAATTTACCTAAACGAAAAACAAAGCAAACAAAAATACACAAAACTACCCCTAACTACACCTAACTCCGTACCACAAAACAGGAGAAAAGAGTAGATAAACAAAAGACACCCGTCCCCTACGTCCCACAGAGATCTTATGGAATCTAACAAAGCTGTAGCTAAATGGAAAGATGTGGTGGAAGTGCCGGGCTGGAGTTGTTCCAGGAGAGAACCCTGAAGGTCTCCTAAGATGGCCGCTTGACGATCTTATATACCACTAGGCTCCCCCTAGTGGTCAGTAGTGGACCTGCACTCAATGACACACAACAACATGGCCGCCAACAGACATAAAACATGGCTATTATGACCAGGGGTCGTAACAATCAAAAAGGAAATGGAAAAGAGGTTACACAGACTGAAATGCTAAACCCAAAGTGAACAAAGACCATTAGATGTATAAGCATACAAGAAAGCAGGAAACAGGGTCTCAACAAGCCACAAGCCCATACAAAGACTATAAAACTACCAGGGATGTATAAACAGTAACTAACAAGAAGCACCTGGGGCTAACAAGAGGGCGGGGTGAACAGGTGAGGGGCGTGGCAAAGAGGAGCTAAGAACTGTTGCTCCTTCGACACCTAAATACTCAAACCCAATGGATATAAGGCAGATTTGAGAAGATTCAGAAGACTCATCGTGTACATCCTGTTTACATATTTATACACATCATAGGGGGGTGATATAACGTCACCCCTCCTACTGCATTATCCATACATTGAGTTCAATACAACTATGTCCTTCCCAGTATAAGATTTATGGCACCAGTATTTTCCCAGCACAGGATTTATAGCACCTTTACCTCCCCAACTCAACTTAGACGCTCATTTCTAAAAACACACCTTATATCCTCTTGTGACACACGTAGGTATCCATATGTATCTGTATCCATGCTAAACAGATCTTCTCAGGGTTCAACAGTTCTCTGGTTCAATCAGGTCCTGTTCTTCTCTACTTTATCCTGTAGAGACAAATATAAAAACATACAGTGATTTACAGGTAAAAGATTTACTGTCATTCATACAGTATCAGCTCTGTAACTGACCTGTAGACTCGTCATCCACTGGAGAGAACATGACTACGGTTAACAGAGACTCGTCTGAAGGCTCTGGAGGAGAGCGAGAGAGAGAGAGAGAGAGAGAGAGAGAGAGGTGGGAATGATACTGTTTAGTGCTACTAAATATGACTGAAATGAAAGATGATCTTTTGTGTATATGTAGAATTCTGCTGAATTACTTCAAGACATTAATGATTTTAATTTAAAAGCAAAATGTTAATTGTTAATCTTTTTAAATGAAATTTTATGTTTTACACTACATTAAACATTTTATTTTCAAGTTTCTGTCTCATGTATTCATGTCACTACTCAAGTTATTTTAGCCACACCCTTGCATTTTAGAGCAGAAAGTGTGATAAATAACATTTTCATATGTTTTTTTATATACTGTGAGTATAGTCAGTACTTAAAAGACCTTCGTAACTGCATGTTTGATTACCAATAGAGTATAATTAGCATATGTTATAGGATTTAGTAAAAAGCAGTATGAACTACTGAATATAAATCATATTTATTAGTCAGTAAAAAGTACTCACTTACTAATATACCTCAACAGAAGTAAAAGTATTACCATTAGAAAATAATCAGCAGAGTACAAATCCAGCTGTATTTTGCTGAAGTACATTTACTCCAGTAATTGTAATTGGTTACTACCCACCTCTGTATTCAGTACAAAATACTGAAGTACATGTACTGAGTAACTGTAACTAGGTATTACCCACCTCTGTATTTAATACAATAATATACTGAAGTACATGTACTGAGTAACTGTAACTAGTTACTACCCATCTCTGCATTTAATACAATAATATGCTGAAGTACATGTACTGAGTAACTGTAACTGGTTCCTACCCACTTCTGTATTTAATACAATAATATACTGAAGTACATGTATTGAGTAACTGTATCTAGTTACTACCCACCTCTGTATTTAATACAATAATATACTGAAGTACATGTACTGAGTAACTGTAACTGGTTCCTACCCACCTCTGTATTTAATACAATAATATACTGAAGTACATGTATTGAGTAACTGTGACTAGTTACTACCCACCTCTGCTTTTAATACAACAATGGATACTGTTATAATAGTATAACAGTAGTAGATACTGAATAATTTATAGTAGATACTAAGTAATGTATAGCAGTTACTAAATAATTCATAGTAGATACTGAGTAATATATAGCAGTAACTAAATAATTCATAGAAACTGAATACTTTTTAATAGATACTAAGTAATATATAGCAGTTACTAAATAATTCATAGTAGATACTGAGTAATATATAGCAGTAACTAAATAATTCATAGAAACTGAATACTTTTTAATAGATACTAAGTAATATATAGTAGTAGCTAAATAATTCATAGTAGATACTGAATCATTTTTAGTAGATACTGACTAATTTTTAGTAGTAACTGAATAACTCCTAGAAGGTACTGAATAATTTGTAGTAGATACTGAATTATGTAATAGAAGGAACTGAATACTTTATAATGAATACAGAATTATTGCATGTTTTCATGAACCAGGTGTAAATCACCAACATTAACCCCAACACTGTCAGTTTTAGAAGCTCCCTGTCCAGCCTGGAGTTTTAATTATTATAATTACTTTAACAATAAAAACGTATTTGAATATGAATTGAATACAATTTTGAATGTAACTATTATAATATAACTATAATATACATTTCATATTAATAATATAATACTATAGTTCAGCCTTTTTGTAATTTATAAAGAATGTACAACATAAGGAACTTAAAAGTTCAACTTCCAGGTTTTTCTCACCAGTTTCCCTCATCATCTTTCACAGTGAACAGAGGAGAAGAACAGCCAGGGCTGCACTAACGATGATACCAATCACACCTCCATATGAGCCTCCACCTGAAACACCAGTGTGTTAAAGCAGAGTCAGTCTCCCTCACATGCCCCTCCAATCAAATACTGAACATACAGAATAGTTCACTCTCTCCTCAGAACCAGATTCCCCTACCTGACAGGACTCTGCTATCAGACACCTAGAGTGCTATCTCCTTCTCCAGACCGCTGTGCCAAATGATGCAGGTGTACTGATTCCTGTTCAGCTCCTCAGGTGAGACAGTCAGAATACTCCTCTTCTGGAAGGTTCCATCCTGGTTGGGTAGCGTCTCTCTGAGCTCCACGTCCTCATCCAGATCCTCTCCGTTCTTCTGCCAGGAGATCATCACTGATTTGGGGAAGAACCCTGTAGCATGACACACCACTGGAGAAGAAGAGTCCTTCTGACACAGAGACACCTTAGGAGGAACTGGAGAGAGAGATGTTATTGAGGTCATAAGTGTGAGTACGAAACACATTTGAATACACAATTATTGTTTATTTAGTTTAACATACTGGGGAAAAAAACATGGAACAGTGTAAAAGCTGACACGGTTTATATTTTATGTGTTTTAATATGTTAACCTTATTTAAATAAATTTAAATGAGCTGTCTGTAGAAGACGTGTTAACTTATTTCTACTTGTATAGTTAACAAAAAGTAGAACTTGACCGTCCGATGTGATCCTGATGAGGCAGAGTGTGTAGATTCTACCCAGTTGGTATTTTTCTTCACTAACACTCTGATGTGGGAAAAATGGGCCAATATGGAAAACTATCGTTGTTCATGTACAAATTCCACGGATAGCGCTGCATTATCATGTGTGATCTATAGCTGGATCAGCATTGTAGAGAAAGAAAAAATGTTTATATAAAATGTATATACTATTTGTTGTAGAGTGAGTGTGAATACTGAATACTTTGTAAAATATATTGAATAATTCATAGTGGATACTCAATAATACCTACTAGAAAGTGAATAATCCATAGTAGATGCTGAATAATTATTACTAAATACTACATAATTCATTGTAGTAACTGAATAATTCATAGTAGATGCTAAATAATTAATACTAATTACTAAATAATTCGGTAACACTTTCTATGAATCCGGTATCTATAACGCATTATAAGTGCATTTATAAACATCTATAAAGCATTCATAAGGCTTTATAATGTTTGACATAAGCATTTATAACTGTTTATAAGTGTTTATAATTACATACATAACACGTTATAAGAGCACATTATAATACTTTATAACACTATAGTGCTATAAAGTGCTATAATGCCCTATAATATATATATGGAATATTGGTGAGACCAACATCGTAAAGCTTAATAACAACTGCTTTGTTTATTCTCATAATGCTTTATAAAGATTCACAGTGAGAACCCCAATCTCACTAGCGTACTCTCTAATGCTCATCAGTATCTTTAAAAAAATGACTTTATAAGTGTGCATAACATTTAATGAACATTTATAAGCGCTCCTTACAGACCATAGGTAAAGTGATGTTATTGATCAGCTCTTTATGAACTTATTACAACTTATAACTCATTATATACATTCCAGTAACCATGCAGCAACTACAGCAGCAAGAACAACAGGTAGAGGATGAGCCACAGGTGATCGTGCACAGTCCAGTGATGGAGACAGATGATGGCCAGGCAATCATAGAGCAGGTGAAGATTCTGTGTGGTGATGGAGAAGAAGAAGAAAATGATCCACTGTTGGAGACGGATTCTCCTGTCGCAGAGGAGCCGCTGCTCTCTGTTCCTGTTCCTGACTCCTGCTCAGAATACACAGCCAGTTCTCAAACTCAAGTTTTTGAGTAGTTTTGAGTAGTCCGGAGCCCAAAAACTGGACATTTAGTGCTGCTAGAGTGATGACGTCTGGCTCACACCATACTTGAACATCACATTTTATAGCTATCTTATAGAAGTACCATCCACTCATCCTCGCAAAACACTTCTGGTTCTGTGATGTTTTTAGTTTTTTCTTGCATTCGGCACAACATCAATGAAAACTAGTAACTGCAGAGGTTTATATCCCTTTAAATTAAACTTTATTTTTTGAGTAAACTTTACAATTGAGTAATGGTATAGATGAAAAAAGATTGCATTGCTCTACAATATAATGTGTATGTGGTTTCTGTAATAAATTAAATAAGTATAATACAATTACTAAACTAGTTACAAGTCTGCACAGGCAGGATTAATTAGGGGCCTCAATAAATAAATGAAAGGTCACGACTCCTGTTGCCCAACGGACCACATAAAATTCAAATGTGATTCAAATAACTATCAACATATGATTGATTTGTATTTTCTTCAGCATTACCTTTACAACACCTGTAGAATCAGAAATATCTCAGCTAAACAGATATTACAATAAAAACCTTTAATACACAGCAGTGCACCGAAACCAGCCACACATGAAAACCAGATAAAACT
This sequence comes from Megaleporinus macrocephalus, assembly GCA_021613375.1. Lineage (NCBI taxonomy): Eukaryota > Metazoa > Chordata > Actinopteri > Characiformes > Anostomidae > Megaleporinus > Megaleporinus macrocephalus. The sequence goes on along the minus strand of CM038725.1, from coordinate 36,068,362 downwards.
TTAACCCGCACAGCTTGAAACTCACAAACAGAACATTCTTTACTGTGTAGGAATGACAATTTTCATGCATCACCCACCCCCCGACTTCCCACACACAATTCTTAGGGTCTCAGAAGTATTTGGATAAAGAAAGGTCTTGTTTACTGCAGTTGTAAATCCTTTGCAGGCATAAGACGTTGGGTTTCTTACCTGCTTGGTTGGGTTTCTTTACCTTTTCTGCTTGTTCTTGCGGTGCTTTACCTTTACCAGTTTTGTCTTCAGTAAGTGAAGCGCCTGCTCCATTGGACTAAGGTCCGGTGACTGGCTTGACTATTGTAGAACATTCCTCTCCTTCACCTTATAATAGTCCAGCGGTCAGTTGCAACAGCTGAATACAAGTTCGAGTGCCAAGTCCAGTTAGTTTAAAACTAGTGATGCTCAAATTCTTGGTTGCACCACAAACACGTATAGTACATTTTAACTAGTACTGCATAAACTAGAGATGGAAAGATTGATCGGCTATGTATCGGTATCGGGCAATTTTTAATCAAAATATGTGAACGGTGATCGGCCGATATTTCTTCAATTTAGCCAATCCCGAGAGCCGATCGATGATGTTGAACCAATGAGCCTAATTTCTGTATTTCCAGCCAGCGTTTCATCCAGCAAGAGGAGACCTCCTTGAAACCCCCTCCGGGCAGGTCCCTATAATTCCTATCTGAACCACTAGGTGGAAATACATACCCTTTCATTTTCGTCAGACTGACTAAAGCAGCGGCCTCGCGAGAAAAGCATGTCGTCCGTCTGGCAGTGTTTACCGTATGTGAGTCAGACTCATCCAGGACGTTTTTAAAATGTGTAAAATGTCAGCGTGTGTCGTGGGAACCAAAGACATTTACCACTACTAATCTGATACAGCACTTCACACAGCTGAATACAGTGAGTATCAGTAAACAGCAGAGCTAGCACGCACAGCTAACACTAGCACGCACACGCTATCGGCTATCGGTTGATCGCGCTGAAAGGTGATCGGCGATCGGAATCGGCCTTAAAAACGCTGAATGGTCCATCTCTAGCTTAAAGCAATCATTAATTAAAACACTGTTGCACAGAATGACGTTTTCAATCTGCAGCCAATCAGGAACGTTTCCTGACATAAACAGTTAGTATTACACACATGATCTGGACATGCAGCTAAATCACTCCATTTGTTGTATTGGTTATATTTATAAAGACCCTACAAACCCACCTAAAACCCACATGGACATGTTGGCTAGGTAGCAAGTGAAATACATAAGATAATATCAGATAAGATAAGATAAACCTTTATTAGTCCCATAGTGGGCAAATTCACAGTGTACATGGCAACAAATAGCCAAACAGCCAATTGTCAAGAAAACTGGGGGTCTTGGATGAAATTGTAGTAATTCCTACACTGTCACATGATTTGAAATTACAGCTTGAAGTACGCTTTGAGCTCTTATTGCTTATTCAATTCCAACGATATGCTGAGCTGGACAGTAAAGTAACTTTATTTATAACTTTTTAATATTAATGAACTGTAAATAAGAAATTTTATACATTGAACTGTTTGTCATCTGTCTTATGTCCCACTGACATTAAGACTGATTTAAGGTTTTACTGGTGTTACTTCTCCAGCATCAGTACTCAGTTTCAACTCGACAAAGGTGAAGCTTCACGAGGCTGCAACTCTTGTATGTATCACGAGGCTGCAACAGCAGTATGTGTAGTCTTGCTGGCGGTTGCTATTCTGGTGAGTGCAGTGCTGTTGGCAAAGCATCATGAAAACAACATTGTGATAACTATGCAGCAAGTACTGTAGCAGGAACATCAGGAAATACAGGTAGAGGATGAGCCACAGGCGACATGCACAGTCCACTGATGGTGATGATGAGATGCCTGACAGTTTAAAGGAAAATTGTTCCTCTGTTGCTCATCTTGCTAAGAAAAAACAAAGCCCCACCCTAGTTTCTGAGCCTTTCTTTAAAATCATGTGACTACAGGAACAGTACTTTCACATTTGCTACATTTAAAAACATTTGCAGTAGCCAATGTTTTTGTTTGTTTGTTTGTTTTTGCAAAGTTTACATTTCTTGCAAATATGAAGTTTTTGAATGTGAAATGTTTCAAAAACTCATCTACTTGGTCAGGATAATGACTAAACTGCATCAATATCAAAGGTTGGTGGTCCGGACCGGCTCTGAATTAGTTCATTACCCTAATGCATGAACCATTTCCCTTGTTTTCTTTATTAGAGTAAGATATTAAAGTTTATGAGGGAAGAACAGATGATGCAGTCTTTGTTGATTCAGCTCAACACTGGCTGTAGTTTAAATATGGATATTTAGCTTCAAGAATAAAACCTTTCTTTTGTAATCAGTGCGAATGTTTTCTTTTATTCATGACCATGATTACCAATTCATTCTTACTGTTTCACCATTTCTCACCATTCCAAACAGCAAAGATCACAGAATGAAGAGCCAGCAGAAGACAATTATAGCCACAATATGAATAATTACAATAACAATAGTCCAAAAAAAGAAAATATAAGACAATTTCAAAGAAAAAACAAAGAGAACAAGAAACCATATCATAAAAAAAAAAAAAATCAAATAGAAATAATTGCTCCTGCCTTAACAAAGGTGATTCCGTGGTCATTTAGACAGCTGCTTGCTATCATGGGGGGTTAATGAGTCTAGGCCAGTATGATCTAGGAATGTCTGCCACTTCTTAAAATATTTGTTAGGTGTCCTCATCAGCCTGAAAGACAGTCTTTCTTAAAAGACCACTCTATTTAATAACTCATGCACTTAAGGAGGGAGCTTAAGATGACTTCCAGTGTCTCATTAGTAGCCTCCTGCCTACCATGAGAGCTGTCTCAATCCAATCACAGTCATAGTCTGTCTAGGAATTCAAAGGCATTGTAACTACCAAAACATACAGGCTGGGCAGATAGGGATACTGTACCCCAACTATTATTTCTATAGTTCCATGTAGCTGCAGCCAGATGTCCTGAATTACAGAGCAATCCCAGAGACAATGAATTAATGTGCCTTCCAGTGAGCAGCTCCAGCAATTTGGGCAGTCTTTCAAGTTTGCTGTAAATAACTTGCTGGGTGTCCAGTATACATGATTAGTAATTGATTAGTATGTAAACTGTATAAGCCTAGTTCTGAGCTCTCTGGACACTATTTTGGATTTTCCTTAGAATGTTTAACCATTCCTTATCAGTGAATATAACATTTAAATCTTTTTTTCCTGGCTGGTTTTAGTAAATAGAGTTCAATGTACTAAAGGTACATTGAGGTAGTAAAACCTCGATGCTCCGTGATGTACCTAATTAGAGGACTCAGGGAATGAGGTAAGATCCATTTGCAGGATATTTATTGAACATTGACACGTAAATGGGAAAGTCTGAGTACAGGGCTTGGGTAGGCGTGATAAACAGAGAACCCTGGGAGCCTGGAGCTGGTCAGCGTGGTGTTAGTAACCCAGGCTCGAGCGGGAGATCCAGGCAGTGGTTCCCTGTCAGAACACAGATTAGAGCGAAGATCCTCCTTGTAGAGAAACCAGGTAGTGACTTCCTGTATTAGCAGCTATAGAGCAGAACCCTGAGTAGAGTTAGCAAATGCTAGTAAGGAGAAACACAGGGGAGTCTAGCCAGGGCCAAGTGCCGTTGGAACAGGCCGGTCAGCACCATCGGAAACCTGACGGGGAAGAACACAGGTTAGCAGTAGCAGTGTTGCCATAGCTAGGTACAGTCTTGGCTGAGCCAGGTGAACTTGACTTGGCAGAAGTCGATCCCACAGAACTTGACTGCGTTTGTGGCGGGTCTTGGCTGGGAGTAGATCAAGGCGTGTAGAAGAAGTAGAAGAAGAAGAACTGGACTTTGCATTACTCACTACAGACAAGGCTGGGCTCGGCAGGAAATACTTAGCAAAGCAAGGCTAGCTAAGACAAACTCTCATACTAAGCAGAGATTTCAGGGAGGCTTGGTTTGCTTGCAGTCAAGCAGTAACGATACCATGCCTCGTGGTGCGGGTGCGAGGGATTAATAAAGGCCGGGGGTGATTGGGAACAGGTGTGACAGGTACAAGGGACAGGTGTGGTGTGTTCTAGGCTACTCTCAGAATTCAGGAGACTGAGACCTCTGGTGGTGCTGGACAGGAATGCTAACACGTGAGCAAGGCCCCAAACACGTGTAAGCAAAAACTGCAAATTTGGAGATGCCTCCAACTCTGGTTAAGGGGCAGTCCATATTCATGATGAAGACCTTCATATAGGTCCTCCACCACAGAAATGCCATGCTGCAGCCAAATAATTTAGGATGTAAACATATCCTGGACAGATTGTTCAGAAATGGACTGAACCCAAACAGCTTTGAGACTTTGCACCATAGCCCCTGTAGATTTGAAATTACTGGGCCAATAACAGGAAGGGGATGACTTAAAAGACTTTCTATATCCAACCAGGGTGGGGGGTCTTTCTGGGGGTAGTGACCACCACGCCAGGTGTCTCAGGGGAAAAGCACAGTGCTGGAGCAGGAGATTAGGTATGCCCAGCCCTTCCTGTTCCACTGGTTTTTGTAATTTAAGTAGACGTAAACAGGGGCGTTTATCGTCCCAAAGAAAACCATTACAAAGCTTTAGAGGAAAAAACTGGGAAAGCCTGAATAATGTAGTTACATTTTGGAGCAACATTCAAGGATGTTGGCCTTTCCCCACAGAGAGAGATGTACAGGATGTGGATCCACTTTATAAAAACATCTCTGAATCCAAAAGCTTCCAAGGTCAACAAGAGGTAACACCAGTCTACCCAATCAAACGCCTTCTCAGTGTCTAGTGACAGGGCAGCTACAGCTACATCTCCTGATATGGATAAAGCCAACCTGGGCAGGATGTACTAGTGTTGTTGCTACTACAACTTTTTGAATTTCGTTTCTGATACATGTGGTGAGAAACAACCATGTGCTGTGTCTCGAACGTAATGCGCGGCTAACGTGTTCATACTAAGCGAATATAAAGAAATAATATGTTTGATTGTTTATTGTCCGTAGCGTCAGCTTCTTAAAGAAACATTCATAAAAATCGCTGGTAAATGTGATGCAGAAAGCTGCTTGGCAACAATTTTGGGATAATGTTGATAATATTTAACAATGTTGTGACAACCTATTGTTTTCACAATTCCTCAGAATGTTGTGACAATGTTATGACAACATAGCGGCAATGTTGTCAGTACATTGTCACTACCTCCTCGAATCCTTCATAAGTTCCAATACATCTGCATGAAACTTTTGCCAATTAGTAATCATAATAATCTTTTATTCCATAATACCTTTATTCCATAATAGCATATACCTTTATGTCATCATACCTTCATATTATAATACCATATACATTTATTCCATAATACCTGTAAGGAATCAGAACACTCGGATGCAAAGCTTTACAGCTTTACTGTGATCACGTCTCAGTCTATGGGTGTGTTCATGTAACCTCCTGGACTAGTTTAGCCTGCAGAATATAAAGGTAGGGTGGTTTTGATTCTTGTCACATCCTCTTGGCAGGCTAGGAACCAGCAGGTAAGTTATCAGATTTATTTTATGATTTCTGAATTTGTAGTCAATTTTAAAACACTGAAACACTGATTTTTTCCTAAAGAAGGGGTTTAATATCTGAGGGGAAAAGCCAATCAAGTAAATGATTAAATAAATTAAAAGCTCCCTCACAGTAGGTTGTTACATGACATGATTATGAATAGACGTCCATCTGACACATTCTTTTATGAAGGTTTTGTGATAAGCATTTAGACTTAAAATGTATTGTAATCCATTTATTCATTTTTTTCATTCTCAGGTGAAACCCCAGCTGATAGAGGTGACAGAGGAGTGAAAATGGATCCTGCAACCCAAGCAGGCTCTTCAACCGCTGAGGATTCCCAAAGTGTAAGACAAATATAGAGTGTAATTTTAAATTTAAATACATATATGTATTTGGATCCCATTACATTTTCATTGTATTAAGGTGAAGACTCCGCTTAAGACTGACACTACACATTACAAGGAAATTAGCTTTTCTTTTTATATAAATGTCTGACACAATGTTCTTCATTTTAAATCTAGACACTACCCATCAAGACATTTGAAGGCATAGTGACCAGCCCAGGTTATGCCCAAGCTAAGGACAAGACTCATTATGTGCTGTCATCGCTTGCTGTCACAGATGTTGAGAAGCAGCAGATCGAGGCAGCTACAGTTGGGCAAGCAATTAACCCTTTATGGTAAGAAAGTGCGTTTATAAAAACAAAACTATACAGACAAAACACAAATTAAGAAAATATCAATTTGACAACCTGTGCAAGAAAACATCTACCTGACAGCCCATTAAAAAATATGCTATAAAGTCATATACGCACATTTCCTAGATGCTTTATGGGCTGTCAGGTAGATGTTTTCCTGATTTGCTTGCATTTTGTCTCCAGTATTTGCATGTCATAATGTGTGGAGCTCTCAGCATCACTGTACAAATAAATAATGTTATAATGAATGTTACAAATAACTTTACATTAAAACTCTTACATATAACTAAAGTTTTTAAGCAGGAAGTGTCTATTAGTGTTCCTCAATCCTGGTCCTGGAGACTCCCCTTCCATGTAAATTTTAGTGTTTACCAGGTTCCAACTAATTGGTTTGTTCTTTAAGAGTTGCAGGGGGGAGTGTTACAGCAGGGAATCTACTAAAATGTGCAGGGCAGTGGTGCCTCCAGGAACAGGGTTGAGTGTCTCTTGCTTTTTTATTTTATTTTCATTGTTTTACAAATAACAGGTCGGAACATCGCAAGAAACGGATAACGGCAAGCAACTTCGGTTTCGTCTTGGCAGCAATCAACCGGAACTTATACCCCACTTCCTTATTCAAAACCCTGCTTGGCCAGTACAATCTCGAAGAAACATCTCAAGTAAGAACCGGATAATAAGTTTAATCGCTTATCAGTGTATCTAAGATTCAGTGACATTTTGTGTGTTTTTATTAAAGGCGTGCAATTGGGGAATCCTCCATGAGCCAAGGGCAAAGCAGCAGTACACAGAGCTCACTCGTTACACAATCCAGGAGAGGGGGCTGTTCCTGTCTGATAGCGGCCTGCTTGGTGGCTCTCCAGATGGGACAGTATCTGATGATTGCATTATTGAGGTGAAATGTCCATGGTCGGTCAGAGACAAGACTGTTATGCAGGCAGCAGAGAGTAAGGACTTTTTTCTGGAGTTGAATAAAGAGACAGGTTCCCTAATGCTAAAACAAACACACCAGTATTGGCATCAGATCCAGGGCAACCTACACCTGACCAAAGCTAACTGGTGTCATCTGGTTGTATGGACTCAATGTGACCTTGTGTTTGTGCCTGTGCCAAAAAGCACAACATGGGTGGTTAACATTGATACTCTTGAAACATTTTATAAAGACAAATTCCTACCATACATTCTGTCACAGAATGATTAATCTGCATCAACTGAGTTTTTAATTAGATTTTAGCACTCCAACTTCTCATTAAAAGTGAATCTAGAAAACGGCTTGGATAACAAATTTGCAAAGGTGTCCTCCTCTGTAGCGATAGTGCTAGCTTCGGCTTCCATCGTTACTCAGCGAACTAGCTAGCGGTGATAGCCTAGCGCTAGCTAACTGTTTCTCCAGCTAGCGTCGTCGCAGTGGGCAGAAATGATCATACAGTTAAGCCCCGCCCACTTAGAGGGAAGATATGTTTGGTCAGTTTTTATTTGAAATTGATATCACGCTGAATTAGAACTGCCTGGCCCCCTCTGTACATGAACAGCCGGACCACCAATCACCATCATTCTGTCATCACAGTCCTTATAGGGGGAGACACAGACTCACAGGCTTCCACTTAACCCCTCACACTCCAACACAGATTGGATAGACACCTTTGAATAAGTTATGTGCCGATATTTTTGTAATTGTTCAGATGTTGGTTGTCAAACTGTAAGTAGATAAAATAAAACTTATATATATACGATGTATGTGTGTGTGTGTGTGTGTGTGTGTGTGTATCTGGTTTTACTTTTTTAAAAATAAAACAAACAAGCATGAATCATTCAAAACAGACATTAAAAAGACCAGGAAGACACAAGCGAATTAGGACATCAGTTAACTGATTGAATTTCACAGACACACTCATATACTTTCAGTATCATGTTGATGTTTTTCTGAACTGATGTGGGAATATGACTGCTCCAACGGTATCCTTGCACTGCAGAGGAGTCTGTTATTGTTCACTTCCTCCTGTGTAAGCTGTCCATTAACGAGGAAAGATGGGATGTTAAGAAGAACTCTTTCTGGCAAAATGTCCCTCAGTTGTAAAGTCATTGTCTGTCATAACCACATCACCTGGTTGTAGATGTTAAAGTCAGCAGTCAGCTATTATTACTTTGTCTGAGGCACTCCCACCATAAAGGTAATCACTCCATTGGGAGCCACACCTATTAGAGCCTTCAGCATGGTCCTTTCTTTATATTGGCTGTACAAATGATGTGTCCAGCCTCTCTGTGTTTGAGACAGCAACCTCAGTACAGTCATCCTACAGTTTGGAAAACGTCGAAAGCTGATTCTTAGCTGTGGAGGGGACATTGTTCTTAAGTAGACCTGATACAACATATCATAAAGTGCACTAATGGTAGTGGTAACGATGTTAGTTACTGTGGCTGTGCTACAGTTAAACCTTGTTGCAAGGTCTTACATAGCCACAATTCAATTTAAGCTTCATTAAGGTAAGAAGTAACTGATCAATAAGGGGCATCATTTCCACAGTCCAATCAGAATGATATTGGACTTTTCAGATTTGCTTCTTTCAATTTCTCATTCTCTTCTTTCAGCATCACAAGCCTGTACAGTTGCAATGTTGCTGTTGGTACTATATCTGTTCTTCCATCATCCTCAGCACTGGTAGGGATCACTTGCTTCTTCTGCTTAGGAGGAATGCTGGGGTGATTCGGAAATTGGAAAATCTTTCCCTCGTTCCATGCAAATTGGGATGGGGATTCTGTATAATTGGAGATTAGGGAAATGCCAACTGCACAGTTGCAGTTTGCGCTGAGGTCCCTCTGAAAAAGGAACCAGAAACAAGTAAAAATTCTTGCTAAAAGCTTCAAAACATCCAAGTATGTTACTTACGTTGAGCCAGAGAACATGATGTTCTTCAAAAAGGGCCTAAGGAACAAGACTGAGGAGCACAAACATGTCGACCAAGTTCACACTAGGCGTGTTCGAGATACAGCTGTGCCTGGTCTTGGTGGTCAGCGAAAGCTGCCGGACACGGTTTGGGGAGGAGGTTAGAAAAGAGCCTCAAATCGGACAGTCGCCACCTGCAGCCCACGTGAACAACGGCACTCTTTACAGCTGATGAAGTAGACGCAATAGAAATCCCTCTGCTACTGCATGAAATCGAGTATGATGAACGACGAAGCTCAAATAACGTTTAGTCAATCATTTTTTTATTCAAATATTATTGATCACTGTTGCAGCTTATGCCCAGCGTTTGATTTCGTAATCCACAGTGATCAATATACACTATGTGACCAACTAAGTTTTAGTAATATCTGTAACATAAGGGGTTTTGTGCATCATTCATCATTCTTGTAGACTGGTTAAAAAAAAACAACAGCTATCCATGTTAATAAATAGTCTTACTATTCCTCAATATCAATTAACATTAATATACCTAAACAAAGTAATCTGTTTTTCAGGACAGTCTATTGAATATTAAACCATGAATAAATAATTCCAAATATGTCCAGTTTTGTGTAAGCTCCCCGCCTCAGCGCATCGGAAGATCGCAGTCCCCAGAATTTTAGGTAGCTCCGGACACACTACCACACACACCCCATATAACCCAGCCACGCACATTCCTCAGTGTGTGGCGTTACTTATAACTCAGAAACTGTTAGGATCAGAGCTTACATGTCCGTTACCGGGCAGCTGCCAGAGTTTCTCACTAGGAGCAAAAGAAGGGAACACATCACCCCCATTCTTAAATCCTTACACTGGATACCAGTCTGTTACAGAATAGACTTCAAGGTCCTGTTACTGGTCTATAAATGTCTAAATGGTGTAGGACCAGCTTATCTGTGTGATCCAGTACAGCGATATGAGCCGAGCAGATCTCTTAGGTCGTTAGAAAGTAGTCTGTTAGTCCTTCCTAAGGTAAAGACTAAACATGGGGAAGCAGTGTTTAGTTACTGCTGTTAAAGGGAATCAGTTGAGCGAGAGTATTAGAAGAGCCCAACACTGGACAACTTTAAATCCAGACTGAAAACATTCCTGTTTGAGCAGCTCAGTTTAAACTCTTACTCTTACTGAACTGTTAGTTATTAAGTTTAACCCTCTTTCTTCATTTTTTGTTTCATTTTCTTTCTTGTAAATATCTCAGCACACAGTCCAACAGCACTTTTAAACCTTATTCTTATTTCCTACTTCTAGCCTGCTATAGCGCTTTACACTCAAGAAAAACAGCCTCAGCGTATTTATTTCTTTTAATTGTTTTATTTTAATGCTTTGTTTCTTATTTCTTTATTTGTAAAGCACTTTGAGTTGCCACTGTGTATGAAAGGTGCTATACAAATAAACTTGCCTTGCCTAACCATTCTCTCCCCAGGTCCAACCGAGCTTGGCTTCCTCACAGCGGGACCCTGTCAGTCTCCCTGCAGCCCAGGAGAACAGACTCTCCGTCCTGCTTCGACACTCACCTCCAATCGGCTGAGCCTTCCTACTGGTATCCCCGAGGAGTGAGGTTGGTTAACCACTGGACTTCCGGACTTGTTCCCTGTAGCGAGTTCTCTCCCCGGCTCTGGCCGGTTCCCTTTAATGACTATTTTACTCAGCGCAGAACACTGGAATATCACCTTCATGGAAGGTGCCCTCGGTTAAGGTTCCCCCTTAGGTGTGCTCTGGACCACAGCTTTGGTCTTCTAATCACTGCTCTAACTGTCCATACAAGGCGGTTTCCTGACTCTCCCATCTCACAGGACGCGAGGATCTGCTCTGGTTCCACCAGCTCTGCCAGGCGGCCGAGAGGGGAGCTTGAGAGGCATGCGGCTAACACCAGCGATCATCCCCAACACCACCCCTGCTCCGCGGACCCACTCGCAGCCAGCCTCAGGCCCCTTGCTCTCAACTCACTGGACTCCACTGGACTGCTTTTGCGAGTTCTGAACTTTTGTTGTTATTGATTTTTCACTGCTCTGAGTATTAAAGCCTTGCACATGGATCGCATGTCTACTCTCGAGTCTGATTCCTTAAATTTTTTTTAACGGATCGGGAGGCACGGGAGGCGGATACATATGCAATAGTCTTTTACAATAGTCCATGGTGAAAACAAAACAATAGAAACAACGGGAAGAAAGACAAACCAACACAATGAACAGGAAGAAAGCTAGGAAGAATTACATGACTAAAGACAGAGGGTATAAATAGACAGGAAACGAGGAACACCTGAGCACAATGGGATGAGATTCAACTACGAACAGGACAGGGGCGGAGACAAGGACGGACACATGACCCAAACATAAACAGACACACATGGCTAGGACAAGGAAACATAAACAAGAACGTAGACAGGTGGAACAAGGCAGGGCGTGACAAGTTTGTTTAAGATGGGATGACTGAATATGATAAACAGTGTGTATAAAATTAATTACATTGAAATGATGAACTGCACTCAATTACACCATCAATTATTAATATTGTGTGTATTGTAAACAGACTGCAATTATATTGTGTCAAATTGGGTTTGAATCAATACTTTAGGATTTGTCTACTTACTCACATTCTCCATTCTTTAGGCTTGTTCCAAAATACAACATTTTGTAGAGGATGTCGTTCCTCTCTATAGTCCCTCAGAATTTAGAGGTCATTTCAGACTCTCCAAAGGACAATTAGAAGTGCGTAGGTGAAAGCCACACTATCATCCAAATGGTTGTAGTGTTATTGTATTACCTGTTTTCTCTCACTGATAAACACCCTTGGCCCTGTGTATATGAATCCACAGCAAAGGATGTCCTTGCCTGCCTGTGGACAGTGTCTACATCTCCATGAGTTTTGTGGTCTGGTAAATGTACACATGGCACACCACGTTTCCTGGCCAGTAGGACAAACCCCGCACAATTCTGTGTTAGGTCTTTAAGCAGCTGGATTTCCAAACACTGTCTGCGCAGTAGATGGATGCCACATTCGTATTCAGAAGCCAGACTGTGATACAAACCGGATTCCAAAAAAGTTGGGACACTAAACAAATTGTGAATAAAAAACATTAGGTCAATTGACAACATGATTGGGTTAAAAAGAACTTCTCAGAGTGTCAGTGTCTCTCTGAAGCCAAGATGGTAAGAGGATCACCAATTCCACCATTGTTGCACAGAAAGATAGTGCAGCAATACCAGAATGGTGTTATCCAGCGTAACATAGCAAAGACTTTTAAATTATCATCAGCAACCGTGCATGACATCATCAAAAGATTCAGAGAATCTGGAACCATCGCTGTGCGTGAGGGTCAAGGCCGTAAAACTCTACTGGATGCTCGTGATCTCCGGGCCCTTAAACGTCCCTGCACCTCAGACAGGAACGCCACCGTGAAGGAAATAACAGAACGGGCTCAGGAACACTTCCAGAAAGCATCGTCAGTGACCACAATCCACCGTGCCATCTGCCACTGCCAGCTGAAACTCTACAGTGCAAAGAAGAAACCATTTCTAAGCAAGCGCCACAAGCTCAGACGTTTGCACTGGGCCGGGGGTCTTTTAAAATGGAGTGTGGCAAAATGGAAGACTGTTCTGAGGTCAGATGAGTCACGATTTGAAGTTCTTTATGGAACACTGGGACGCCATGTCATCCGGACCAGAGAGGACAAGGATAACCCAAGTTGTTATCAACGCTCCGTTCAGAAGCCTGCATCACTGATGGTATGGGGTTGCATGAGTGCTTGTGGCATGGGCAGCTTGCATGTCTGGAAAGGCACCATTAATGCAGAGAACTATGTCCAGGTTCTAGAACAACATATGCTCCATCTAGACGTCCTCTCTTTCAGGGAAGACCGGCATTCTTCTACAAGATAATGCCAGACCACATTCTGCAGCAATCACAACATCATGGCTACGTAGGAGAAGGGTCCGGGTACTGAGATGACCAGCCTACAGTCCAGATCTTTCACCTGTAGAGAACATTTGGATCATCATAAAGAGGAAGGTGCGACAAAGAAGGCCCGAGACGATTGAACAGTTAGAGGCCTGTATTAGACATGAATGGGAGAGCATTTCTATTTCTAAACTTGAGAAACTGGTCTCCTCTGTCCCCAGACGTCTGTTGACTGTTGTAAGAAGAAGGGGGGATGCCACACAGTGGTAAAAATGGCCTTGTCCCAACTTTTTTGGGATTTGTTGACGGCATGAAATTTTAAAATAACAAAATTTTCCCTTAAAATGATACATTCTATCAGTTTAAACTTTTGATCTGTGATTTGTGTTCTATTCTGAATAAAATATTAGATGTTGGCACCTCCACATCATTGCATTCAGTTTTTATTCACAATTTCTTTAGTGTCCCAACTTTTTGGAATCCGGTTTGTATTTTAACAGGAATCAATTCTATTCTTACTGGATTCTGTGACAGTCAATGGTGGTTTACCCATGTTACCATGGGTCACCCTGGTAGCTGGCATGATGCCAGAGCCTTTAGCCTCACAGTGGTTGCTCGACTCTTGGAAGAAGATCCCCTTGTCCCTTGTCCTGCTAGGAACGTATATTATTGGGGATTCAGCCTACCGCCTATTGCCTCAACTGATTAGACAATGGGCACTTGACAGCTCAACTACAACTACAGAGATAGGGGGCGCTACTGAGCAATGGCGTGGTAGGCTGCACTTCCCAACAGCTCCTGCTAATTTTTACTTTTAATCAGAGATAATTCAATGCACTGGTGTTTTTTTTTAACACACAACTGATAACTTCGTGTCGGGAAACATCCTGAATTGACCCTTGCACACTCTTGCTCCTTACTTACTTAGTATGTATTTACAAGCAAATGAAGATGGCTTTTTACCTCCTACAGTCAACGAAGCCATAATTACGGTGCTTCCAAAAAAAGGAAAAGACGCTACTGAAGTGAGCAGCTACAGACCAATCTCGCTTTTGAATTATGATCAAAAAATATTAACTAAAATGTTGTCAATTAGGCTTAATCAGCTAATAGGCCAACTTGTTCACCCTGATCAGATGGGATTCATTCCAAATAGATATTCCTCCTATAATTTGTGGCGCCTTTTCAATATAATCAATTGTCAAAATGAGCTTAGGGATGATCTAGTTGTTCTCTCTTTAGATGCAGAAAAGGCTTTTGATCATCTAGAATGGCCCTACCTATTTGCAGTCTTGAGAAAATTGAAACTGGGCTATAAATTTGAATCCTGGATAAGAATCTTATATTACAGCCCCTCTGCTAGAGTCACTAGACAAGGGTGTGCATTTTCGCCCTTGCTTTTTGCATTGGCCATAGAACCTCTAGCCCAGGCCATCCGCTGTAACCCTAATATCCGAGGGTATGGCTCAGGAGACACAACAAGCAAAATATCACTTTTTGCAGATTATATCCTTCTTTACATTAGTGACCCACAATCTTCAAATCCCAGTTATTCTCGATTTAATTTCTAATTTTGGAAACTTCTCGGGCTACAGAATAAATTGGTCTAAAAGTGAATTAATGCCGATCAGACTGCATGATTTATCAGATATTCAGCGCTTCCCTTTTAAGATAACCTTAAATAGATTCACATACTTGGGAGTAGTTGTTACCAGGCAGTACAAATCCCTATTTAAAGCAAATGTTCTCCCTCTATTGAACAAGTTAAAAAGTAATATTCAGTTTTGGAAATCCCTTCCCATCTCTTTGGTAGGCAGGGTCAATGCAATAAAAATGGTCTTCCTCCCTCAAATAATTTACTTATTTAAAAATATTCCCATTTTCCTTCCAAAGGCTTTTGTTAAGTGCCTGGACTCAATTGTCCTTACATTTATCTGGGATTACAAAGTCCACCAAATCAACAAGAAGCACCTGTGTAAATCAAAGAGCAAGGGTGGTTTGGCTCTCCCAAATTTTATGTTTTATTATTGGGCCTGTGTTCTCCGAATGATCTGCACATGGCTTCACCATACATCTATACAATCTAAATAGATCATGATGGAGAGACAGGATTGTTTCCTTTATGATATCAGTGCCATAGTCTTATCAATTCATAAAGGTAATATACTGATTTACAATAGTATAAGTAGTTGGCAACAGATAAAATCACTATTTAAGGATGATGTAATATCTCAACATCTACCCATCGCAAGGAACCCCTCATTTGCCCCGTCCATTTTGGATGCCACCTTTACACAGTGGAAGTGTTTGGGTATCGATACAATTGGGGACCTATACATTGAGGACAATTTTGCTTCGTTTGAACAACTCCAGACTTGTTACAATTAACCCCTTGGTCACTTTTTCAGATACCTACAGGTCAGAGATTATGTGATTAAACACCAGCCTAATTTTGAAAAAGTCAAACACAGTGTTTTTGATCAATATTTTGAATTGAGTGGCAGGACAAAACAAACTATTTCCAGGTTTTATAATTTTTTAATGGATTATAATACGCCTCCACTGACACCTTGAAAGAACAGTGGGTGAAGAAATGGGGCTGTATATACAAAACTCTCTCTGGGAAAAGGCTTTGGAAGACATTCATACATGCTCAGCTAATACAAGGCATTGTCTAATACAATTTAAGGTTCTGCATAGATTACACTATGCAAAATCAAAGTTACATATGATCTTCCCAGAGGTATCTCCTGTCTGTGACAAATGTCAGCTTGAAGAAGCTACACTTCTACACAACTTTACACTCTGTACTAAATAAAAAAAATTTTGGGTTGAAATCTTCCAAACACTATCGCTAATTTTAGTTATAACAACCTGATCCCTTATTGATAGTTCTAGGGACATCTGAGGAGATGTTGGCACTTGGAAAACCCCAACAGCAGATAGTATCCTATGCCATTATTGTAGCGAAGAAAATTATATTAAGGGCCTGGAAAGGTACAGAGGTCCCATCTGCTAAAGCATGGTTAAAAGAAATGATAAAACTTCTACACCTGGAGGAAATAAGATTTATCCTAAATAATAATATATGTAATAAATAAGGTTATGACTTGAATGGAAGTCCCAGGAGGGTGTGGGGGCTGGAATTGGGTGGGAGATGGGATGGTGTATAGGTGTTCGTGTGGTATCTTTTTGTTTGAATTAATTTGTGGGGTTTGTTTGTTTGTTTGTTTTTTGTTTTGCTTTTTTTCCCTTGGTGTATGGAAAAATTGGAAAACACTATATATTTGTATAGCAGATTGTATTATATTATCCTGCTTAATAAACAGATATTAGAAACATGTTGCAGTGGTTTTAAGAGATGGGACAGTGATTGTGGGGTGATAATGACTTAAATTTTTATTAAGAAACAATAAATTACGCCAATACTCAAACCACGTCCTGAACCAGCTAGGCTTCAGACGTCATCAGTGACAATACTCACCCTTAACGAAGAAAGCCTCCATACTTTCTGGATTTCTCCACACAAGCTCTGAAGCCTCGGTATCATTTGCCCATCACTAGTCAGAGCTATCGGGTGAGAAGATCCGGTTTTCCCAAACTACTGCACATTTCTTGTAGAGCGTATCACGGAGCAGCGGCAGAGACAGCATCTGTTCATAGCTGTAATAATAATCTGATAATATACCAAACTACAGTCCACCTGCAGACCACCCAGCTCACTCCAAACATCAAGTAGACAACGTCCCTCACTGCTAGTCCAAGAGAGACCTCGCTTCATTGTCCTCGCCCTGTTAGCTGCTACAGTTCTCCAGTTCTCTGTTTACGCCATCTGCCGCATCCCATGATGCAAAGCACACCTGGCTGCAGGAGATGTTTAGATCATACTTGTGGAGTACACCTAATACTTGGGTTGGATCGAGGTCGGATCATGCACTCACCACAAACAAGTTTTTTTGGAACCCGACTGAGACCACCTCCTCTCGAGGGTCTCGGTGCGGTAGTTTTGGTCCACATCCGAGTGCGATTGCTGTTTTCACACCTGACAAAACGAACCGCACCAAACGAACCAGAGTCAGTTTTAACCGGACTAACCAGTGCTGGTGTGAAAACGCCCTTAGAGGCACAACAATGGTTTTAAGGTGCAAATAAGTACATACTGGACAGGATTTGCCTTCACTGCTGAGCAGCACTCAAACAGAGAGAGAGAGAGAGAGAGAGAGAGATTAGTGTCTTTATTGTATCACTGCGCCTCCTAGTGGATAGTAGTAATGTGCTGTTGGAAGCTGGGATAGAGAGAAAATGGAAAATGGCTGGACTGCGAAATCTTAACCGGTAGAAGTCCAGCACTGGCATCATTTAGCTGTACATTTGGTTTACATTCATTTTACAATCACATAATTAATTGCATAGACAGTTGTGTAATTGATGAACTTTACATATGATTTAAGTGCTGTAACGACAAGTTCTAATGTTTTTCCACCCATTTCACAGTGTAAACAAAATAGAAAACTGCAGCTTAAACTTAAAAAGTGAAGGTAAAGACTTACATAAAAAATGTGAAAGATGAAAAATGAAAATTTCAACCTAAAGTTAAAAACGTAAAGGTAAAGACACTAAAAAAATTTAAAGATGAAAAATGGAAAGTTCAACTTGAACTAAAAAACCTAGTCTTAAAACTTTAAAAAATCATTTTAAAATTTAAAGTAAAAACTTAAAAACGTAGACTCAAAAATGTAAACACTTAAATTTAAAGTTTTAAACTTAAACTTAAAAACTTAGATAAAAAATGTAAACACTTAAGTTCAAAGTTTAAAACTTAAACCTTAGATTAAAAACTTAAACACAAGTTTAAAATTTTAAACTTAAACTTAAAAACTTAGATTAAAAATGTAAAAACTTAAGTTTAAAGTTTAAAACTTAAACTTAAAAACTTAGATTAAAGACTTAAACACATAAGTTTAACGTTTTAAACTTAAAAACTTAGATTCAAAACGTAAACACTTAAGTTTAAAGTTTAAAACTTAAACTCAAAAACTTTGAATAAAAACATAAACACTTAAGTTTAAAGTTTTATACTTAAACTTAAAAACTTAGATTAAAAACTTAAATAATTAAGTTTAGAGTTTAAAACTTAAAAAAATTTAACTTCAAAATTTAAATTGCAACTTGAACTGAGGGGAGGTTGTGATCATGCTGCTCACATTGTGCCCATTGTGTGTTGATAGCAGGAGAATGTGAGCAGGTGCTCAGGTTCCAGCACTTTGTTAGAATTGAAAGCTTCAGTGAAGGAGACGTGGTGCAGAGTAAGAAAACTGTACAAACCAGACAGTTTGAATAAACTGATAATCAGAGGTCACAGTGTATACCGAGCTAACAGCAGCTGGACAACACGTGCCCAGCAGCCAATAGCAGTGGAGAAGAAGAAGACCCATTTGCATTAAAATATCCTCTACGTTTTCTACACTGATAACGGACAAATTATTTTCTATTACATTTCCATTTCAAACATCTACAGTTAGACGTTTCAAAGTCCATAAAATAGACTGAGGCTCCTTTAGGACAGAAGGAGACGACTGGCATGTAAATGCAGGACATTAGTTATTAAAATGAAGAGCAGGTCGAGCTGAAGAAAGACCTCATATGAAGGTTCAGTACCTTTATTAAAAAAATATATTTATATTGAGATTAGTACAACATTCAGTATCAGGACCTCAGCTGTTAAAATGAAATGTATTAAATATTACTTTATGTTACATCAATGATATAATTTAAAATACTCGATTATTTTATTAGCCTACAACAAAATTATGTTTAAATAAAATTACATTACATATCATTTGTTCTTATTGTGTCTGCCACCTGAAAGGCCTGCAGGGAGATATATTCTTAAGCAGAAATTAATTAGTGTGAAAGTTTGATGGACATGTAGAATCTGATGTCAAACAATAATGGAATTATTTCACTTTTAGACCGACAGCAATTGTATTATTAACACTATTACTAATATGAAAATAGTGTGTTTAAATGGTTGGGTACAAAGAGAGTGCTGAAGAAACGTCAGATTCACATTAGTCAGAGGCTCCTTAGCAGTTGTAGAAGAACTGTAACATAAATATGAAACACCAAAAATTAAGATAACATAACATTACTTTCATAACTGCACTGTAATCTTAAAGTAGATAACTTTAAAAATTGTGCACATTTATGGCCTCAAACTCAAAAGGTGCTAATGAGTTATATGAATATATGTGCTTATATGGATATACACATAAGCCTACACATATATTCCTTCTTTCTTTGCATGAATTGATTAATTTTATTATGTAATTAAATGTATTTTATGAACCTTAATGCAGTACTAAAAAACAGGTATTAGATTGATAGGTTGTTTTCACAAGGAGAAGCTTGGAAAGGGTTAAATAAACACACTAATGTATGTAAAAGCTCTACTTACTCTATTAAAACTATTTAAATATTTCTTAATAAAAAGTTTTACAGAGTAAATAAAAGCTTCCTGTATGAAATAAAATAGCTTTTTATGTATAATAATGTCCCCAAGTGACTAAAACATCCTGTATAAACTTATATGATGAGAATATGCCATAACACAAAAATAACATCATTATATGCCTTGAAGGAATGAAAAATGTAACATAATAGAGTTAATTAACCAAAACTAACATATCTAATAAGAAGATTTTTGGGTAAAAGACTCTTGAGTCTGTAGATCGTATGTAAGTAGCTGTACTTTAATAACTAAGGGAAATAATAAGTTCAAAACTCGAGTCAGTAACTGAAGTTGCTGCGGTTGTTCTACAGTGTAATAAGGTCTGATCTGATTATCTTAAATTAAATGGAAATGAGAGAGATTTGCCTGCACGGCGGGTGTAAGACGTGATAAGTGTGTCTTCTTCGTCCTCCTGCACATTCCAGCCAAGCTGAGAAGATTCAGCACGTCTGCAAACATCTCAGCGTATCATGGTAAGAAGTTCTGTAGAAAGAATTTCCGTTCTTTAGGTTTCTGTCTGTTTTTAAACGACCTCTACACTCTAAAAAATAGAAAGCATTGGGGCAACAAAACTAAATTAGAGCAATGGGTTGCTAGTATTTTTGAGTTACGCCAGTCACAGATAGAATTACTTTGATCCAACACAATTTTTTAGGTATGCTAAATTAGCTTTTTTCAGCCACAGCAAGAAGTGTATCAACCTGAACATATATTTTTAAGTGGACTCCATATAAAAATAAGTTCTTCAATTACGTTTCATCCAACACAATATTTTAAGTATGATGAATTAGTTTTTCAGCTACAGCAAATAAGCACTTTTTAAATAATATGAATTTCATAGCTAGCTAACTAACTAACTAATTAGTTGAACAAAATGAACAGAGTTGATCATATTACCACAGCAAAATATCTGTGTGGGTCATAAACATGTTTGTAACGTAAATAACTAAATAGCTAACTAGCTACACTCTAAAACGTATTTCAGACGGGCTTTATCCAAACTTCATATATGCACTACTGTAGGACAAAAAATGTTTTTTTTATTTATTTTGTTTTATTGTGTTCTGGTGACACAAAATTATAAGTGTTGTTCAATTTAAAATGTTTTATTAAATAATATAGATTCAATTTTAATTTCTGGAAACTTGCTGGATGGCACAAACCTCACTGTGCAGACAAAATGCTTTGTACTGTACACTGTAAACCAGGATAAGTTGATTGTACTTAAAGAGTTTGAGGCAAATGATTGCCCTAAAATATTTAAGTAATGCAAACTAGAGAAAATCAAATGGTTTGAGTAAAATCAACTTAAATGTCAAATACAGTGGAAGTAATCATTTGAGTTGAATACAATAAAATCTAAATTGTTTGTACTTGAATTTGTAAAGTCAACCCTACTGACCATTTAATTCAACTCAACATTTCCTGTAATCAAAATTAAGTTGTGAAAAACTAGTCTACATAAATAGCTGATGTTCTCCTACATCAAAAGAACACAGACAGCAGTTACATTTAGTCTGATTTTATTTAAAATTACATCACTGGGATCATCTAGGATGATCCTGATCCTTGAAGGGTTCAGTAGTGATGATGACTGGTTTTGATTGGTCTAGTTAGAATACTGTTTATCTTACAATAATTCTTAAATGCAGTTTACACATTGAAATGATAAAAACACAGTAAATTACATTTTCTAACTTTAGATAAGCATCAACTGCAGAACAACAGTTTTACACGACTTGAACACGGAAAACAACTTACCAAGTTCCAGAATGAGAAAAAGAGAGGGAAGATGGTGGCTTGGTTAATTGTAGTCCTCTGTAGTTCTTCAAGAAAAGAAAACAATGGAGAAAATATCCACTGTAGAGAAATCCCAGCACTACAGAGTTTCTGTCCGAGGAAAAGAAGTTAAACTCAGAAAACACCAAATCTCACAGTGAAAATAAAAAAAGACTTCAAAACCTTTACAAGCTCCACTAAACAACTCAAACTAGTCTAGATTGAACTGACCAATGAGAATCTGGCAAGGTGCTACAGGGGCGTGGTCCAAGCTAAAACCTGATGTTTTAAGTTTGTTCAACTTAAAAATATTAGTGTACTCAGTTCTTCTTTCAAAATAGTAGAACATACTAAAATATTTTAAGTAATACAATAAAACTTTTGTTTTTAAGCAATTATTACACAAACTCTTTACACACAAACTAATTACGGGTTAACAGTGTAGCTGAAAAACAAATTCATCATACTTAAAATATTGTGTTGGATCAACGTAAATGATTTGTGCTTCTGACTAAGCCACAAAAAGTGAATCAAATCACTAAAGCAAAACGTCATTAAACTGTTTGGAAGTGATGTAACACTCACCTTGCTTATGTAAGACTTGCTTTAGTGCTGTGTAATTTGTCCACACATTGAGGTTTGTGGTGTCCAGCATGCAAGAATTCCAACTTGTCCAAGTGGGGAAATCCAAACAAGTAATAAAATTTAGTCCTCCAAGCTTAGTAACTAAGCACCAAAAATTGGATTTTGATCTTTAATGTTTTATCAAACATTTTAAGTTCTGGTTAGTCATGATAGGGTTTTGAAACAACACTTTCAGAACTTCCAGAGAGTGCTGATTGTCCGGCTGTAATCACGTTTGAAACTGTGTGCAGGTGTGGACTGGTGTGCCGGGGGCAATGCTCCTCCTCTTTCTGCTTTCTTCTGGAATCTGGGACGTTGAAGGCCAGGAAACTGTTGACCTGAAGGCGCTGGAGAGTATAGCCAGTGTTATCAATATCTAGTAAGTAGTGACTGTCTGATCTACACAACAACAAAGAAGCTTCTAATTAAATAAGAATGTTTCTCTCAAACATCATAAACAAGAAAAACATCTCGATAAGTCTGTGAGGTTTAGTGGTCTGAATATCCAAAAGTTATTTTTAAGATATTAGATATTAGATATTAATAATGAATAATATATGAATTAAAGGTTCAAAATTAAACAAATGTCAATAAAGACCAACCAAGAGTGGGGATGGAAGCTTGAGATGCTGGGTTGAGCATGATACTGCTGGTCTGATTGGGCTGGTAATCTTCAAAACCTAGCGGTAGACGCAGTGTAGCTACCTAGTTACAGGTATAGGGTGTTGTGCCTGTTCGGGGTCAGTATTCTCCAGGCACTTCATTTCAGGTGTAGTGTGTTGGGCCTGAATAGGGCCAGTAGTCTCTGAACACTGGAGGGGACACACAGTGCGGCTACTTCTATCCAGATTTAGGCTTTTGGCCCAGATTAGAGCCTGTAGTCTCTGACCACTGTGGGGAGACGTAGTGTGGCTACCTAGTTCCAGGTGTAGGCTGTTGGGCAAGATTGGGGCCTGTAGTCTCTGACCACTGTGGGGTGACGTAGTGGGGCTACCTAGTTCCAGGTGTAGGGTGTCAAGCCTGATTGGGGCCTGTAGTCTCTGACCACTGTGGGGACATGTAGTGTGGCTACCTACTTGCAGGTATAGCGTGTTGGGCAAGATTGGGGCCTGTAGTCTCTGACCACTGTGGGGTGACGTAGTGTGGCTACCTAGTTCCAGGTGTAGGGTGTTGTGCCTGATCGGTGGCCAATATTGTCCAATTACTGGGGGGAAAACGCAGTGTGGCTACCGACTTCCAGGTGTAGTGTGTTGGGCCTGATTAGGCCCTGTTGTCTTTGACCACAGTGCACAGTGTGGTTACATAGTTCCATGTGTAGGGTGTCTAGCCTAGCTTGGGCCAGTAGTCTCCGATTGCTGGGGGCAGACGCACAGTGTGGCTACCTACTTCTAGGTCTAGGATGTTGGGTCTGGTAGTCTACAAACACTGGGGGGAGACACAGTGCACATTTTTACCTCCAGGTGTAGGGTGTTGGGCCTGATTGGGGAATGTAGTCTCTGACTACTAGGGGGACATCCACTGCGGGTTCCTACTTCCAGGTGTAGGGTGTTGGGCCTGATTGGGGAATGTAGTCTCTGACTACTAGGGGGACATCCACTGCGGGTTCCTACTTCCAGGTGTAGGGTGTTGGGCCTGATTGGGGAATGTAGTCTCTGTCTACTAGGGGGACATCCACTGCGGGTTCCTACTTCCAGGTGTAGGGTGTTGGGCCTGATTGGGGAATGTAGTCGCTGACTACAAGGGGGACATCCACTGCGGGTTCCTACTTCCAGGTGTAGGGTGTTGGGCCTGGTAGTCTCTGAACACTAGGGGGGAGAAGAGTGTTTATATAATTTTCCACATTTCCTTAAAATGTTTACAATAATGTGTTTACTGAAAAAGCAAAAGGATCATTTCTTCATGGCATGGTACAACCAATTGTTCACAGATGTTTGTAATAAGTTGATGTTGTTGTAGTGCTGTTATAGATGAGTGGAGTAATAATAAAAGAAATATTGTAAACCGGAGTGAATCTCATGGTAAGTGTACAATGCTGACTTTAACCTTTCATTATTCCTGCGCAGTACATCTCTAACAGCATCTGGAGCGGCATTTCGATCCCCATCTCCAGCAGGTGAATCGGGGAGTCCTGCATTTAGGAAAAACAAGTATTTCCAATCCAAAACTTAACAGGAAAAGATAAAAACGTTTTTTTAACTTACCAAGGTTATTGTAAAAAATTCCAAGTGATTTTGAAACATTTTTATTGGTTCATTCATCATGACGTTTTCGAAGAACAGCTGTTATGTTTAGATGATACAGAAAATGGTTATAATGGCTATATAATGACTATAATTTTATATTCATAAACACATGTAATCTGAGATGCCTTCTTGCAGTGAATGAAATGATGCCTGGACTTATAAGAAAGTGTTACTAATCTTCCTGGTTCTCCTGCAAATCCCAGCCAGGCTGAGAAGATTAAGCACAAACATCTCAACCTATCATGGTAAGCAGCTCTTTATGGAAACCTCTGCTTAGTTTTAAACATTCTCTGAGCTTCTACTAAAGTGTTCACACAGAGATTAGATATGAATCTAATGTTCTTCAGACAGAAGAAATCACTGTACTGGACTGGAAACTAATAGAATCTGACCAATCAACCACATTCATGTTAATAAATTCAGATGGTAGGAGAACATTTGACGTTTGAGTTTGTCTTCTCAAATTGAGTTAACTCATAAAACACTGTGTATTGTACAGTGCAGAAAAACTGAAACCTACAAAACTCACTTGTAATGGTGGCCAATGAGAAGCCAAACGTTAAGGACCATGTATCACTAATTCACGACCAAAACCTTCTGAATGGTCACGGACTGAATTCAGCACAAACCTTTATATTAATTAGTACTCCAGCCTATGAATGCAGCTAATTGGGAGCAGGTTAAAAAGTCCCTTTAACACACATACCACATTAAAATAAAAGAAATACGTTGAATTCCTCATTATATGATAAAACTATACAGCTGGTGCTACAGTTAATAAGTGTAAATGGTTGTTGTTGTAAAACAACAGTTAAATAATAATAAAATGCATGCCTAAAAAACCAAGTTCTAACATCATTTTAGATTCATAGTGACCTGTAATCTGAGACGTCATCTTACAGTAAATGAAACGAAAGTGAACAGAACCGACTGGACTGCCTGGAAGTGTTACTGTTCTTCCTGGTCCTCCTGCAAATCCCAGCCAAGCTAAGAAGATTCAACACGTTGTGCAAATCTCAACTCATCATGGTAAGAGACTCTTTTAGCTTCTTTTAAACATTATTTGGGTTTCTTTTAAAGTGTTCAGATTAGATGTAAATCTAACGTTTTTCAGACAGAAGAAAACATACAACTGGATAGAAAAACTAACGGAATCTGGCAAGCAGGTCTTTATGAAGACGTCAATTCGGTTTTGCATGGTTTTAAGCATCCTCCGGGCTTCTTTTGGAGTGTTTAAACATAAATTAGATGTAAATCTACTATTCTTCGCACAAATCAAATCACTGCACTGGATAGGGACTTAACGGAATCGGACCAAATGGCGGCGGCTGCTTCGGGAAATATATAAAACTATATAGTCCTTTTATTGTCTGTAGTCCGCTTTCCGAAACAGAAGATGTGCAGTAGACACTTAGTTAGACTCGTCGTTCACCGTCTGACCCGCTTTATAGCGGATAACTGAGTTAATGATGGATGACGGACTGTTGGAGGCGCTGCTCGGCTTCAGGCTGCATCGCGAAACAGGCCTCGGGACCACGGGCCCGCGTGGCGCCGCTGGCCGAGAGAGAGCGCGTCAGAAACGGTGTGGCGGAAAGCAGAAGCGCGGCGAACGCTAGGCTATTCGAGCTAGGCTACAGGCTAACATTAGTTTCTACCACCACTTCTCCTCTAAAATGTATTTTTTAACGACAATTAACTGTACCGCTTCATATTCCAGCGCGAACTGCGTGGTATTTTTTTAGGAAATATTACAGTTTTACAGCACTAAGACGCGACAATCCAGCTAACGGTGCTAACAGCTAACCGCGCAGACAGGGTAGCAGCGCTGAGGCGGCTTGTGTGTTTATAGCAACGACGAATTTGTAGAAATGCGGCGCAAACAGCCTCCAGGCCAGTTATACCCGCACAGACCCGTATTCTGTGGAGAAGAACTTGATTTGGAGAGAAAGAAGCGCTGGTTCGTGTTCTGGGGTTTAAAACCAGCAGGGGTTTGAGTTGTGAATGTCTGAAGTAAACAGTCTGGACTGGTTGTGTTGATCAGGACTAACGCAGCGATGCAGTGAATTAAACCTCCTTTACATTATAACTTAGACCAGAGGAGACTGAGCACAGCTGGTAAAGCGAGTGACTGTAAAGAAAACTTGCAAGATCAAAACTTTCAGTTTCCTTTTGGTATGTGCGTATGTATCCGCAGTCTAACAAATGTGAATGGTATACAAATCCACAAAACAAATAACATCCACCATATGCAGAAAACACGGCATCATCAGGGACCCCTCCCACCCCAGCCACACACTGTTTAACCTCCTTCCATCCGGGAGGAGGTACAGGAGCATTCGGATCAGAACCAGTCGGCTTAGGTGCAGCTTCTTTCCCTCCACCATCACTCTGCTGAACTCCACACCTCACTGCTAACACTGCCACTCATACTGCACTCACCTGACAGCCTGTTGGTATTATTTATTGGTAATCTAATCTAATAGTTGGATATTTATATTTTCATACTCATATATTTATAATAACATATATATTTGTATTATATATTGTAAATTGTGTATATACTGTTACTGTTGTCGTAGTTCTATCATATTTATGCCTACTTATTGCACATTTGCACTGTCCTGTTTTGCACTTTTGCTACTTTTTAAACTTCTGGATGCTAGTTCTGCAATGACATTAAAGTTGAATCTATCTATCATATATATTTAATTTAGTCAAATTATCATTTTTTTTAGTTTTTATATAACATAAATTTCATAGCTGGCTCATTAGTTTTTTGCCTCTTGTAACTAGCTAGCTACACTCTAAAGTACTTTAGATTGTCTTTATCCAAAACTTAAATATATGTGCTGTTGTAAGATAAAAAATCAAGTTATATGACTTTGCCTGATTTTTTATTTGCAGTTGTTATTTTATTGTATTTTAGTGACACAAAAGTTAGTTTCAACACACTGTCATAACTAAGCTGAACAATGATTAAATAATAAATATCAAAATTCAATTCCTGGAAACTTAGTTAAAAAGCTGGGAAGACTTTTATTACTTGTTTGAATTTCTCCACTTGGACGCCACAAACCTCACTGTGTGGACAAGCTACAAAACACGGAGCAGGTTTTTCTTATAAGCAAACTGTGTGTTATATACCATACAAACAGTTTTATGATATTTGGCTTTTGTGATACGTATAACATTTTGTATCAAAGGTATAAACCAATTAACTGGTTAGTTAGTTAGTTAGCTATGCTAGCCAGCCCGCCCAAGTCTATCATAGCCGGTTGTCTTATCAGTTTTTTTGACCCACAAAGCTATTTTTCTTTTGTGA
This sequence comes from Megaleporinus macrocephalus, assembly GCA_021613375.1. Taxonomy (NCBI): domain Eukaryota; kingdom Metazoa; phylum Chordata; class Actinopteri; order Characiformes; family Anostomidae; genus Megaleporinus; species Megaleporinus macrocephalus. The sequence goes on along the minus strand of CM038725.1, from coordinate 36,040,748 downwards.
TACGATTAACTCAGTGTGGAAGATCTGTAGGCACAAACCAATTAGCTAGCTATCAAACTCTTGTTATTTAAAAATGCTTTTTGTTAACTCACTACACTCAAAACAATAAAACATCAGGCCAAGAAAAAACATTAGGGCAATGTTTTTCATTATTGTTTTCTGCCAAATACAGATGCAATTATGTTGATCCAAAGCAACTTTTTAAGTATGGTGAATTAGCTGTTCAGACATATTAAGAAGTGTTTTTAGATAACATAAACGTAGTAACTGCCAACATGAACATATATTTTTAAGTTGATTGCATACAAAAAAAAAATCCCGTTTTTAATTGCTTTGGTCCAACACAATTTTTAAAAGTATGGTGAATTAGCTTTCCAGCCATAACAAGAAGTGTTTTTAGATAACATGAGCTTAATAACTTTGAATTTTGACTGCATATTAAAATGTTTTCATCATATTTTAAATATGATTAATTCGTTTTCTGACACAGCAAAAAGCATTTTTCAATAACATGAATTTGATAGCAAGCTAATAGGTTTGTACATACAAATTTTTAACACAGAGTTAATCGTATCACAAAGGCAAAATATTTGTTTGTAGGGTATGTAACGCTCAGCTTGCTTATGAAAAATATGCTTTGTGTTTAGTAATTTGTCCACACAGTAAGGTTTGTGGAATTCCACCATATGGGGAAATTCAAACAAATTACAAAAGTACATCTACAAACAGTTTAATTAATTTGCCATGAATTGAATTTTGATCTTTATTATTTCATCAAACAGTTTAAGTTCTGTTTAGTCATGATAGTGAGTTGAAACTAATTTTGGCAGATGTTTAAGTTTTGGATAAAGAGCAGCTAAACTACTTTTCAGTGTGTATGTTTCCTCTGAAGCAGAGATTACATGTAAATACATCACGTTTTTCTAGTAGACAGAGAGATGGTCTACGAAAATCAACGTCATTCATGTTTTGCCTTTCATGTTGCTTATCAATCTGTCCAACAGTATTTCAGAGAGTGCTGATTGTCCGGCTGTAGTCACGTTTGAAACTGTGTGCAGGTGTGGACTGGTGTGCTGAGAGCAGTGCTCCCCCTCTTTCTGCTCTTTTCTGGAATCTGGGACGTTGAAGGCCAGGAAACCATAGACCCAACAGCGCTGAATAGTATAGCCAATGTGATCAATATCCAGTAAGTAGTGACTGTCTGATCTACACTACAACAAAGAAGCTTCTACTTAATTGAGAATGTTTGGTCCAAATGTCAAGAACAAGTAAAACATTTCTATAAGAATGTGAGTGTCTGTGAGGTTTAGTGGTCTGACTAGCCAAAAGCTTAAGCTCTGACCACTGTGGGGAGACGTAGTGTGGCTACCTAGTTCCAGGTGTAGGGTGTTGGGCCTGATAGGGGCCGGAAGTCCCTGAAGACTGGGGGGAGACAGTACACCTTCTTACTTCCAGGTGTGATTGTTGGGCCCAATTACGGCCCAATTAGGAAGACGTAGTGTGGCTACCTAGTTCCAGGTGTAGGGTCTCTAGCCCAGGGGTGTCCAAACTTTTTTCAAAGGGGGCCAGATTGGACTATATCAAAGTACCTAAGGGCCGGTCTATCTTTCCAAACATAATATTCATAAATTATACACACACTGTATTTAAAATATGAAAATACACACATGTACAGAATAATGAATAATTTTTAACTAATTGATTAAATTTTACAGTAGTTTCAGCAGCAGAATATCAACAGAGTAAAAAATGTTACTGCACATTGTCTGAATATGTGCTGAACAACATTTCTGCATCAAGTATGTTCAGAGTTTCTCCTGTAGCCTGTATATCACTCTGTCGCTATGCATTACCAAACTTATAGAGCTCCATAACAGCAAGTCTTATATTTCTTAACATGGGCCGAACGCTATTGGATGATGGCACCTGGTTTCCTGACTGACCGCTCACTATGAACAGCCTTTCAAACTTCAACAAACATGGTGGACCAAAGTTTTAATTTACCTCACCTGTCGGCTCCTCTTCATCCACCATGTTTGTTGTTTTGTGAGAAAGGAAAAATTGCAACGTACCGATGCATATATGTCAATAATGTATTCTTACCCTGCGTTCACACCAACAACAACTTTTCGCTGCTGATCGCCCAAATCGCTCATTGCCTCTAGGTGTTTCTGAATTCAAGCTGACATTCAGTTGACATGGTTTCACTGATGTTAAGTAAATGCCATGGCAGCACAGTGTATTTTACTAGCTAGTATCTACAGCATATATAGTAGAATTTTTTTTAGCAAAATCCTGGAGCTTGTGTATAAACGGCATCATTGTCTGTGCAGTCAGTTCCTCTTCTATCTCTAGTAGTAACAATTATCTAGGAACCATAAAAGGAGCGAACCGTTTCACAGTGGCGGAGATAAAGCGGGAGCCACCCTGCTCAATTCCTATTGGTGATCTCCACGTCGCTTCGCTCCTCATTTGCATAAAGTTAAACTTCGCTCAACTTCGTCGGGTCACTGGATCCACTTCACGCCGCCAACGTTTGCACTGCCGCCGGAAATCGCCAGCTTTCATTGAAAATGAATGACCTGTCAGTGTGAATCACAGGGTTACGAGTAATCTGTCTGCAGGCTGCAGTTGGCCTGAGGGTCAGACTTTGGACACCCCTGCTCTAGCCTGATTGGGGCCTGTAGTTTTTGACCACGGCGGGAAGGTGCACAGTGTGGCTAACTGGTTCCAGGTGTAGGGTGTCTAGCCTGATTGAGGCCGGTAGTCTCTGACCACTGCGGATAGACGTAGTGTGGCTACCTACTTCTAGGTGTAGGTTGAAGTATTGTAAACCAGAGTGAATCCCATGGTGAGTGTACAATGCTGACTTTAACCCTTCATTATTTCTGTGCAGTGCATCTCAAACAGCATCTTCATCTGCACCAGGCCATCAAGAGCCGAGGCAGTATGCTATGGCAATCAGGATCGCAAAAAATCAGTGTCAACAAAATTTTGATGTAAACAACTTTAATTCTCTTAATAACGATGTGGATGCCTTCAGGAACCAGCTCGGGGGAAAAGATGTGTATAAAGGAAACGTGATGGTTGCTGCCAGTTATAGGAACGAAAAGCATTCTGAGTACCGGCTGTTAATGGAAGGAGAAGTGACGGTCATTGACAAATTGCTGGAGACCACCGGGAGTACAAATGTTGAGGACTGTGTGATCTTTTACACCTACAACTCCCCCTGTTTGAAAACATGCCTAAACCAAGAAGAGTATAAGAAAGCAGAACTGATTAATAAGGAGCGAAAGAAGAAAGGAAGGAAACCAATAGCAACGTACAGGTGTATATATTGCAGTCTTGATATTTTCAATAGAGTCAGTGGACCGAAGGCTTTCGTCTTCACTCAGATCTACAGGGAGGACATGAACAAGCAGGAGCTTTCAGAATGCCTCGGGAAAATAACGGAGAAACTTCCTCTGTACCAGTGTGATAACAATAAAAAGTGTAGGCGCTGTGATCAGGGGAATAGTTACTGCACAGTTACAGCTACAGGTGCAGATCTGGCTGGATAGACCAGTGCTCATCTGATCTCTATTAAACACCCCATCCAGACATCTATTAACCAGACCGGCTTTGACCTTAAAGCTTATACAACCCCCATTCCAAAAAGTTGGGATGCTGTGTAAAATGTAAATAAAGGTAAACAACAGAATACAATAATTTACAAATCTTATAGACCCACATCTTATTTATAATAAAACATAGAACACATATCAGATGTTAAAAGTGAGACGTAGTTCATTTAGAACTTTATCGCAGCGACGCATCTAAAAAAAAAAAAAGGAAAACTGTCTAAAAATTTTGAAACAATTCCAGGAAATATTTTCCTCAATGTAAAGTTGGCGAAGACTTTGAATATCCCATCATCTACAGTATATAACATCATCAAAAATCACCTGTGCGCAAGGGACAAGCAGGGTCAGTGCTGGATGATTGTGATATTCGGGTCACACTATACCAAACTATACAACTATACAACTCTACAAAAATTCAGAGTATCTGGAAAATCACCTGTGGGCAAGGGACAAGGCTGACGGTCAGTACTAATATCCGGGCTCCCAGCCAGCAGGCCTGATTCTGTTCTGGAAATCACTGCATGAGCTCAGAATCACTGTCTGTTGAGGAAAATGTTTCCTGGAGTTGTTCCATAATTTTTAGACACAAGTTTTTAATGAGTTAATAATTTTCATCATATGTTAAAATTTCTCACTTTCAACATCTGACATGTGTTTTATGTTCTATTTTAAATAAAATGTGGGTCTATGAGATTTCCGAATCATTGCATTCAGGGTTTTTTTTACATTTATTTACATTTTAAACAGCCTCCCAACTTTTTGGAATTTGGGTTGTACTTGCTCAGTTAGCACAGTTAGCATTGTAGCTTTTTTCATGCCAATAGGAATTCAGACAATGGCATCATTAATATGTCCTCCATATTATATGTGATGTGTTTCCTAGATACAAGACTCCCCGATTTAAGCTCAAAGAAATTTAACATTACAGTAACCTTCCAGTTCGTATATTTTTTATTCTGTTGGGTAAATAATACAGAATTTTGTTAATTTAGTAGTTTCTCCACTAGCTGGGACCATCACACAATCCCACCAGACATGTTCTCCTCTTGGGCTCCAACTGGGTTTCAAACTCACAACCTGATGACATGGTTAATGATTAGTTAGTTCCACCAGGTGTTATTTTTTAACCCTTTAAAGCCTGAACCGTGAAACAACTGGCCAAAAATTCTAACTTGTTAATTAGACCTTTAATAAGTAATAATAATAACTAATAAGAATAATAAAATAATAATAGATTACTAGTAATAATGTGATTTTAACAAATAAAAGCGTTTAGAACACAATGTTTTAACCCTTTATGCTCTAAAATTATTTAAAATGGTTAGTCATTTCTAACTTTTCATTTCTAAAAACATTTTCCATATAGTACAACAGAGTTTTACACATTTTGTATCTACTACAGTCTTTGATTCTCCACTAAAATGTAGAACAAAGTGTGGGTTTGAGCAAAGTTCAGGTGAACATCAGGTTTTTTAAGAAAAAGGAATTACAACAGTGATGATTTACAGGACAAATATGATTCACTTGGCATTAAAGGGTTAAAGCTGAAACAACAAATATGTTTTTTTATTGTTTTAAACATTAATGGATACAGAACCCTAAGTAACCTAATAAACCACAGATAAACCACATTAAAATAAAGGAAATATAAAAATATGAAACAGCTGGATTTCTCATTGTATGATGAAGCTATATTACCTGCTTGCTCTGTATTAGTGATCTATATCAGTAGTTTATGCTTTGCCTGTATGTAATCCATTATACTCAATAAATACTGAAGCATTAATAACTGTGTAGTTTGAATGAAGTGTGTCACAAAAGAGAATGTATTCATTTGTTTACACTTAGAAGTTCAAGATTTTTTTGTCATTTGCACATCATGTCAGGATATACATGCACTGAAATGCTTGGGTTGAGGCTCAGATAATATATATATAATATATTCTGTAGACTACTTTGTTTAAGCAGGTTAATCTAAGACGATATATATAAAAGTGTCTTAGTGATGTTGTCTGTAGCAGCGATATATAAATAAATAATATAATAATATAACAGTGGCCGAGTGAAACAGTATTGGGGTCTTTCAGCTTCAAAGTTTGTTCAGAAGCCTGACCGCCTGGTGTTCAGTAGCCGGTTAGTTCTGGTCTGGATGCTGTGGTATCTCCTGCCTGAACAGGCCGTGAGCTGGGTGACTGCTGTCTAATCTGATCTTCTGGATGTTCCTCAGGCAGGGTACTGATAGGTGTCTTGTAAGGCTGGTAGTTTGTTCTGCCGTCCCCACTCCTTTAAGGGTCTTATGATTGCAGACGTTAGTAACACAGCAACATAGAATGTGACTGGGGTGCACAAACTTTTGCATAAAACTGTGTATAAAGCAAATTCAGCTGCTCTAGTCGCTGCTGTCTGACAGTGCAGGATGAGACAGACTGAGAGAGAGTGTCATACTAAAGCTGGTGTTATACACTTTTACAACACAGTAAAAAAGTAGTTCCGGTTACTTTCACTTTCACTTTCATAATTAATAAAACTGAAGTTCTGTAAGTCCTTAACCTTTTGATGCATAACTTCGTTAAAGATGACCCAACAAAGATTTTATTTTCTGTATCTTTGCAATAATTTCATTTCATCATTCAAGCTTCCATAAATTGCTCGATTTCCTTGTTTTTGATCATCACAAATTCTGATTTCAGTTTGTTTGATCCAAGTTTGATCCATGCTGTGCATTGGCTTGTGCATCAAAGGGTTAATTCAGCATTCCATTAATACAGCATTCCTTATTACATATAGATACATACTGTAAAAACACCGTAAACCCCCAAAACAACGGGAGCTTCTTGCTCAGATTTTTTTGTTCCACCTTAAATGGAAAGTATCTGCTGCAGCGTTTAAAGTGGAATAAAAAAACTTAAGGACAAGCTGTGAATAAGACGCTGAACTCATCCTTCTTTCTTTGTTTACAGTGTGACTCACGCACTGATGAATATCCTGATGGATGTGATTGTGTTTGTATTGGAGTTCTGCTTTAAACTCTGTCTTTACTGTATGTCCTGCTGCTCCAGACAGCCAACCAGCACCATCATAGCTATAAAACAGTAATACAAGCTACCAGGAGCTTCTGTGCAGTGGAGCTAGATTAATGTACATCTGAATATTACAGCAGAACGAATCTGGTGAATATTGGTTGAGTAATAAGGAAGTTAGAGCCAGTTTAATTATAAGAACTTGTCATGTCTCAGTACATGCCAGCACCTCACCTCAGACAAAGAACAGTGGGATAAAGTGGAAGATAATGGATAGATTGATGGATGGTAAAGGATATGTTGAATAAATGATGACCCATCAAACCATAAGTCACATGATCCCCAAATTGTGGAATCAACTCCCGTCCTCTGTTTGGGACTCAGATACACTCTCTAAATCTAAAACTAGACTCAACACTCACCTGTTTGCACAGCAGTCTGTTAACATCAGCTGTATTAGTACTCTCTAACATCTCTCCATAAACAGAGGAATCTACAGTTGCTTCAGTAGTGCCACCAACATCTGCACCATCTCTCACTTTGACAGAGAGCCTAAGAGATGGGTCAAACTACACTACTTACATACATCACTACTTCCTGAACTAGAGTATTTATGAAACATCTTCAAGCCGAGCTTCTTATTGTATCTTGTCTTATAATATCATTAGCTCTGTCCTTCTGTCTCTATCCGGGGTGGACTAGAGGAGGATGGGTTCCTTCCTTGAGCCTGGGTTCCTCTCAAGGTTTCTTCTTATCAATGGAGTCTTTCCTGCCACTGTCACCTCTGGCTTGCTCTTGGGGGGCTTGGACCTGGATACCCTTTCTTATGTTGATGTTTATGCATGAACTCCATCCTTCTCTTTGTTTCCTCTTTTTTTCATAAACTGATTTTCTGATAGGCTGCTTTAAGACAACACTGGTTGTAAAAAGCACTACACAAATAAACGTTGATTGATTGAAGAAATTCATGACTGAATTTATTTAACATTATAATGACAGGAACGCATATTCACATGTTGCTTTCTCATGAACAAATATAAACCACTTTTTAAAAAAATGTGACTGACCATAACATTTACAATAAAACTCATGAAAAGAAAAAAATAGCTGGACCTTCTTCATCTTGACCGTTCTGTTCTTTGCTTCATCTCTGTAAACACAAATGTGAACACATCAGTGGGATTATGACATTTATGCTGACCATGTTCCAAATCTCTAATAATAATAAACTGCAATCAAACTTCAATTAAAACATTAATTTTAAAATGTAACTAATGCTGGGCGATTAAAAACCATTGGTTGACTATCCTTTCTGTGCTAGCTAGCAGCTAAAATATAAGAGTGATGCTTTACTACATAACATCAGGGTAGATATCATATGCTGTCATGAGTGTATCATACATTTTCTTCAGGATAGTATTTATAGTATATTATAATATATCAAGACATTCGCTAAGAAGTAGTTTTTGGCCTAAACCTCACATGCACACGTTTTTCACGTTTTCTGAAAAGATTGTGTTTGTAACAAATCAGTAGACTCAGGCAGGTTATTTCGATCCATACGCAAGAAATGTGAAATGTGGAGTGGATCCAGGCAGCTGGGCATGGGAAACCTGGGAGAGCAGGCTAGCTGGAGGCCGGGGGCAGCCCTTCTAGAGCAGCCGCAGATGGAAGCCAGTGGGCCCCGGTGACTCCAGGTGCTGATCTCCCGTCTGGATAATGGATGACGAAGGCCCTCCAAGTGTTGGAGATACTAGCAGGATCTAGGTCCTGTCTAGACAGTTCAACAAAAGGGATTATTCCTTTGCGTAGCTCCTGAGCACGTCGGGAGAGGATCCCTGAAAGAGGGTAGACCACTCACCCCATTTCGGGGGGAGCGTAAGGACAGTGTTCAAAGTCAATAAGATCCGTTCAAAGTCATTACGAGCCCGCTGGCACCGGAGGGAAGCTCGTTGTAAGCCATGAGCACATTCAGGCAGTCGAAGGCCCAAACAAACCTCACTGTGAGGAGCCCCGTCGGGGATAGACGCCAGGGGGGGTGCTCAGACGACGGAGGGTTGATGTCATCGGTGAGTCCAGAGGCCTCAGGGACGCCAGGGAAGATGGCAGGGCCCTGCTGTGGAGAAGATGGCATTACTGGACTGTGGAGAAGCTGGCTTCAGTTACGTTCAGTTACGTACGTGTGTTACGTTCAATACCACGCATTGAATGCAGAGGACTATATGGGCAGTGCTAATGAGCTACTGCTGTATATTGTAATGTGTGACAGGTGTGTGAGGTGATGAGTGCGCGTGCAGGAGGTGGGTGTGTCCTGATGTATCTAGTACTCTAGAGACTGAGACCTCTGCAGGCGCTGCCAGGAAGTGCTTACAGTGTTCTATTTCTTTATGAGGGTTGTTGGGATGCATTTAAGGTAAACCAGCCAATAATCAATGAGTTGCTCTTTAACTGCAAAGTGAAATGATCTGACCAAAGTATCTCATATAACTAATTTTGGGATTGCTTCAGGTCTCTAACATGTTTCTTAAAACAAACAAAAACAAACATCTATTAAAATATGAAATTATTATCTTAAAATGCCAAATATTAGATATGTTGACAAGATTTAAGATCATTTCACAGTGATGACTCATCAGTGCTGATTCAACTTGTGCTGTGATTGAGTGGTGATGTAAACTGGGATATACTGACTGTCTCACTCAAACGACAGGTAACAGATGAACAGGTAATAGTTGGTATATTATAATGGGTTACACTGCTGCTGTCTGTCCTGTACACTCCAGTTCAATTCGCTACCTGGGTAACCCCCATACACTATACACTATAAGAGTCCTTGGGTAAGACACCAAACACTACCTTCACCTACCTGTGTACAGGTAAACTGTATCACTACCTTCATCTACCTGTGTACAGATAAACTGTATCACTACCTTCATCTACCTGTGTACAGATAAACTGTATCACTACCTTCACCTACCTGTGTACAGGTAAACTGTATCACTACCTTCACCTACCTGTGGACAGGTAAACTGTAACACTACCTTCACCTACCTTTGTACAGATAAACGGTATCACTACCTTCACCTACCTGTGTACAGGTCAACTGTAACACTACCTTCACCTACCTGTGTACAGGTAAACTGTAACACTACCTTCACCTACCTGTTTACAGGTAAACTGTATCACTACCTTCACCTACCTGTGTACAGGTAAACTGTATCACTACCTTCACCTACCTGTGTACAGGTAAACTGTATCACTACCTTCATCTACCTGTGTACAGATAAACTGTATCACTACCTTCACCTACCTGTGTACAGGTAAACTGTATCACTACCTTCATCTACCTGTGTACAGGTAAACTGTATCACTACCTACACTAGAAAATGTATTTATCTGCGAGGCTGCTGGTGGGCCCCCTATACCAAGCGGCATCCTGGTTAATCAGGCCCACCACTGTCCAACACCACTGCTCTTGGAGGAATTTTGAAAGCCGAACCACATCCGCGTAGATTCACCACTGGTTGAGATCTTTTTAGGTTTGGTCTTGTTCTCGTCCTAGCGTTTTGATACAATCTACTGTGTTTAATATTATCGTAAGTCTGAAGTCTCGGCTCACACAAATAGTCACATGAACATTGTCAACAACCAATAGGAGAGCTCTGTTCACCACCAAACGGGAAGCCGTGAGGCAAGTACAGGAATGTCTGGCGGGTAAAGAAGTTAGACATGGAGGGGAGTCCGGTGATGGTTGGGAAACTGTGGTTCTCCTGGACTGTACAGAAGGAGGAGAAACTGGTGGAGCTGTGGAGTGTGCGGTGGAGTGAGCTGTGGAGTGAGCAAGAGTGCCTCTTTGACGTGTCTTCACATTTATACCACGACAGAGTGGAAAAGGAAAGGTGGACAGAAATCGCTGAAACCCTCGAAATCCCCGCTGAGTATGCTATGCTAAAGCACTGCTGAACAGGGCTACAGTGTTTACTACCAGTGAACTGTACATTTAGCTGAATGTTGGTAACTTTAATCATCTAAATGGGAAATAATCCCTAAAGGAATCTGGTAGCAGTCTTGTAAATAGTGACTCTGAAAGACCCCCAGCCTTTGCAGAATCATAGTCTGTGTCTAGTCTGTGACTAAAAGTTTGTGACTAAAAGTGTTTAGATGTGAGAGGAAGTCAGACTTTAGTCTATTTAACGTCTTTTCAGAGTCTTTCAAAAATCTTCTAGTGTACGGTCAGCATAAATGGGGCAAATTGTTTTTTTTCCGTACTGTATGTTTACTGATACATCACGTATCAGCGTGCAGCTGAACATACCAGTGTTTTCCCACCGCACTCTTTGACCACCACACACAGTGAAATGATGAGCAGAGCAGCTGCAACTGCAATGAGGAGGATCCTATACAGACTTCCATCTGAAACACAGTGTGTTAAATATATATATATATTTCTCAGATGATTCTCAGATGCAGGTGAAGTAGAATCAGATTCTCCTACCTGACAGGACTCTGTAATCAGACACCTGGAGCGCCATCTCCTTCTCCAGACCGCTGTGCTTAATGATGCAGGTGTAGTCATGTTTGGTCAGCTCCTCCGGTGAGACAGTCAGGATACTCCTCTTCTGGAAGGTTCTATCCTCGTTGGGTAGCGTCTCTCTGAGATCCACGTCCTCCTCCAGATCCTCTCCGTTTATCTCACTGATTTGAGGAAGAAACCTGCAGCATGACACACCACTGGAGAAGAAGAGTCCTTCTGGAAAAGAGACACCTCAGGAGGAACTGGACGAGGGGATTAAACATAAAAATGTTAAACTTCCAATAAAATATCACCAGAATTGATTGATCTGCTATTGATTCATAATCTGATATTGTGAATAAAGTAAACAGATTTAAATAAAGTATACACAGACTAAACTGCCACTAGAGTGAAAACGTGTTGTGTGTATAGGTTTGTTTATTTTGATTAAATCAATTCTGGTGATATTTTGTTGGAAGTTTAACATTCCAATATTGAGTACTGAGTATTGAGTATTGAGGATCAACACAGTGTAAACAGTTACAGTAACAGATCAGATCTCTGTACCTTTCCTCTCCAGAGTGGATCTGCCATATTTCATAAGCTTCTGTAACCAGTCGATACAGTCATACATCAGGTAGCTCACCAGACGATGAAACGAGGGGTCACGCTCCCAATTCTGTTTGATAATATCAGCTTTATCATTAGCTTCAGTCTAGGTGGGAGTGTCCAGATCCAGTCTGAGGAAGTATTCTGCATCATAACGGTACTCCCAGTATTTGCTAGAAAATCCTTCATCATCCAGCTCACAGCTGTACATCCTCTGCACTGTGTGAACTCCTGCAGACACACACACACACACACACACACACCACACAATCACACACACACACTGACTGAATCAATCCTTAACAGTAAGTAGTAACACTGTACTGTGCAGACTGTCGTCAGTGGACTGACCTCCAGTCGGCCAGAACTTCCTGAACTGCTTCATCACAAACTCATCACGTCTGAGCATTTCCTGATGATTCTGAATAATCTCTGTCACTTCATTTGTATTTGGGATCTTCTTCTTGATGTCATCGTAAGTAGTCTGCTCTCCGTCCACCAGACCCACTGAAGAGATCTCTCTGTAATTTACTCCTGCTGTGACTGCAGTATGAATGTACTGCAGAGAGTGTGAGGCTGGAAAGATACAAATACGTATACGAGGTCATTACAAAAATAAACTGCATGCAGTTTCTACTCCATAGAAAGGTTTGAAACTGATGCTTACCAAGTATTATGGTGGATAGAAATAAATATTTAAAAGAATAAAAAAGACTAACTAAATAAATTAAATAACAATAATAATAATTGATTTTTGAAATCAGTAGGAGGAAAATGAGACAAAATAAGGAAACAGCTAGAGGAGCAGCATACACATTCTCAGGAGTTTCCTTGATCATCTATATTAATACGTACAAATAAATAACATTTTATTAAAACTAATGAAAGTCTTTGTGGTGTTCCACAGGGTTCAGTGTTTGGACCTCCGTTGTTTATACTGTACATGAACGATATCTGTACAGGGTCTAAACTATAAACGTTCGTTCTATTCGCTGATGATACTAATTTCTATTGCTCTGAGAAAATGTTGGAAAAGTTGCTAAATAAACTGGAAAGTAAATTGAAAGTATTAAAGAAATAGTTTGATATTAACAGATTATCAATGAATTTAAACCAAAAAAAAAAAAAGTAAACTGACGAATTCAGAAAGAAGTTAAAATTCTGATCAATAATATTAAACTAGACAGGGTGTATAAAAACAAATGTCTAGGTGTGATCACTGATCATAGATTATGTTGGAAACAGCACATAAATGAGAATAAAATATCCAAGACTGTTGCAATATTATATTAAGCTAATATATTTTGAATCAGCATTATATATGTTTTACTGTTTTTTCATAGTTCCATATGTGACCTACTGTGTGGAGATTTGGGGACACATGAAAGCCAACACTAAACCAATATTTATACTACAGAAGAAAGTTGTACGAATTAAGATTCGATCAGATTATTTTTTATCAACCAACTATTTATCAAACGACATGTCTTAAAATTCAGTCATCTAGTCGACCTTAAAGGGAACCCCGGCTGGTAACACATGTAAGCCTTAATATGATGTAAATGATTCTAAATTATTAAACAGGTTGTTAAAAATCACTAAAAGTATCAGATTTATTAGATTTTCTGTTAAAAATCACTAAAAGTATCAGATTTATTAGATTTTCTGGACGTGGGTCTCCATTGTTGTATCTACTGACGTGATCAGCGGGTAGTGACGTCAGATGGTTTCAGTAACCGGCCGTCACGCTCGAGCACAGCTAGCTACTAAACATGCTACTGTTCAGTCTTTACAGTTTGAACTAGAACTCAACATTTCTGACATCAGCTGTGACATCACACACCACGTTAGTGTAAATGGTGAACAGAGAGGGTGGAGGAGAGAGTGGACACAGTGCTGGAGTTGGTGTTGACGGAGAAGGAGAGTGTCTGTTAAAGGAGCTCCGCTTTCTAGCAGGAAACATTCACACTCAGTAAACAGCTAGATACACTGAACGGGAGTGTCTCTGAGCTTCACACTCCTTTATTAGTGAAGTAGTATGTTCACTACTAAGACTGGACTTTCACCTTCAGGATCCACAAACGAGGAGAAGCAGCTGACGCTAACGCTAAACGTTCTCAGGAGAGAGTTCAGCGCATGTTCACGTTCACGTTTCTACTAGCGGTTCTCCATAATCTGGGGCTTTTGGACTTCCTGTGTTGGAAACTGTGGCACTGCTCCAATTCTGGACTTCCACATGACGTGCAAACTATGGTTGGCTATTTGGACGTATAAGTATGACCCCACTTGGACGTCAACATGCAGTTTAACATTTAAACGTCGGACTAGATAACTTTTTTGGACATCATGGGGACGTCTAAGAAATTATTATTATTATTAGTATTAGTTTTTTTCATTTACGACAAATATCACAGTGTTGTTATTAATATTGTTAATGAAGATTAATATAGATGATTTGTGATTAAACATCGTTTATTACTAATTATTCATTTGAACACACTCTATTTTTGCATGTGTTTAATTAATTAACCAATGTATGGATTTATTTATTTATTTGGTGGGCAATCATGGTAGGCCTGCTTATGATTTCAACCAGTCCACGCCACTCTGATTGGCTGAGGCAACATGCCAAGCGTTTAGCGGGATTCGGGATTTCTATACTGCGGAAGGAAATGGCTGCTCGGCTCTGATCAGCCTACGTCTCGTGTTCCACTAAGCTGAAGGTAAGTTCGGTCAGCTCAGTTCATTTTAGGTTCATTTATGTGTTTGTAGCTGTTTTAGCTTTGTGGTCTTAAACCACCCGAACCTGCTCTGATCCAGGTTAGTTAATGTTAGCTAAACATTACCCTGGTCACGCTAGCTGCACTTTATAAAAGGCTGGTCTAAATATTTCAACTTATCAACATAAATTGAAATGTTAACTATAGTTTAGTGTCCAAAGATCAAAGTGAATTTATGGACTAGAAGCAAATCCAGTCCAAAATCACACACACTTTGCATTATCTTTTAAATAAAAGCTGATTAACTTCAAGAAGAGCTGCTGTTTGTTTTGTTTTAGGTCAGTATGGTAGACCTGCCACATTAAAGAATAAGCTAATCCAACAGCCTGTCCAGTAACACCCAGAGTTTCAACATCTGCCTCCTTATAGCCTCTTATAGACAACAGTTTGAATTAAAACTAATATTAAACTAATTTAATTCCATGTAGCTGATCAGAATCAGTGTTCACAGGTTAACTAGTACATATGCTTTCCAGCTGATGTCTGATGAACATTTACTGTCATAAAAAAGGATATTTCTTTATAAATATATTATAAATCATTTTCATTTATGTTCATGTCATAATATATTAATTACATCAATAGCTATAGAGAAGAATCGAGTGTTACCAGCTGACTTAAAAGCAGCAATGACAGCCATAACATTAAACCAACCTCCTTCTATCTCCACTCACTGTCCACTGTATCAGCTCCACTGACCAAACAGGAGCTCCACCTACAGACTGTAGTTCATCTGATTCTCTGTGTACTTTATTACTCTGTTCTTTAATGATCAGGACCCCCACAGGACCACCACAGAGCAGATACTATTAGGGAGGTGGATCATTCTCAGCACTGCAGTGACACTGACGTGGTGGTGGTTTGTTAGTTAACATCTGTTGTGCTGGTGTGAGTGGATCAGACACAGCAGTGCTGCTGCTGGAGTGTTTAAACACTGTGTCCAGTCACTGTCCACTCTATTAGACACTCCTACTACTTGCTGGTCCACCTTGTAGATGTAAAGTCAGAGACAGTAGCTCATCTGCTGCTGCACAGTTTGTGTTCCTCTAGTCCTTCATCATCAGTGGACACAGGACGCCGCCCACAGGACACTGAGGAGGTGTTTAGACACTCCAGATCCACTCACCATGTCAGTGCTGAGAATGACCCACCTCCCTAATAGTATCTGCACAGTGGGGGTCCTGATCATTAAAGAACAGAGTAATAAAGTATACAGAGAATCAGATGAACTGCAGTCTGTAAGTGTAGAACTAAAATAAAGAGAATCTCGTGAAGATGAAAAGACCTATAGGGTGATTTCAGATCTGCAGGTGGAGCAGCAGGAAACTGCTGGTTTCCTCTCATACATCTCTCATATCTGCTCATCCACCACCACACTGACGTTACTGATGTACTGACAGCACACAGGCTGGGTTGTGAAATATATCAAATTTTAAAAAGATCATAAAAATAACCGATCACAGTCATTAATGATGTTATGTACAGTTTTGGTGCGTGTACTCATGAATACCTCTCTTATATCTTTCCTCACAATAAAGCTTTTCTTATGTTAAATAAATAAACTGCATTTAGACCTACAGCACCACCTGCTGGACAGAAGTAGCCGCATCCTGGTTATTCCAATAGTCACCTTCTCCTATACGTTTACTTAAACTTGACAGTTTACTGCACAAGGCAGTGATACAACACAAACATCTTTGGCCGAAAGTGAATGGGGTCCTAAGGGAGGAATGAGGGATGAATAAACGACAAATAGACGAGTGGGTGGTATGTCTGTGGATAAGAGTTGAATGAAGATTGAATAAAAACCATGAGGTTTGGGTGTGACCAAAAATGAATGGGACTCTATGGGGAAAAAAGTGGGATGAAAAAAAGGACAAACAGACGAGTGCAGGTTGAACCAACAGTACAGTCGTGGTCGGGGGTCCGCCCCGAGTCAGTGTATGCGAAACGGTGGCGAGCAGAAGTTCAGTACATTGACGTACACTTTTCCATCTTATTCATTCATAATGTGTAATAATACCCAGCTGGCATTTCAACGATGAATCAACGTTGAGTTAATGTTGAACCAACGTTGGATTTGGTGTTGATTTTTAAAAAGTAAATCAACGTTGATAAGTCAACGTTGTTTCAACGTCTGTCTTTCAACCTTGAATAAACCATAGCTCACATTTGGGATACTCAACATTCTATGGAAGATTATTTAAGCTAAGATGATGATTCTCTCTGTACATTAATATAAATGTAATGAAGTGCTTCAAAAGGGAGAATGTTGAAGACATTACGTTGATTCAACGTTAAAAATCCAACTTCTGCACAACCATTTAACATTAAATGCTGTTTCAACATTGTGTCAACATTAAAACAACACCAACGGACACTATTTCAACGTTGAGGGTCGGTTGTGTGGAAGCTGGGGATACTGAAATTCAGTATCATCATCAAACATCACAGTTTATTTTAATACAGAACAAGCTTATCAGAACATCACAGACTCACTGCATGGTTCCAATGCTTTCTGGACTGAGATCAGACTCACCTGATGATGTGAGATGAATATTAACCACCAGCAACAGCAAACAGAGCTTCTTCTCCATGTTGTAGCAGTTCAGATATAAACCTCCATGTTTATTAAGATATATTTACTATTTACTCAGAGAGCAGCTCTTCCTACACCCTAACCTCCATAGTAACCGAGGAAGTGACTAGGGTTGCCAGAGAATGATTTTCAATCTTAGAAGTCAAAACTATATTTAGAGCAGGGTTGTGTTTTATTTAGGGCTTTATGGAATCATATTATTTTAACTAGTTTATTTAAAAGTTTTATATAGTTTTACATGTTTTTACCCACAACTGTCATTATATCACTCACATGGTTTACATTACCCAGTAAAAAAACAACAACACTTAGTTTCCCCCAATATGGCAACCCTGCAAGTCTCCACCTGAGGTTTTATGAACACTTCCATCCAATCAGATTCAGAGAAACTGATATGTCACCAAGATCAGGAGATTTCAGATTGATCTAAAAAATGAAAGTAGAGCAGTGCAGAGAGCAACTGTTTACAGTCCTGATGTTTTATTAGTGACATGAAGCACAGATACAATTGAAATATTAATAATATTGTTAAATTAAACATCTCACACTGAAATTACACAGAATAAGTTCATCAGACTATCACAGACTGATAAGACCATCACTGCCAGAGATATCAGTGCAGCTTAGATAGATTTTTAGATTGAGAACATATAAACCAGTGTTAATTTTGACAGAAAATTTTGATTTAGTTTTAGTCTTAGCCTTTTGACTAAAATATAATTTAGTTTAAGTCATAATTAAGTCATCTGAATTGTTTTTAGTTTTACTCGACTAATTATCATAAGAATATAGTCTAGACTAAATCTACAGTCAATTCAGTCAACTATAATATAAAGGGTGTCAAATGTAAATGCTTTTTCTTCAATTCCCTTCAGTTATTTAAATCATTATATACACTTACATTAAATTAAATATTTCAGTCATTATATACTTACATGAAATTAAATATTTAAATCATTATATACATTTATTAAATTAAATATTTCAATCATTATACACTTACATTAAATTAAATATTTCAATAATTATATACTTACACCAAATGAAACATTTATTAACCAGTTATGAAATATTATTTGAAAGACCAATACACTTCTGTAACTGCAAACTGTTATTTTATCCTTCTATCATCTTTTTATTTATTTATCTTATTTATTAAATAATTGTTACTAGTGCTGTCAGTCTAATTAAATTACAGGTTAATGTTATTGTTAGGTATGGTTAAGTGTAGGATTAATGTTAATGTTAAGTAGGTTTAAGTGTAGGGTTAATGTTAGTGTTAGGTAGTGTTAAGTTTAGGGTTAATATTAAGTAGGGTTAGGTTCAGGGTTAATGTTAATGTTATGTAGGGTTAATGTTAATGGGAGGTAGGGTTAAGTGTTGGGTTAATGTTAATGGGAGGTAGGGTTAAGTGTAGGGTTAAAGTTAATGTTATGTAGGGTTAATGTTAGGTAGAGTTAAGTGTAGGGTGAAGGTTACTCTGTGTTAGTTGTGGTGTAGGTATTTTATTTATTAATATTATTTAATGTCTACTAAAAACAGGAATTGAACTGAATATAAACTCTAAACTGTCTAAATGATTGAATTCTAAATAAAACAGGCGTCAACAGCGAGACGACTCCTGAGCTGCTGCAGTCTGAAGATGCTGGACCACCCTCTAGCACCCCTCTTGGTGAGTAGGAGAACCTGTTATCATGATGAACATCATTGTATCTCTACATTAACAGAACAAATGCTGATATTATTCATTCTGATATGATGATCAAAGCAGGAGAACAGAGAGCTCCTGGAGATCCTGCAGAGGGATGTTGCTGGAGGAGAAGTGGTGGACCAGCATCTGGGTGAGTAAAAGAATCAAACGCTGGATATTGTGATAATGACCCAGCTGGACAGATGTTGATATTTATTGATGTTCAAACAGAAGCCCAGACCTGTGAGCACACTAAGGAGGAGACCAGGACAGAAACGCTGCTGGAGGAACCTCCAACCTCCAGCACATCTCTGGGTGAGCAGAACTAACTATTAGCATCATGCTTACTCTGAATTGTACAGCATTGGAGAACATTACCAGAACAAACCGGCTGCTGTTGGTCCACTCCAGCACGCGGTCCAGTCCGTAAATGAACAAGTTAATGAAGACCACCTGAACTCCATCAGGCCCTAGTTAAGATTTGGTGATGTCATCATTTTCTGACTTGACAAGGACTAGGGTTAGGGTTAGGGTTAGAACTAACCATAACGTTACTGAACATCTGCTGATCTTCTTAGAATCTGACTCAGGAGCTCCAGTTGTGGAGGGAGTTGAGGACACAGGGGTAGAAACTCTAGTTTCTGAGACCCTGTGGTCCTCCCAGGTGCATGACACTATTGAGTCCTTCAGTAAGTAACGGAAATGACCTGTGGAAATATATCAAGTATGAAAATAACACAGCTGGACGACTGACAGTATTTATTCATGTGAAAGATGACGAGATGATGATGACCGTGGTGAGGGTCATCTCTGCAGCAAAGTCGTTTAGATACCTCCAGGAGAACATGAAGAACATCTCACTGAATATCTTCTACATACATCAGCAAACAACACCATCGCCCTAATCGAGGCCACCTGCAAGGTTGTGTGATTGGTGGTACATGGAGCCCCGCTGAGTTATAACGTTTTTGCCCCATTTGGGTTACAGTTGTGAGTCCCACCTAGGCTACTGTGGGGGCTCAGTCATGGGACTGTTTACATGGTTGATTGTTCACATGGGCCCATCCTGCAGTCCGGATCATTATTGGTCCACATATGATAAACACACACAGTGCCCATTTGAAGGCTATAGACAAATCTTTGTGGGGCCCCAACCAGGTTGCTGGGTCAGTAGATCTTAAAGAAGAAATATCAGATCTGACTTAGACACTCTTTAATATCAGGATCAGCATCTTCACCAGGTTCTGTTATGATGTAGCAGCTGAACATCTGCTGATGTTTATTTCTGTTAAATCAGTTAAAAAAAGTTCTGAGGGTCATGCAGACAGTTCCTCGGTATGCTGATGTCGGATCGCTGGTAACGAAACATCTCAACAGCATCCGAGGCCCCATCAGCACAGCTCTGGGTGAGTAACGTAACACTCGTATACGTAATGCAGCAACTATGTAAGCTAATTCACAGTCTTTGTGCAACAGTATATCACAATGGCTCTCACTATGGGGGAATGAAACCCAGAGACTTTTGGGTGTTTAATCTTAGGGGTTGGACCAGTATAAATCTTGCTCTAGGTACGCTAAGGAGGAGGGCTTGGACCAAACTGCAATAAAACACAGGGTACTGAGTTAAAGATACAATTATAAATGTATTAATGTACAAATAATGGGGTGTGTGTCTGCGTGTGTATAGTTAGAAAAAATAAAACAAAAAAAATAAAATAGATCAAATATTAGAGTAAGGGGGTGTATAGAATGAGGAATTCAAAAATTCAATGAAATAATACTAAATGGGCAAAAAGATCCAAATATCAAAAAAACAAAAAAAAGCACACATATGAAATACCCAGCTCAGATTTAGCCACAGAAAAATAACCTGTGCTCACTCTCCAAAAAGAGCAAAACAATAATACATAACAGTATCATTAACAGTAACAAGTCCAACGGATCCCAAGAGTTCAGCAGTTTTTTCCTTCTTCTTTTAATAGTCAATGATCTGTTTCTTAGTCTTTCTTTTGTGTGTAAAAGTGTCTCAATGTGTCAGCTGCGTGTGTTTTTATCTTCACTACCCGGATACACTAGTGTTTTATGTGCTCTCTCAGCGCTGCGGCTTGTGTGCTCACGCTGCTGACGTCACTCACACAGGATTCTGGGACATGTAGTCTCGGGGTGGCTCGACATGTGGGACTCAGAGTTCGCGCGATTTTTTCCAGAAATAAAAAAAACAAAAACAAAACAACAACCTGTACGACACAGTACTAACTTCAGAAAAACTGTATGGCAACCACATAAATGCTAACTCGACCCTGACTTAGTAAACAGCAATATTTTACACTTTTTATCTTTTATTTACACAATTTAAACCAGTCGCTAATGCTAATTGCTCGTCGCTAATGCTAATTGCTGCTAGCCTCCGCCTGCTAGCAACTCAGTTAAACAAACTCTTTAAACAACGTATAACCCACACATTTGATACTCAGATTGTTTTAATAACCTTTCAACCCTCTTATCAACAGTTTAAACAGCTTATAACACAAAAATACACGCTTTATTACTTATAATCTCTCTTTAACTGGCACTATCAGAACTCACCGGAGTTTCTCTTCACAATAGAGCAGCACAGTCGAGAGTTTATCCAACTCATATACACTGGAAAACACTGAAATAAGGGTATTTATGTCCCTTTTGGAAGGTTTAACAGCATTTTAAACTTTTAATCAGCTTCTGAAAATGGCGACTCGGCATGAGCTCAGAACGTACACTCACTCTGGAAGAGTGCAAGGTAGGGAGTGAAAAGGGAGAGGGAGTGGGAAATGTGGGAGGAGTCAATGCACAAGCTCTACAGAATGGCTCAGCTATAGGATGCTTATTTCTACTGGGTTACAAACAGAAACCAGAACTTTCTCTGACAGCAGGGCAGCAGACTAAACTAGGCTGGCGTTGGTCCATTCCAGAAGATAGAACTATATCAGTTGACGATGACCACTCAAACTCAGTCAGGCACCAGTTGGTGATGTGACTTGATGATCAGAACCCACCATAACATGACTGAACATCTGCTGATTCTTTCAGAACCAGGAACTGAGTTGCAGGCAGAGGTGGAGGTGGATGCAGAGTCCGAGACTCTGCACAGGATCTTCTACCCCCACCTCGATATGACTTACACACACCTTGGTAAGTACCGACAGTGTGTATCAATGTGAATCCAGTGGACGAGATGCTGACGGGGCTGATGGTCCAGCTGGCTGCCAATGCCCCAATCTTCCTCCGTAAGGTGAATGGAGAACCTCCAGGTGAGTCATCAGAATAACATTCAGGTAAAAGTCATGTTTAATGTTAACATGAACCTGTCTTCATTTATTCTTTCTAAATGAACTAGTGAGCAACAATTCCAGGACGGCCATCATCACCGAGGCCTTGGACACTCTTCTGGAGGAGCATCTCAGTGAGTAAAGCAAATGAGCACCAGAAACTAAAGATGTGTGTAACAGCTGTGATGTGTGTAACAGCTGTGATGTGTGTAACAGCTGTTCTAGCTAATAACCGGGTTAGTGTGAAGTACAAACTCAGGAACACCAGAAGAACCCCCAAGTTGCAGGAAAGTATATGAGCTGAACTGTGTTACAAAGATAGAGGAGTTCATATAGTATGTACTCAGGGTTTCAACTGTGGTGGAGGTCTCAGGGGGCCTCCTGGTGGAAACTGTGTCTATGCAGTTTAATCTGTGTATCTATCTATGTGCAAACATATGTTCTCATTCTAAAGTCCACCTGATCCAAACCAGTCTCTATTATAAACCAACCTCTATTATAAACCAACCTCTACTATAAACCAACCTCTATTATAAACCAACCTCTACTATAAATCAACCCATATTATTATAAACCAGCCTCTACTATAAACCAACCTCTACCATAAACCAACCTCTACTATAAACCAACCTTTATTATAAACCAACCTCTACTATAAACCAACCTCTACTGTAAACCAACCTCTACTATAAACCAACGTCTATTATAAACCAGCCTCTACATACCACTATGTCCTACGCAGTATAAGATTTCTGGCACCAGTATTTCCCCAGCACAGGATTTATAGCACCTTTACCTCCCCAACTCAACTTAGACGCTCATTTCTAAAAATGAGCCAACATATGAGATATTTAATTGAATATTATACTGAAATAAAGACTGAATCTTTAACAATCAGGTCCTGTTCTTCTCTACTTCATCCTGTAGAGACAAATATAAAAAGAACTGAGCTACAGGCCAAGGTGGAGGTGGATGCAGAGTCTGAGACCCTGCACAGGATCTTCTACCCCCACCTCGATATGACTGACACACACCTTGGTAAGTACCGACAGTGTGTATCAATGTGAATCCAGTGGACGAGATGCTGATGGGGCTGATGGTCCAGCTGGCTGCCAACGCCCTGATCTTCCTCCGTAATCAGATCTTGTGAAAATTTGGCCAACATATGAGATATTTAATTGAATATTATACTGAAATAAAGACTGAATCTTTAACAATCAGGTCCTGTTCTTCTCTACTTCATCCTGTAGAGACAAATATAAAAACATACAGTGATTCACAGGTAAAAGATTTACTGTCATTCATACAGTATCAGCTCTGTAACTGACCTGTAGACTCGTCATCCACTGGAGAGAACATGACTATGGTTAACAGAGACTCGTCTGAAGGCTCTGGAGGACACAGAGAGAGAGAGAGAGAGAGAGAGAGAGTGAGAGAGAGAGAGAGAGAGTGAGAGAGAGAGAGAGGTGGGAATGATACTGTTTAGTGCTACTAAATATGACTGAAATAAAAGATGATCTTTTGTGTATATGTATAGTCAGTACTTAACAGACCTTCATAACTGCATGTTTGATTACCAATAGAGTATAATTAGTAAACAGCAGTGTGAACTACTGAATATAAATCATATTTATTAGTAAGTAAAAAGTACTCACTTACTAATATACCTCAACAGAAGTAAAAGTATTACCATTAGAAATTAATCAGCAGAGTACAAATCCAGCTGTATTTTGTTGAAGTATATTTACTCCAGTCATTGTAATTGGTTACTACCCACCTCTGTATTCAGTACAATAATATACTAAAGTACATGTACTGAGTAACTGTAACTAGTTACTGCTCACCTCTGTATTTAATACAATAATATACTGAAGTACATGTACTGAGTAACTGTAACTGGTTCCTACCCACCTCTGTATTTAAAATAATAATATACTGAAGTACATGTACAGAGTAACTGTAATAAGTTACTACCCACCTCTGCCTTTAATACAACAATAGATACTGTTATAATAGTGGTAGATACTGAATAATTTATAGTAGATACTAAGTAATATATAGCAGTAACTAAATAATTCATAGTAGATACTGAATAATTTTTAGTAGATACTGACTTATTTGTAGTAGTAACTGAATAACTCATAGAAGGTACTGAATAATTTATAGTAGATACTGAATTATTTAATAGAAGGAACTGAATACTTTATAATGAATACAGAATTATTGCATGTTTTCATGAACCAGGTGTAAATCATCAACATTAACCCCAACATGAACCCCAACACTGTCAGTTTTAGAAGCTCCCTGTCCAGCCTGGAGTTTTAATTATTATAATTACTTTAACAATAAAAACGTATTTGAATATGAATTGAATACAATTTTGAATTTAACTATTATACTATAATATATATTTCATATTAATAATATAATACTATAATTCAGCCTTTTTGTAATTTATAAAGAATGTACAACATAAGGAACTTAAAAGTTCAACTTCCAGGTTTTTCTCACCAGTTTCCCTCATCATCTTCCACAGTGAACAGAGGAGAAGAACAGCCAGGGCTGCACTAACGATGATACCAATCACACCTCCATATGAGCCTCCACCTGAAACACCAGTGTGTTTAAGCAGAGTCAGTCTCCGTCACACACCCCTCCAATCAAATACTGAACATACTGAATAGTTCACTCTCTCCTCAGAACCAGATTCTCCTACCTGACAGGACTCTGCTATCAGACACCCGGAGCACTATCTCCTTCACCAGGCTGCTGTGCAGAATGATGCAGGTGTACTGATTCCTGTTCAGCTCCTCAGGTGAGATGGTCAGAATACTCCTCTTCTGGAAGGTTCCATCCTGGTTGGGTAGCGTCTCTCTGAGCTCCACGTCCTCATCCAGATCCTCTCCGTTCTTCTGCCAGGAGATCATCACTGATTTGGGGACGAACCCTGTAGCATGACACACCACTGGAGAAGAAGAGTCCTTCTGGAACAGAGACACCTTAGGAGGAACTGGAGAGAGAGATGTTTTTGAGGTCATAAGTGTGAGTACGAAACACATTTGAATACAGAATTATTGTTTATTTAGTTTAACCTACTGGGGACAAAAACATGGAACAGTGTAAAAGCTGACACGGTTTATATTTTATGTGTTTTAATATGTTAACCTTATTTAAATAAATTTAAATGAGCTGTATGTAGAAGACGTGTTAACTTATTTCTACTTGAATAGTTAACAAAAAGTAGAACTTGACCGTCCGATGTGATCCTGATGAGTCAGAGTGTGTAGATTCTACCCAGTTGGTATTTTCCTCACTAACACTCTGATGTGGGAAAAATGGGCCAATATGGAAAACTATCGTTGTTCATGTACAAATTCCGCAGATAGCGCTGCATTATCATGTGTGATCTATAGCTGGATCAGCATTGTAGAGAAAGAAAAAATGTTTATATAAAATGTATATACTATTTGTTGTAGCATGAGTATGAATACTGAATACTTTGTAAAACATATTGAATAATTCATAGTAGATACTAAATAATTCATAGTAGATACTGAGTAGTTTTCAGTAGATGATGCATACTTTATATTAGCAACTAATAATTCATAGTAGATGCTGAACAATTAATACTAAATACTTCATTGTAGAACCTGAATAATTCATAGTAGATGCTGAACAATTAATACTAAATAATTCATTGTAGAACCTGAATAATTCATAGTAGATGCTGAATAATTAATACTAAATAATTTATAGTAGATACCAAGTAGTTTTCAGTAGATAATGCATACTTTATATTAGCAACTGAATAATTCATAGTAGATGCTGAATAATTAATACTAAATAATTAATTGTAGAAACTGAATAATTCATAGTAGATGCTGAATAATTAATAAATACTAAATAATTCATAGTAGAAACTGAATAATTCATAGTAGATACTGAATAATTCACAGTATATGCTGAATAATTAACACTAAATACTAAATAATCCATAGTAGATGCTGAATAATTAATATTCAATAATTCATAGTAGAAACTAAATAATTCATTTGAGATACAGAATAATGTATAGTGGTTACTGAATAATTAACACTAAGTTCTAAATAATTCATATTAGATACTGAATATTTTCTAGTAGTTACTAAATAATCAATTTGAGATACTGCACACTTAATAGTAATTACTAAATCAATTAATATAAGTTACTAAATTTTTAGTAGTGAATACTGATTTATTCAGAGAAGTCACTGAAACCAGAGTGTTTGTTGTATTATACTGATACAATTAAAGAGATGTGTCGGTAAATTGATGAATCAGTGAGTTGTTTTTTCTTCACATCCTGCTGAGTCGTAAACGAGTAAATAATCAGGAGGTTTTTTTAGTGATGAGAGTGAATACAGTGAGAGGGAATAGTTACAGTAACAGATTCAGATTACTGTACCTTTCCTCTCCAGAGCGGATCTGCCATAACCCACATACTTCTTTATCCAGTCAATACAGGTGTTCTCCAGATAGTTCTTTCTGCTCGTAGTAAAACCAACATCAGCATCCCATTTCTGTTTGGTAATAACAGCTTTAGGGTTAGCTGTAATCCAGGTGAGAGTGTTCAGATCCAGACTGAGGAAGTCTTCTCCATCATAACCAAACTGCATGTATCCTCTCTTGGTTCCATCATCATCCAGCTCACAGCCGTACATCACCTGCACTGTGTGAACACCTGCAGATATACAATATAATAAACCAGATGAAAGCAGATGATCTACTGAGACACTGAAGCTCATTCATCTTCATTATTAACTATTGTAACGTAATTAGGGGTATTTATTTAACCCATCAATTAATTACTCTAATTAATCAAAATAGATCAATAAATTTACCCTTATAAAATATTAGTTTTCTGAGGTTGAGGTTGGTTTGAGTTTAGGGATCAACACACTGTATAATAAAACTGAAAGCACACAAAGGGCGGGCGGGCGTACAGGCAGGCCGTGTCGTGGCTTCTGGTCTCTCAGGGCCAAAGCCCCGGATGGAGAAAGAAGGAAAGACCCCTCCTCTGCTTGTGTTTTGCTTGGTCGGCGGGTGTCAAGAGAGAGCTTTGAAGTTCCGCGGCTGAAAGCCCCGGATGAAGAGAGAGAGATTGGACGAAGTCTGCGTCTAAGGGCCGACGCCCCGAGGAGAAACTCCTTGGACTTCTAACTGCTCATGGTCTGGATTCAAATCAAGAGAGAGCTAGTAGACAGAAGCCTGTCTGTTTATAGTGCTCTTAAGAGGGCGTGGTCTGAGATTCACCCTATTCTGATTGACTGGTGTATAAACCGGATTGCAAAAATGTTGGGACACTAAAGTAATTGTGAATAAAAACTGAATGCAATGATGTGGAGGTGCCAACATCTAATATTTTATTCTGAATAGAACAAAAATCACAGATCAAAAGTGTAAACTGATAGAATGTATCATTTTAAGGGAAAAATATGTTGTTTCAAAATTTCATGGCGTCAACAAATCCCCAAAAAGTTGGGACAAGGCCATTTTTAGCACTGTGTGGCATCCCCCCTTCTTCTTACAACACTCAACAGACGTCTGGGGACAGAGGAGACCAGTTTCTCAAGTTTAGAAATAGGACTGCTCTCCCATTCATGTGTAATACAGGCCTCTAACTGTTCAATCGTCTCGGGTCTTCTTTGTCGCACCTTCCTCTTTATGATGCGCCAAATGTTCTCTACAGGTGAAAGATCTGGACTGCAGGCTGGCCATCTCAGTACCGGATCCTTCTCCTATGTAGCCATGATGTTGTGATTGCTGCAGAATGTGGTCTGGCATTATCTTGTTGAAGAATGCAGGTCTTCCCTGAAAGAGAGGACGTCTAGATGGAGCATATGTTGTTCTAGAACCTGAACATAGTTCTCTGCATTAATGGTGTCTTTCCAGACCTGCAAGCTGCCCATGCCACAAGCACTCATGCAACCCCATTCCATCAGTGATGCAGGCCTCTGAACGGAGCGTTGATAACAACTTGGGTTATCCTTGTCCTCTCTGGTCCGGATGACATGGCGTCCCAGTGTTCCATAAAGAACTTTAAATCGTGACTCATCTGACCTCAGAACAGTCTTCCATTTTGCCACACTCCATTTTAAAAGACCCCTGGCCCAGTGCAAATGTCTGAGCTTGTGGATCTTGCTTAGAAATGGCTTCCTCTTTGCACTGTAGAGTTTCGGCTGGCAGCGGCGGATGGCAGGGTGGATTGTGTTCACTGACGATGCTTTCTGGAAGTATTCCGGAGCCCATTCTGTTATTTCCTGGACAGTGGAGTTCCTGTTTGAGGTGCAGTGACGTTCAAGGGCCTGGAGATCACAAGCCTCCAGTAGAGTTTTACGGCCTTGACCCTTACGCACAGCGATTGTTCCAGATTCTCTGAATCTTTTGATGATGTTATGCAGGGTTGCTGATGATGATAACTTAAAGGTCTTTGCTAGTTTACGCTGGGTAACACCGTTCTGGTATTGCTGCACTATCTTTCTGTGCAACAATGGTGGAATTGGTGATCCTCTTACCATCTTTTAAAAACAACATATTTTCCCCTTAAAATGATACATTCTCTGCGTTTAAACTTTTGATCTGTGATTTGTGTTCTATTCTGAATAAAATATTAGATGTTGGCACCTCCACATCATTGCATTCAGTTTTTATTTACAATTTGTTTAGTGTCCCAACTTTTTTGGAATCCGGTTTGTAAAAGAATGGCATCTTTTGAACTATCCAGCTTACATACTGGAGGAGAATGCCGAATTAAAGAGAAGAAAACAGAACAGTATATTATAGTACTCAAATAAAATCAAGTGTCTTGCATTAGTCCGGGCTGCTGTAAATGCTTTGATAAACTTAAAGATTTAAGTTTAAAGATCTAAGTTGACCAAATACACTCACAAAACTTTTAACACAATGATAAATTCTAAAAATCCATTCACTTAGAATGATTACAAAGAAAACTTGTATGTTTGGACATGAAAAGTACAAACCTTCAAAGATTAATTATTCTTAACAATTTAAAAAAAAGCGCGGTGTGGACATAAGGTGGACACATAATTAACAACTTCACATATTTCACTACCACAAATAGAGGAACATTTCTACGAAAAGTCTATTTGGTTTATATAGTCTGTAAGTGTGTTGGTGTGCGTCTCTAACCCACAGGATGCGGGGGAGGGGGCCATTGGTATTTTTATGATTGGGACGTGAGAGAGCACCTCAGAAATGGCTCTTTAGCCAAAACAGAAAAAGTCAATGTATGGTTTTTAGGCATAGATTGTTACATTACTAATAATTAAAAATCTACTTGTTACTATAATTTTTGTACTTGTTACTATAAAGCACCAACATTCTCAGCTAACCATATTACCTGTACTGTGAACTGAACTTTGGAAAGATAGGACGTTTCAGTAAAAGAGTGCCTGATGTAGTCTTTAAATCTGATTGTAGTTATTTTTCATGAATCAACTAAATCTGAAATTTTTGTGCTGCACTATAAAAACGTTAAAAGCTGTATTCACCTCCTGTCTGGTTGAAGCGCTGCATTGCTCTATTCACATTAGCTTTGAAGTTCTCTTCATGACGCTGACTGATCTGGGTCTCACTGTTCCAGTAAAAAACTTCATTCTTCTCCATCCACTCCGTCTTGGGGATCATCTTCCTGATGTTACTGTCATAGCACACAGTCTGCTGTCCATCCAGTAAACCCACCACAGTGAACTCTGGGAAGTTAATTCCTGGAGTGACTGCAGTGTAAAAGTACTGCAGAGAGTGAGTAGCTGTCAGGACAAAAATGTAAAAATACATTTTTAAACTTTCATTTCTTGTAATCAGAATAATCTGGTGGTGGTTCTGATAAATACAATGTGTATATTTGTGTTGTAGACATGTTGACAGGTTCCCATCACCACCACCGTAAATATCACTGATATATATATATATATATATATATATATGACATCACTACATGGGCTCAGGAACTTTGACAACAGATTAGGGGTTTATGGTCCAGCAGTTTGTCCAATTTCACATCACCAAAAAAGAATAGGTAACCACTGAATAGTTCTACAGTAATTATGGTATATACACTATAGAGCAAGATTTATGTAGCAATCTAGTAAAATGCGTATCTTATAATGTGTGTATATACTTTCACAGAATAGAAAGACGGCCAGCAAGAGGTGGCAGACGCCTGAACAAGAGACCACCATAGTAAACATGGTTTTGGAAAACAATGCCATCACACTGAGGGAAATCAGGAACAGAGCACAGAGTGTTTGAACTGGATGCCAGTGCTGTTCGCTATGAAAATATATTTATTGACGAGGCAGCCTTCAACCTGCACAAGATCAGGGAGAAATATCAACCATGCCATTGTCAATGTCCCTGGGCAGCGTGGTGGAAACATCACTATGTGTGCTGCCATTGGTCACCATGGGGTCATACATCACTATGCACAACCTGGTCCTTATAACTCTCCTCATCTGGTATCATTTTTGTTATCAGTTTGTATGTGAACAGAATTTCCTCGTCATGTTTCTTGTTGTACTTACATTTACATACAGTTACATACAAATGCATACAAATACATACAGTAACAATGACTATACAATGTAGTACTGTAAATGCTATATTGGGGGGGCTACACCGCACCAAATAAATGTAAAGAACAAAGAGACAATGTATTTCCATGGACTTCTGAATGCATTTGAATTTGTACAGTGGCCTCATGAAGTCAAAAACGAACACTTCTGATAAAACTGCTTTGAATTGATCTTTTCAGTGTTTATTTGATGCTCTGTAAGAGAGAAGCATAAAAAAGCTGGAATCAGTTTTGCTAGAGATTTGTGGAGTTTCAACAAAGCAGTTAATCATTTTGAGTTTGTGTTTAGAGTTTTGAGAAACTGAGCTAAGTTTCTAGAAATGCGTTTAAACGTTTGGGAAAAACTGTAGTGGACCGTGTAATCAATCATGGCCTAATTGTGACTGAAGCTGGGCAAATCTGAGCTGCTTTACAGTGGCCTCGGTTATCTGGGCTTTTAGAGAGAAGAACAGGTAAGTAATTGATTAGTTCTACAGTAATTATGGTATACGTTATGGTTTTAGTGTTCACAGCAATGTGCACTATAGAGCAACATTTATGTAGCAACCTAGTAAAATGCGTATCCTATAATGTGTGTATATATATTTTTCTCAGAACAGAAAGAAAGCCAGCAAGAGGTGACAGACACCAGAAATTCACAACTCATCACAACAGTGACCTGTTTCTTTGCTTTTTGCAGTAAATACATTTTTGTTACCGCTTTATGTGAACTGATTTTCCTCGTCATGTTTCTCATTGTACGTACATAGGTGAAAATTACAGTTTTGTAACAAATTTTGGGAACTGTAAACATCAAGCTGGACCTTCTTTTTGCAGCTGTGCAGCAAGAGTTTATGTACATTTACGTCTTCCTTTTACTTTCAGCCTGTTAAGCAAAAATCTACATTTATTCCTTAGAATATTGCAGAAAAAAAAAACTGTAAACATTTCAGCCTTTTGCTATGACCAGTGCTGCCTCAGAACACTAAGTCTTTAGGTTTCCTATATTGTCGCTGTCCAAAGAAAAACAAGTATCTCCAAAATAACTTAACAGAAGAGAAAATTTAAATTTTTACATGATGTAAAGGATGACTGTAGAGTTCTAAAACTACAGAAAACTATAAATAGCAATAAATGCAGATACTTGGTTTTCATTGGACTGTAATGTTATACCATATGTTGTAATCAATTTGAACTCACCTGCTGATGCCAGATTTATAGTAAGCACAAGAGAAAAGAGAGATTTCATGATTAGGCTTTTTGCTTTTTCAACTGCAAAGAACGAGGAACTAGAACTGCCCACCCCCACCACAGCAGAAAGACAGACTTCCTACCACACAAGAACTACTTCCTTTTACCCAGCGGGGTTGTTGTAAAGAAACTGGGTACAAGGTCGAGGTCATCACAGCATCACAACATCTTTAAACATAACCCTAATGCAACAATTCATGACTGAATTTATTTAACATCATAATGGCAGGAATTCATAATATTGCTTTGTACACAGTTTTTATATGTGACTGACCATAACAGTTACAATAAAACTCATGAAAAGAAAAAAATAGCTGGACCTTCATCGTACTCTTTTTTTGCTTCATCTCTAATAATAATAATAAACTGCAGGAAATCAAACTTCAATTAAAACGTTAATTTTAAAATGTAACTAATGCTGGGCAATTAAAAACCATTGCTTGACGACTGTTACGCCCTGCCCTGTTCTCGTCTGTCTATGTCTTGTGTTCCCCTGTCATTTCCATGTGCTTCTGTTTATGTTTTGGTCTCATTTCTAGACAGTAGTATTATTTCCCTGTTTTGTTTGTGTTTAATGTTGATGTTTAGGTCCTTGTTCGTGCCAGGTTCCCGTTTTGTTTGTACTCCACGTGTGTTTTTGTGCTTCTTGTTTAGTTTTCATTTCGTTTCATTAAAAGTTTGGTAAAGCTTGCAAGTGTATAACATAACATAATATAACATAACATCAGGGTAGATATCATACGCTGTTTATCATGACTTTTCTTCAGAAATATAAGTTTTATGAATATTACAGGTAATTTACAGTATTACAGTAATACAGTGTTACAGTATTTCAAGACATTTTGTGCAAAAAGCTCACATGCACACGTTTTTCTATTTTAAAATGTGAAGGTTCATATATTTTAAACTGTCACTTCCCCAAAAATCATTAAAAGAACAAAATGTGTTGTATTTCTTTATGAGGGATGTTGGTATTTATTTATGGTAAAACAGCCAATAATCCATCAGTTAATCTTTCACTGCAAAGTGAAATGTTCTGACCACAATATCTCATATAAAAACAAAAACAAAATTCTGAATCATAATTAACTTATTCAAATATTATCTTAAAATGCCAAATATTAGATATGTTGACGAGATTTAGGATAATTTCACAGTGATGACTCATCAGTGCTGATTGAGACACTTGAACATCAAGAGCCAACTGCCCTCTTCATCGGACCCCCTGCAATTTGCATATCGTCCAAACCGCTCCACGGACGATGCCATCACCACCACCCTTCATCTCTCCCTTACCCACCTGGAGAAGAAGGACACCTACGTCAGAATGCTGTTCATAGACTTAAGTTCAGCATTCAACACCATCATCCCACAGAATCTCACCAGG
The DNA here is from genome assembly GCA_021613375.1 of Megaleporinus macrocephalus. Lineage (NCBI taxonomy): Eukaryota > Metazoa > Chordata > Actinopteri > Characiformes > Anostomidae > Megaleporinus > Megaleporinus macrocephalus. The sequence goes on along the minus strand of CM038725.1, from coordinate 36,007,360 downwards.
AAGTTAGGCCTGCTGGGCCTCAACACCCCCCTATGCAACTGGATCCTGGACTTCCTGACAGGGAGGCCCCAGTTAGTCCAGTTCGGGAACAGCAGCTCCAGCACCATCACCATGAACACTGGGGCACCCCAGGGCAGTGTACTGAGTCCTCTGTTGTTCACCCTGCTGACTCATGACTGTGTTGCGAAACACAGTTCTAACAGCATCATAAAGTTTGCCGATGATACAACTGTGCTGGGTCTCATCAGCAAAGGCGACGAGTCAGCATACAGGGAGGAGGTATAGCAGCTGACAGACTGGTGTACAGTCAACAACCTTCACTGGAATGTAGAGAAGACCAAGGAAATGGTTGTTGACTTCAGGAAATCAAGACCGGACCACTCTCCGCTTAACATCAACGGCTCCTCTGTGGAGATCGTTAAGAGCACCAAGTTCCTTGGTGTCCACCTAGCAGAGAACCTCACCTGGTCCCTGAACACCAGCTCTACAGCCAAGAAAGCCCAGCAGCGTCTCTACTTCCTCCGGAAGCTGAGAAAGGCCCGTCTCCCTCCACCCATCCTCACCCTCTTCTATAGGGGAACCATAGAGAGCATCCTAAGCAGCTGCATCACTGCCTGGTTTGGGACCAGTCCCTCCAACGCATTGTGAGAACAGCTGAGAGGATCATCGGAGTCTCTCTCCCCTCCGTCTTGGACATTTACTCCACCCGCTGCATCCGCAAAGCAATCAGCATTGTGGATGACCCCACCCACCCTTCACACAGACTGTTCTCCCTCCTGCCATCAGGAAGAAGGTACCGCAGCGTCCGGTCCAACACGACCAGACTCTGCAACAGCTTCTTCCCCCAAGACTTCTCAACACAACTCAACGTCTGAACTGATATCTTTCTGGTACATGTACTCTCTCTCTCTCTCTCTCTCTCTCTCTCTCTCTCTCTCTCTCTCTATTTACCCCAGATAAAAAAAGGGAAGCATTTCTGCACAAAGCACTGCACTAATAACCTTACTACCTCACCGAACTCTATTTATACACATTGCACAATACCGGCAATTATGTATTATTCTCTGTCTGTACTGTGTTGTGTTGTGTCTGTACTGTGTTGTGTTCTGTCTGTACTGTGTTGTGCTGTCTGTCCGCACTTGTTTGTTTGTGTTGCACTTGTGCCTTGTATGCACTGTCTTTGTTGCACCATGGTCCTGGAGGAACGTTGTTTCGTTTCACTGTGTACTCTGTATGTAGTTGAAATGACAATAAAACCCACTTGACTTGGTTTTTCTTTGGACACTGACGATATATAATGTGCTTCTATTAGACCTGTGTGCTTTAAATGCTGTAAACCCCTCGCTAATTGTTATATGTGGTGGGCTTAACTACGCATGACTACCTGGACGGAGTGATGTCTTATTTACTGATTTTTGTTTTTATTTTGGCTATAGAACTAATGGGGTGGAAGACTTGGCTGGAGTGGGGCGTGGTAAGCAGGATATTTATCTGCAAGGCTGCTGGTGGGCCCCCAAACCAGGCAGTGTCCTGGCTAGTCAGGTCCACCACTGTCCAACGCCCCTGCTCTTGGAGGAATTTTGGAAGCACATCAGTTTAGATTCATCACTACTGCAGGTCTTCTCTGTGCAGATCTGTTGGCTCTCACTGTGGTTTACTGGAGTCACCAACTACTCACAAATGTTTGTCTTCTCATCTCTGGTTATTTCTTTTGATCTTGGAAAACTGGATTTGCTGAGACCTTTTGAATCTATTACAGTATTCAAGTCATGTTATGTGTACCGTTTCTGTGTTCTCTCTATGTGTGTCTATCACTCCATTTCAGCTCCAGTCCGGGATCCAGTCCAGGTAGTCCACCCCAGGTTTTCCGTCTTGCGCCTGATTCCTGATGGGACATATACAAGAGACTTGCTGTGAGATTTACTGTTGTGTTTTTGGATTTTGACTGACTTATGTACCAACTTCTGATTGTTGACCTTGATTTTTTCTAGCCCCTTTAACTTGATAACAGCTTGTATATAAACATTTTCGTAAATATTAAAATACCAGGTGTAGGTGGTGGCTGCCATTTTGTTTGGGGTTTTGTTGTTGTTTGTCTAGTTAGGGAGTTAGGTTTCTTTGTGTTTTTGTTTTCTTGTTATTTAGTTTTGTTTTGGAGTTAGTGTGGGTTTTGTTTGTTGTGTTGGCCTGGGTCACCACTGAAGAGATACTGGTGTTTGTAGAGTGTGTAAATATATATGTATTTTTGAGAAACTCAGTCTGTGGTTTTTGGTCTTTTTTTCCTTATTTTATTTCTTTTCTTTTTACCTTCTGTGTTACGGCCTGACTCTAGACCGGGTCGTAACATATTGGGGGCTCGTCCGTTTCTCTGTGTTTGTGGCGTTTCTGGTGTTCTTGCGTTGTTGTTTTTTTTGTTGTGTTTGGTTCTGGCTGGTGGTTTTCTCTTTTGTGGGGGGACGTACTGGTGTTACTATGGCTGAGTTTGATCTGATTGTGTTTACGTTAGATCCTACTTTGGAGCAGTTTGATGCATATCGGAAAGCCGACTTACTTTTGATAGCGGATTTCTTCTCTGTTGATGTTCCTCGTTATGCTTCTAAGCAAGAGGTTAAACACACCCTAGAGGCCCAGCTTAATAGTATGGGAATCTTATCTGAGAGGGAAGGTTCCTTGGGTGTTGCTTTTCGGTCCACTCGGGGCGTGGACGCAACGGAGGTTGCAGTCGACTCGGGGTTGCGCATAGATCCCGGTGGTTCCCTTCCTCCTGGGTTGGATCCTCACTTCAAATCAAAATACAGGAGCGTGAGGCGGAAGGCCTACGACTGGCAGTAGCGATTAGAATTGATGCCGAAAGAGAGCTAGAGTTAAAGAGGTTGACTTTGGCAAGCAGCAAACCTGTCCCTCTTCCTTGGACTGCCGTGGCTCTCTCAGCTCCGGGTGAAGCCCCATCCGGCGTGCAAGCAGCTGCCGCACCACCCGTTCCTAGGCCTCGTTCTCCAGCTCACTCCACAGCCGTAAGTAGTTCAGCTTACTTTGATGTAAGCGAGCATATTGGTCTTGTTCCGGCATTTCGTGAAAACGAAGCTGATGCGTATTTCCCAATTTTTGAACATATCGCTAAATCTTTGAATTGGCTAAAGGATCTGTGGTCCTTACTGCTTCAGTGCAAATTAGTGGGCAAAGCTCAGGATGTGTCCATCTCTCTCGCTTGAGCAAAGTTTAGATTATGATACAGTTAAAGCCACAATCCTCAGAGCCTATGAGTTAGTGCCAGAAGCATACAGACAAAATGTCAGGTCTTTGTCAAAAACCCCCAGCCAGACTTTTGTTGAATTTGCAAGAGAGAAAACGGTTTTGATTGATAAATGGTATGCGGCCAGTCAAGTTTCTACATTTGATGGAGACTAGTGATATCACACAGCCTGTTCAGATTTTAAGAGACACTGGTGCTGCTCAGTCATTTATTTTGGATAGTGTGCTACCCTTTCTAGCGCCACTTATTGCGGTAGTGATGTTTTAGTTCAGGTAATTGAGCTTGGCATACTCAGAGCTTGCTGGTGGGGAGTTGTTTGCTTTGCCTGAGGTTGTTAATGACCCGATAGAGCATGATGATCTTGACATCCTCCCTGCTTGTGCCTTCACACGTGCTCAAGCCCGCAAATTTGCTAATATTACTTTGTTGGATACCTTTGTGTGTGATGTAGCCTCTGAGGCTGAAGCCAAGCCTGACAAGTGTCTTTCTTTGTCTGATTCTGTACATAGTAACCATGACCCATCTGATATAGTAACTATAGATGTGTTCAAATCTGCTCAGGAAAACGATCCATCTCTTAGTAAATGTTTTGGTTCCGTTACAGATACTCTGACATCAGATTATCCTGCATATGTTGTTGAGAACGGCGTGTTAATGCGCATGTGGGCTCCTGTTGGTACGTCTGAAGGTGGAGAAGCTCTTCACCAGATTGTGGTGCCTTCTCCATACAGAGTACAAATGATGTGTTTAGCTCATGATCACCCTATGTCTGGACATTTAGGAATTAGGAAGACAGTTCAGCACATATTGCAGCATTTCTTTTGGCCGACTATTAAAACAGATGTAACACGCTACTGTTGGTCATGCCACACCTGCCAGATGGTTGGGAAATCTAACCAGGTAATCCCGTCTGCTCCTCTCTGTCCTATACCTGCTGTAGGAGAGCCTTTTGAGAGGGTGTTAATTGATTGTGTAGGACCTTTGCCAAGAACAAGTTCTGGTAACGGCTACCTTTTAACTTTGATGTGTGCAGCTACTCGGTTTCCTGAAGCCATTGCACTACGCACTTTAAAGTCTTAAGCGCTCATTAAAGCTTTGATTAAGTTCTGCACTACTTTTGGTCTACCAAAATATATTCAGTCTGATCAAGGGTCAAATTTCATGTCCCAACTTTTTTCTCAGGTTGTAAGAGAATTGGGTATAAAACATGAAGTTTCCAGTGCATATAATCCCAAGGTGCACTGGAGCGTTTTATCAAACGCTCAAAAACATGAAGGCATTCTGCTCTGAGTATGATAAGGATTGGGATGATGGTGTTCCCTTGTTGTTGTTTGCAGTACGTGTCTGCAAATCTACTGGTTTCAGCCCAAATGCTTTACTTTTTGGTCATTCAGTTCATGGTCCTCTGAAAATTTTATATGAACAGTGGTTGTCTCCTAGTTTATCACCCAAACAGGAAAATGTGTTTAGTTTTGTGTCCAAACTTCATAAACGTTTGCATCCTGCCCGTCTATTGGCTAGACAGAACTTGTGTTCATCTCAAGATAAGATGAAGTGTCGTTTTGACACAAAGGCAGTCAGTCCTTTGCTGTCGGAGATAGTCTTGGCTTTACTCCCTTTTGCTTCCTCCCTACAAACCCGATTTTCTGGCCCCTACAAGATAAAACAAAAATTATCTGCCACAAATTATGTACTTGCCACCCCTGATCGCCGTCGTAAAACTCGTACATGTCATATTAATCTTTTAAAACCCTACCTTGATCGTCGTGCTGGGGCTACCACGCTGCCCGCTCAGTTGCTTGTTTCCTTCCAACCTCCTGCTGCCACAATCTCTGTTGCTATGTATTCATGTGACTGACAACCTTCAGTTAGACAGAAATTGTTTGCCAAATTCAGAAGCTTTGCAACATCTTTCTGAGAAATTATCTTACCTACCGTTAGCTGCTCAGTCAGATCTCAGGCTTTTGATTGGCAGGTTTCCTTCGCTTTTTGCTTATGTTCCATCCCTTACTTCTGTCTTACAGCACGATATTGATGTTGGTGGGCATGCCCCAATTAAACAACACCCATATCGTGTGAATCCTATGAAGCGTGCTATTTTACAACAGGAAACTGATTACCTCCTTGAAAATGGACTCACGGTACCCAGCAGCAGTCCATGATTATCCCCGTTTCTCCTAGTTCCGAAACCTGATAACACATATAGACTTCCGAAAAGGAAATGCTATCACCACCCCAGACTCTTTTCCGCTTCCGAGAATGGAAGATTGTGTTGACCATGTAGGCTCAGCTAAGTTTGTAAGCAAACTTGACCGGTTACGTTTCCAGTGTCTTATGAAGGTTGTTCTAGGTGATGTCCAGAATTGTGAAGTTTACCTTGATGTGGTGATTTATTCAAACACATGGGAACATCATATCCAACTGCTGGAATCCGTGTTTTCTCGCCTGTGCGATGTCTCTCTGGTGCTGAACCTAGAAAAGTGTGAATTTGGTAAAGGGGTAGTTACTTATCTGGGTAAAGTTGTTGGTAATGGTGCTGTGCGTCCACTCGATGCCAAAGTTCAGGCCATGGCCTCGTTTCCTGAGCCTCAAACAAAACGAGAGCTTAAACGCTTTTTAGGGATGGCTGGTTATTATCGTTGTTTCTGTAGAAATTTTTCTGATGTCGTTTTGCCGCTCACCTCTCTCCTACGGAAGGATGTGCGCTTTGTTTGGTCCCAAGCATGTCAGACTGCGTTTGACACTGTGAAGGCTGTGTTAATGAGCTCTCCTGTTTTGGCCACACCTGATTTTAATAAACCGTTCAGTTTGGACGTCGACGCTAGTGGTACTGGTGCTGGCGCAGTCCTCCTACAAGAGGACTCTCATGGCATTAATCATCCGGTTTGCTAAGCACCAATTGGCTTATAGCACGATTGAAAAGGAAGCCCTTGATCTTTTGCTCGCTTTACAGCACTTTGAAGTTTATCTTGGTGGTTCTTCAACTCTGTTTACTGTTTTCACTGACCATAACCCCCTTGTCTTTTTGCACCACATGGGTAACGCAAATCAGCGTTTGGTGTGTTGGTCACTAATTCTTCAGGGGTTCAACCTTAGAATTGTGCATAAGAAGGGCTCTGTCAACATTGTTGCGGACGCTCTGTCGAGGTGTTAGTTGAGTGTAAATAGTAATTCTTGGATAGTAAAATTACTAGTTCACACTTATCGGTGGGGGTGTTATGTGTACTGTTTCTGTGTTCTCTCTGTGTGTGTCTATCACTCCATTTCAGCTCCAGTCCAGGAAGTCCACCCCAGGTTTTCCGTCTTGCACCTGATTCCTTATGGCCCCGCCCTGTCTTCTCTGGCCTATAAAATGGCTGCCCTGGGACATATACAAGAGACTTGTTGTGAGATTTACTGTTGTGTTTTTGGATTTTGACTTGTATACCGACTTCTGATTGTTAACCTTGACCTTGATTTTGCCTAGTCCCTTTAACTTGATAACAGCTTGTATATAAACATTTTCGTAAATATTAAAATACCGGGTGTAGGTGGTGGCTGCCATTTTGTTTGGGGTTTTGTTGTTGTATTTGTCTAGTTAGGGTGTTAGGTTTCTTTGTGTATTTGTTTTTTGTTTTGGAGTTAGTGTGGCTTTTGTTTGTTGTGTTGGCCTGGGTCACCACTGAAGAGATACCAGTATGTGTAGAGTGTGTAAATATATATGTATTTTTGAGAAACTCTGTTTGTGGTTTTTGGTCTTTTTTTTTTTTTCTTATTTCATTTCTTCTTTCGTGTTACGGCCTGACCCTAGACCGGGTCGTAACAGTCAGCACCAGTTTCTCTAGCATATGGCCTTAGACCTTCAGCGCCGTTGTTGAAAGCCATTACTGTGTTTCATTATCCAGGTCCATTAAACCACAAGTGCCACTGAGCGTCCAAAATTTGGGGCAGTTAATCATCACACGTTCCAGTGCCTGAGAGATTCCCGCTGCCTTCCAATGGTCCCTCCATCTTGCCTTCACCCAGGAAGCCTGGTGTGGTGCTGAGTAGTTCCTTGGCAAAGAGCGTTGGGAATTGAGGCGCTTGTGGCATCTCTCGATCTTGTGGAGGAGGTGTAATTCACACATCTGTGCCTTCTGAGCATGGGACTGCATGGCTGCTTCTTGTCTGACTTCTGCTGAGGCAATTCCAGCGAATGCAGGCAGTTGAGAGGTTGGGGTGGCTTGTGGGCATCTGGAGGTAGTCCGCAGGGCAGTGTTATAGCTACGGCACAGTACTCGGTGGTGGGAAACACCAGGGCCTCAGTGGAGCTGTGTCTCCGTGCCGGCTCCCTATACAGCATGGGCCTAGTTGAACTGATCCTAATTATCAACTGAATGTCGATAATTAAGTATTTGTACTATTTAATTGTTTTGTTATCTGCAACAACTTAAAGCTGCAACTGCAATGAGGAGGGTCCTATACAGACTTCCATCTGAAACAGTGTGTTTTTATATATATATATATATATATATATATATAAATCAGTATCCAGTTTCTACATCACCGTCAGAGAATTAAAAAAAAAAAAACTAAAAAAAAAACAAAAAAAACGCCCCTCAGAATCAAATTCTCCTACCTGACAGGACTCTGTGGTCAGATACCAGTAGTACCTTCTCCTTCTCCAGGCTGCTGTGCAGAATGATGCAGGTGTAGTCGTGTTTGTTCAGCTCCTCAGGTGAGACAGTCAGAATACTCCTCATCTGGAAGGTTCCATCCTGGTTGGGTAGCGTCTCTCTGAGCTCCACGTCCTCCTCCAGATCCTCTCTGTTCTTCTGCCAGGAGATCATCACTGATTTGGGGAAGAATCCTGTAGCATGACACCACTGGAGAAGAAGAGTCCTTCTGGAACAGAGACACCTCAGGAGGAACTGGAGAGAGAGACTGTACTGCAATGATCAGACAAACTGAAATGGGCAGATACATGCTTACTGAAATGCTAATGTTCATTATGTTTACTCTACTAGCCTAGAGAGAATACTGAGAGAACACAGAGAGAAGACTGACAGAACCTGGAGATAACACAGAGAGAACACTGACAGAATAAATAGATAGATAGATAGATAGATAGATAGATAGTATTTAAGTAAAAGTTAAATAGTGTCCAGGAGTGCAATTTTACAGGATGTCCAGTAAAGTGTCGAGAGTGTCCGGGAGTGCAGATGTACAGTAATGTGATTACAGTACAAATAAAAATAAACTGTAATTTGAACATAAGGGACTTGTTCCTCATCTGTCTGATGGCTCTCGGGACAAAGGATCTCCTGGGTCTGTCTGTAGAGCAGCTCTGTGACAGGAACCTGCCGCTGAACTTGCTCTTTTGTTCCATGATGATGGTGTGCAGTGGGTGACCATCATCATCCATGATGGAGAGCAGTTTGTGCAGTGTCCTCCTTTCTGCTACCGTAGCCACAGACTCTAGCTCCACACCAACCACGGACCCCGCACGTCTGACCAGCTTGTCCAGACGCATCTCGTCTCTCTTTTTCATGCTGCCTCCCCAGCTCACCACAGCATAGAAAAGACAACTGGACACCACAGTCTGATAGAACATCCGCAGGAGCTTCCTACAGATGTTAAAGGACCCCAGCTTCCTCAGAAGGTAAAGCCGGCTCTGCCCCTTTCTGTACAGGGTGTCTGTGTTGGCTGACCAGTCCAATCTATCATCCAGGTGCAGACAGAGATACCTGTAGGTCCTAACCATCTCCACATCAATACCCTCAATAGAGACAGGCTGTGTGAGTGGCCTGGCCCTGCGGAAGTCCACCACCTCCTTGGTCTTGGAGGTGTTCAGCAGCAGGTTGTTCCTTCGGCACCACAACACAAAGTCGTTCACAAGATGTCTGTACTCTTCCTCCTGCCCTCCCCGTACACAGGCCACAATGGCAGTATCGTCCGAAAACTTCTGCATGTGGCACGACTCAGACTTGTACTGGAAGTCTAAGGTGTAGAGTGTGAAGAGGAATGGGGAGAGTACAGTACCCTGTGGTGCTCCTGTGCTGCTGACCACAGTCTCTGATTTGCTGACATACTGAGGTCTGCCAGTGAGGTAGTCAGTGATCCAGGAGACCAGGTGAGAACTCACTTGCATCCTCACCAGCTTGTCTCTTAGTTGGAGGGGCTGAATGGTGTTGAAGGCGCTGGAAAAATCAAAGAACATGACTCTCACAGCGCTGCCCCCCCTGTCCAGATGAGAGTGGGTCCTATGGAGAAAGTACAGAATGGCATCCTCCACTCCCACTTTCTCCCTGTAGGCGAACTGCAGGGGGTCCATTGCATGTTAAACCTGGGATCTGAGGTGGTGTAGAACAGTCGTTCCAGGGTCTTCATGACATGTGATGTAAGAGCGACTGGTCTGAAGTCATTGAGCTCACCGGGTCGTGCCTTATTGGGTACTGGAACCAGGCATGATGTCTTCCACAGTGTGGGGACCCTCCCCAATCGCAGACTCAGGTTGAAGATGTGCTGAAGGGGAGCCCCCAGCTCAGCTGAACAGGACAGAGAAAAACACTGAAAGAACATGGAGAAAACAGAGAGAGACCATGGAGAAAACACGGAGATAACACAGAGAAAAGACTGACAGAACACGGAGATAACACAGAGAGAAGACTGACAGAACATGGAGAACAGAGAGAACATGGCCAAGAACCCTGACAGAACATGGAGAAAACAGAGAGAGACCATGGAGAAAACACGGAGATAACACAGAGAGAACACTGACAGAACATGGAGAAAACACAGAGGGAACACAGACAGAACATGGTGATAACAAAAAAACAGCACACAGAGAGAACACGGAGATAACAGAGAGAGAACAAAGAGATAACATGGAAAAAAAAGACAGAGAACATGGAGAGCACACAGAGAGAAGACTGACAGAACATGGAGAGCACACAGAGAGAAGACTGACAGAACATGGAGAGAACAGAGAGAAGACTGACAGAACATGGAGAGCACACAGAGAGAAGACTGACAGAACATGGAGAGCACACAGAGATAAGACTGAAAGAACATGGAGAGAACACAGAGAGAAGACTGACAGAGCATGGAAAAAACACAGAGAGAACATGGAGAAAACACAGATAACAGAGAGAGAGCACAGAGCACATGGAGATAACACAGAGGGAGTGCTGACAGAACATTGAGAAAACAGAGATAACACTGACAGAACATGGAGAAAATCCAGAGAGAACATGGAGATAACCCTGACAGAACATGGAGAAAACCCAGAGAGAACATGGAGATAACAGAGAGAACATGGAGATAACAGAGAGAACATGGAGAAAATCCAGAGAGAACATGGAGAAAACCCTGACAGAACATGGAGATAACACAGAGAGAAGACTGACAGAACGTGGAGAAAACCCAGAGAGAAGACTGACAGAACGTGGAGAAAACCCAGAGAGAACACTGACAGAAAATGGAGATAACAGTGAGAATATGGAGAAAACACAGAGAACATGACGACAACACTGACGGAAAATGGTGAAAAACACAAAGAGAACACGGAGATGACACAGAGAGAGCACTCACAGCACATGGTGACAACACAGAGAACACGCTGACAACACAGAGAACACTGAGAAAACACACTTATAACACAGAGAGAGCACTGACAGAAAATGGAGACAACACTGACAGAACATGGAGATAACACAGAGAGAAGACTGAGAACATGGAGAGAACAGAGAGAACATGGAGAGAACATTGATAGAACATGTTCAAGAAGACTGACCGAATATGGAGAACACATTGACAGACCATGGAGAAAAACACTGACAGAACATGGAGATAACAGAGAGGACACTGTGATAAAACACAGAGAACACAGAGCGAACACAGAGAGAACATGGAGAAAACAGACAAAGAACATGGACAAGTACACGGACAGAACAATGAAAAACAGATATAACACAGAGAGAACATGGAGAAAACAGAGAGATACCATGGAAAAAATACGGAGATAACACAGAGAGAAGACTGACAGAAAATGGAGATAACAGTGAGAATATGGAGAAAACACAGAGAACACTGACAGAATGTGGAGAAAACAGAGAACATGGAGAAAACAGAACATGGTGATAACACAGAGAGAACACAGAGAGAACGCGGTGAAAACAGAGAACATGGTAAAAACACAGAGAAAACATGTTGATAACACAGAGATAACTGAGAGAACATGGAGAAAACAGAGAGAACATGGAGAAAACACAGAACACTGACAGAACGTGGTGATGAAACAGAGAGAACATGAAGATAACACAGAGTGAACATGGAGAAAACACAGAGAACATGGAGATAACACAGAGAGAACACGAAGAAAACATAAAGATAGCACTGAGAGAAAACAGGGACAAGACTGACAGAACATGTAGATAACACAAAACGAACACTGAGAAAACACAGAGAGAACATGGAGAAAGCATGGAGACAAAAGAGTGAACACTGACAGTACATGGAGAAAAGACAGAGTGAACACAGACAGAACATGGAGATAACACAGAGTGAACACTGACAGTACATGGAGAAAACACAGAGAGAACACTGAGATAAAACAGCGAGAACATGGAGAAAACACAGAGTGAACATGAAGAAAACAGTGAAAACAGAGAGAGCACTAACAGAACATGGAGATAACACAGAGAGAAGACTGACAGAACATGGAGATAACACAGAGAGAAGATTGAACGAACATGGAGATAACACAGAGAGAAGACTGACAGAACATGGAGATAACACAGAGAGAAGACTGACAGAACATGGAGATAACACAGAGAGAAGATTGAACGAACATGGAGATAACACAGAGAGAAGACTGACAGAACATGGAGATAACACAGAGAGAAGACTGACAGAACATGGAGATAACACAGAGAGAAGACTGACAGAACATGGAGATAACACAGAGAGAAGACTGACAGAACATGGAGAGCACACAGAGAAGACTGACAGAACATGGAGAGAACACAGAGAGAAGACTGACAGAGCATGGAAACACAGAGAGAACATGGAGAAAACACAGATAACAGAGAGAGAGCACAGAGCACATGGAGATAACACAGAGGGAGTGCTGACAGAACATTGAGAAAACAGAGATAACACTGACAGAACACTGAGCAAACAGAGAGAACATGGAGATAACCCTGACAGAACATGGAGAAAACCCAGAGAGAACATAAAGATAACAGAGAGAACATGGAGAAAATCCAGAGAGAACATGGAGATAACACAGAGAGAAGACTGACAGAACGTGGAGAAAACCCAGAGAGAAGACTGACAGAACGTGGAGAAAACCCGGAGAGAACACTGACAGAACATGGAGATAACAGTGAGAATATGAAGAAAACACAGAGAACATGACGACAACACTGACGGAAAATGGTGAAAAACACAAAGAGAACACGGAGATGACACAGAGAGAGCACTCACAACACATGGTGACAACACAGAGAACACGTTGACAACACAGAGAACACTGAGAAAACACACTTATAACACAGAGAGAGCACTGACAGAACATGGAGACAACACTGACAGAACATGGAGATAACACAGAGAGAAGACTGAGAACATGGAGAGAACAGAGAGAACATGGAGAGAACATTGATAGAACATGTTCAAGAAGACTGACCGAACATGGAGAACACATTGACAGACCATGGAGAAAAACACTGACAGAACCTGGAGATAACAGAGAGAACATGGTGAAAACACATTGAGAACATGGAGATAACAGAGAGGGCACTGTGATAAAACACAGAGAACACAGAGCGAACACAGAGAGAACATGGAGAAAACAGAGAAAGAACATGGACAAGTACACTGACAGAACAATGAAAAACAGATATAACACAGAGAGAACATGGAGAAAACAGAGAGATACCATGGAAAAAACAGAGATAACACAGAGAGAAGACTGACAGAACATGGAGATAACAGAGTGAACACTGACAGAACATGGAAATAACACTGACAGAACATGGAGAAAATCCAGAGAGAACATGGAGATAACACAGAGAGAAGACTGATAGAACGTGGAGAAAACCCAGAGAGAAGACTGACAGAACGTGGAGAAAACCCGGAGAGAACACTGACAGAACATGGAGATAACAGTGAGAATATGAAGAAAACACAGAGAACATGACGACAACACTGACGGAAAATGGTGAAAAACACAAAGAGAACACGGAGATGACACAGAGAGAGCACTCACAACACATGGAGACAACACAGAGAACACGCTGACAACACAGAGAACACTGAGAAAACACACTTATAACACAGAGAGAGCACTGACAGAACATGGAGACAACACTGACAGAACATGGAGATAACACAGAGAGAAGACTGAGAACATGGAGAGAACAGAGAGAACATGGAGAGAACATTGATAGAACATGTTCAAGAAGACTGACCGAACATGGAGAACACATTGACAGACCATGGAGAAAAACACTGACAGAACCTGGAGATAACAGAGAGAACATGGTTAAAACACATTGAGAACATGGAGATAACAGAGAGGGCACTGTGATAAAACACAGAGAACACAGAGCGAACACAGAGAGAACATGGAGAAAACAGAGAGAGAACATGGACAAGTACACTGACAGAACAATGAAAAACAGATATAACACAGAGAGAACATGGAGAAAACAGAGAGATACCATGGAAAAAACACAGAGATAACACAGAGAGAAGACTGACAGAACATGGAGATAACAGAGTGAACACTGACAGAACATGGAGATAACACAGAGAGAACATGGAGAAAACAGAGAACATGGTGAAAACACAGAACACTGACAGAACATGGTGAAAACAGAGAGAACATGGTGAAAACACAGAACACTGACAGAACATGGAGATAACACAGAGAGAACACGGAGATAACAGAGTGAACACTGACAGAACATGGAGAAAACACAGAGAACACTGACAGAACATGGAGAAAACAGAGAGAACATGGAGAAAACACAGAGAACACTGACAGAATGTGGAGAAAACAGAGAACATGGAGAAAACAGAACATGGTGATAACACAGAGAGAACACAGAGAGAACGCGGTGAAAAAAGAGAACATGGTAAAAACACAGAGAAAACACGTTGATAACACAGAGATAACTGAGAGAACATAGAGAAAATAGAGAGAACATGGAGAAAACACAGAACACTGACAGAACGTGGTGATGAAACAGAGAGAACATGAAGATAACACACAGTGAACATGGAGAAAACACAGAGAACATGGTGACAACACAGAGAGAACACCTTGATAACAGAGATAACAGGGACAACACAGACAACAGAGAGAGCACTTACAGAACATGGAGAAAACACAGAGAATACTGACAGAACATGGTGAAAACAGAGAGAACACAGACAAAACACTGAGATAACACAGAGTGAACACTGACAGAACATGGAGATAACACAGAGTGAACACTGACAGAACATGGAGAAAACACAGAGTGAACACTGACAGAACATGGAGAAAACACAGAGAGAACACGTTAACAGAGAGAACATGGAGACAACACAGAGAGAACACTGACAGAACATGGAGAAAACACAGAGAACACAGAGAGAATATGGAGATAACACAGAGAGAGCACTGACAGAACATGGTGACAACACAGAGAGAACATGGAGATAACACAGAGAGAACATGGAGAAAACAGAGAACACTGACAGAACACGGTGAAAACAAACAGAGAACATGGTGAAAACACAGAATACTGACAGAACATGGAGATAACACAAAGAACACTGACAGAACATGGTGACAACACAGAGAGAACATGGTGACAACACAGAGTGAACACTGACAGAACAT
Source organism: Megaleporinus macrocephalus (assembly GCA_021613375.1). Lineage (NCBI taxonomy): Eukaryota > Metazoa > Chordata > Actinopteri > Characiformes > Anostomidae > Megaleporinus > Megaleporinus macrocephalus. Next base: position 35,992,253 of record CM038725.1, on the reverse strand, counting down.
GGAGAAAACACAAAGAACACGTTGATAACACGGAGATAACACTGAGATAACACAGATTGAACACTGACAGAACATGGAGAAAACACAAAGAACACGTTGATAACACGGAGATAACAGGGAGAGAACACTGACAGAACATGGAGAAAACACGGAGATAACAAAGACAGGACACTGACAGAACATTGAGATAACACAGAGATCACTGACAGAACATGGTGAAAACAGAGAGAACATGGTGAAAACACAGAATACTGACAGAACATGGAGATAACACAGAGAGAACACTGAAAGACCATGGAGATAACACAGAGAGAACACTGACAGAACATGGAGAAAACACAGAGTGAACACTGGTAGAACATGGAGAAAACACAGAGTGAACACTGACAGAACATGGAGATAACACAGAGAGAACACTCACAGAACACAGAGAGAACACTGACAGAACACTGACAGAACACGGAGATAACACAGAGAGAACATGGAGATAACACTGACAGAACACGGAGATAACACAGAGAGAACACAGAGAGAACATGGAGAAAACAAACACAGAGAGAACATGGAGATAACACAGAGAGAAGACAGAGAGAACATGGAGATAACACAGAGAGAACACAGAGAGAACACTGACAGACCACAGAGATAACACAGATAGAAGACTGACAGAACATGGAGATAACACAGAGAGAACACGGAGATAACACAGAATGAACATGTTGACAGAGAGAACATGTTAACAGAGAGAACATGGAGGAAACACAGGGAGCACGGACAGAATATGGAGATAAAAGAGATAACAAAGAGAGAACACTGACAGAACATGGAGATAACACAGAGAGAAGACTGACAGAACATGGAGATAACACAGAGAGAAGACTGACAGAACATGGAGATAACACAGAGAGAACATGGAGATAACACAGAAAGAACACAGAGAGAACACGTTAACAGAGAGAACATGGAGAAAACACAGGGAGCACTGACAGAACATGGAGATAACAGAGATAACAAAGAGAGAACACTGACAGAACATGGAGATAACACAGAGAGAAGACTGACAGAACATGGAGATAACACAGAGAGAAGACTGACAGAACATGGAGATAACACAGAGAGAAGACTGACAGAACATGGAGATAACACAGAGAGAACATGGAGATAACACAGAATGAACATGTTAACAGAGAGAACATGTTAACAGAGAGAACATGGAGAAAACACAGGGAGCACGGACAGAATATGGAGATAAGAGATAACAAAGAGAGAACACTGACAGAACATGGAGATAACACAGAAAGAACACTGAAAGAACATGGTGAAAACAGAGAGAACATGGTGAAAACACAGAATACTGACAGAACATGGTGAAAACACAGAGAGAACACTGACAGAACACTGAGATAACACAGAGAGAACACTGACAGAACATGGAGATAACACAGAGAGAACACTGAAAGAACACTAAGATAACACAGAGAGAACACGGAGATAACACAGAGTGAATACTGACAGAATATGGTGAAAACAGAGAGAACATGGAGAAAACACAGAACACTGACAGAACATGGTGATAACACAGAGAGAACACTGACAGAACACTGAGATAACAAAGAGAGAACACTGACAGAACATGGAGATAACACAGAGAACACTGACAGAACATGGTGAAAACAGAGACAACATGGAGATAACACAGAGAGAACATGGAGAAAACAGAGAACATGGAGAAAACAGAGAACACTGACAGAACACGGTGATAACACAAAGAGAACATGGTGAAAACAGAGAACATGGAGAAAACAGAGTGAACACTGACAGAACATGGAAATAACACAGAGAAAACTCACAGAATACAGAGATAACACAGAGAGAACACTGACAGAACATGGTGAAAACAGAGAGAACATGGTGAAAACACAGAATACTGACAGAACATGGAGATAACACAAAGAACACTGACAGAACATGGTGACAACACAGAGAGAACATGGTGACAACACAGAGTGAACACTGACAGAACATGGAGAAAACACAAAGAACACGTTGATAACACGGAGAGAACACGGAGATATCACAGAGTGAACACTGACAGAACACGGAGATAACACAAAGAACACGTTGATAACACGGAGATAACAGGGAGAGAACACTGACAGAACATGGAGAAAACACGGAGATAACAAAGACAGAACACTGACAGAACATTGAGATAACACAGAGATCACTGACAGAACATGGTGAAAACAGAGAGAACATGGTGAAAACACAGAATACTGACAGAACATGGAGATAACACAGAGAGAACACTGACAGAACATGGAGATAACACAGAGAGAACACTGACAGAACATGGAGAAAACACAGAGTGAACACTGACAGAACATGGAGAAAACACAGAGTGAACACTGACAGAACATGGAGATAACAAAGAGAGAACACTGACAGAACACAGAGATAACAAAGAAAGAACACTGACAGAACACGGAGATAACACTGACAGAACATGGAGATAACACAGAGAGAACACAGAGAGAACATGGAGAAAACACAGAGAGAACACTGAGAGAACATGGAGATAACACAGAGAGAAGACAGAGAGAACATGGAGATAACACAGAGAGAACACAGAGAGAACACTGACAGAATATGGTGAAAACAGAGAGAACATGGAGAAAACACAGAGTGAACACTGGTAGAACATGGAGAAAACACAGAGTGAACACTGACAGAACATGGAGATAAAAAAGAGAGAACACTCACAGAACACAGAGTGAACACTGAAAGAACACTGACAGAACACGGAGATAACACTGACAGAACATGGAGATAACACAGAGAGAACACAGAGAGAACATGGAGAAAACACAGAGAGAACACAGAGAGAACATGGAGATAACACAGAGAGAAGACAGAGAGAACATGGAGATAACACAGAGAGAACACAGAGAGAACACTGACAGAATATGGTGAAAACAGAGAGAACATGGTGAAAACACAGAATACTGACAGAACATGGTGACAACACAGAGAGAACACTGACAGAACACTGACATAACACAGAGAGAACACTGACCGAACATGGAGATAACACAGAGAACATGGTGAAAACAGAGAGAACATGGAGATAACAAAGAGAGAACACTGACAGAACATGGAGAAAACACAGAGTGAACACTGACAGAACATGGAGAAAACACAGAGAGAACACTGACAGAACACGGAGATAACACAGAGAGAACACTGACAGAACACGGAGATAACACAGAGAGAACACTGACAGAACACGGAGATAACACAGAGAGAACACTGACAGAACATGGAGATAACACAGAGAGAACACTGACAGAACACGGAGATAACACAGAGATAACACTGACAGAACACGGAGATAACACAGAGATAACACGGAGAAAACACAGAGATAACACTGACAGAACACGGAGAAAACACAGAGAGAACACTGACAGAACACGGAGATAACACAGAGAGAACACAGAGATAACAAAGAGAGAACACTGACAGACCACGGAGATAACACAGAGAACATGGAGATAACACAGAGAACACGGAGATAACACAGAGTGAACATGGTGACAAC
>CM038725.1:35855197-35987652 GCA_021613375.1 Megaleporinus macrocephalus | reverse complement strand
ACAGAACACAGAGATAACACAGAGAGAAGACTGACAGAACACGGAGATAACACAGAGTGAACACTGACAGAACATGGTGATAACACAGAGAACACGGTGACAACACAGAGAACACGGTGACAACACAGAGACGGACAGAACACGGAGATAACACAGAGAAGACGGACAGAACACGGAGATAACACAGAGAGAAGACTGACAGAACACGGAGATAACACAGAGTGAACACTGACAGAACATGGTGATAACACAGAGAGAACATAGAGAAGACTGACAGAACACAGAGAGAACACAGAGAAGACTGACAGAACACGGAGATAACACAGAGAGAACACAGAGAAGACTGACAGAACACGGAGATAACACAGAGAGAAGACTGACAGAACACGGAGATAACACAGAGAGAAGACTGACAGAACACGGAGATAACACAGAGAGAAGACTGACAGAACACGGAGATAACACAGAGAGAAGACTGACAGAACACTGAGATAACACAGAGAGAAGACTGACAGAACACGGAGATAACACAGAGAGAACACTGACAGAACACGGAGATAACACAGAGAGAACACTGACAGAACACGGAGATAACAAAGAGAGAACACTGACAGAACACGGAGAAAACACAGAGAGAACACTGACAGAACACAGAGATAACACACAGAGAACACTGACAGAACACGGAGAAAACACATAGAGAACACTGACAGAACATGGAGATAACACAGAGTGAAGACTGACAGAACATGGAGATAACACAGAGAGAACACTGACAGAACACTGAGATAACACAGAGAGAACACTGACAGAACATGGAGAAAACACAGGGAACACAGAGAGAACATGGTGACAACACAAAGAGAACACAGAGAGAACATGGTGACAACACAAAGAGAACACAGAGAGAACATGGTGACAACACAAAGAGAACACAGAGAGAACATGGTGACAACACAGAGAGAACACAGAGAGAACATGGTGACAACACAGAGAGAACACAGAGAGAACATGGAGATAACACAGAGTGAACACGTTAACAGAGAGAACATGGAGAAAACACAGGGAGCACTGACAGAACACGGAGAAAACACAGAGAGAACACTGACAGAACACGGAGAAAACACAGAGAGAACACTGACAGAACATGGAGAAAACACAGGGAGCACTGACAGAACATGGTGACAACACAGAGAGAACACAGAGAGAACATGGTGACAACACAAAGAGAACACAGAGAGAACATGGTGACAACACAAAGAGAACACAGAGAGAACATGGTGACAACACAGAGAGAACACAGAGAGAACATGGTGACAACACAGAGAACATGGAGATAACACAAAGAGAACAAAGAGAGAACATGGTGACAACACAAAGAGAACACAGAGAGAACATGGAGATAACACAGAGAGAACACGTTAACAGAGAGAACATGGAGAAAACACAGGGAGCACTAACAGAACATGGAGATAACACAGAGAGAAAACTCACAGAACACAGAGATAACATTGAGATCACTGAAAGAACATGGTGAAAACAGAGAACATGGTGAAAACACAGAATACTGACAGAACATAGAGATAACACAAAGAATACTGACAGAACAGGGTGATAACAGAGATAACAAGGAGAAAACAGAGAGAGCACAGACAGAACATGGAGATAACACAGAGAGAAGACTGATAGAACAAGGAAATAACACAGAGAGAAGACTGACAGAACATGGAGATAACACAGAGTGAACACAGAGAAGACTGACAGAACATGGCGATAACACAGAGAGAACACAGAGAGAACATGGTGACAACACAGAGAGAACACAGAGAGAACATGGTGACAACACAAAGAGAACACGGTGACAACACAGAGAGAACACAGAGAGAACATGGTGACAACACAGAGAGAACACAGAGAGAACATGGTGACAACACAAAGAGAACACAGAGAGAACACAGAGAGAACATGGTGACAACACAAAGAGAACACAGAGAGAACATGGTGACAACACAGAGAGAACACAGAGAGAACATGGTGACAACACAGAGAGAACACAGAGAGAACATGGAGATAACACAGAGAGAACACAGAGAGAACATGGTGACAACACAGAGAGAACACAGAGAGAACATGGAGAAAACACAGGGAGCACTGACAGAACATGGAGATAACACAAAGAGAACACAGAGAGAACATGGTGACAACACAGAGAACATGGAGATAACACAAAGAGAACAAAGAGAGAACATGGTGACAACACAAAGAGAACACAGAGAGAACATGGAGATAACAGAAAGAACACGTTAACAGAGAGAACATGGAGAAAACACAGGGAGCACTAACAGAACATGGAGATAACACAGAGAGAAAATTCACAGAACACAGAGATAACATTGAGATCACTGACAGAACATGGTGAAAACAGAGACAACATGGAGATAACACAGAATACTGACAGAACAGGGTGATAACAGAGATAACAAGGAGAAAACAGAGAGAGCACAGACAGAACATGGAGATAACACAGAGAGAACACGTTGATAACAGAGATAACAGGGAGAACACACAGAGAACACTGACAGAACATGGAGATAACAAAGAGAGAAGACTGACAGAACAAGGAAATAACACAGAGAGAAGACTGACAGAACATGGAGATAACACAGAGTGAACAAAGAGAAGACTGACAGAACATGGAAATAACACAGAGAGAAGACTGACAGAACATGGAGATAACACAGAGTGAACACAGAGAAGACTGACAGAACACGGAGATAACACAGAGAGAACACAGAGAAGACTGACAGAACACAGAGAACACAGAGAGAACACAGAGAAGACTGACAGAACACGGAGATAACACAGAGAGAAGACTGACAGAACACGGAGATAACACAGAGAGAAGACTGACAGAACACGGAGATAACATAGAGAAGACTGACAGAACACGGAGATAACATAGAGAAGACTGACAGAACACGGAGATAACACAGAGAGAAGACTGACAGAACACGGAGATAACACAGAGAGAAGACGGACAGAACACGGAGATAACACAGAGAAGACGGACAGAACACGGAGATAACACAGAGAGAAGACTGACAGAACACGGAGATAACACAGAGAGAAGACTGACAGAACACGGAGATAACACAGAGAGAAGACTGACAGAACACGGAGATAACACAGAGTGAACACTGACAGAACATGGTGATAACACAGAGAGAACATAGAGAAGACTGACAGAACAAGGAGATAACAGAGAGAACACAGAGAAGACTGACAGAACAAGGAGATAACACAGAGAGAACACAGAGAAGACTGACAGAACACGGAGATAACACAGAGAGAACACAGAGAAGACTGACAGAACACGGAGATAACACAGAGAGAACACAGAGAAGACTGACAGAACACGGAGAGAACACAGAGAATACTGACAGAACACGGAGATAACACAGAGAGAAGACTGACAGAACACGGAGATAACACAGAGAGAAGACTGACAGAACACGGAGATAACACGGAGATAACACAGAGAGAATACTGACAGAACAGGGTGATAACAGAGATAACAAGGAGAAAACAGAGAGAGCACAGACAGAATATGGAGATAACACAGAGAGAACACATTGATAACAGAGATAACAGGGAGAACATACAGAGAGAACACTGACAGAACATGGAGATAACACAGAGTGAACACAGAAGACTGACAGAACACGGTGATAACACAGAGTGAACACAGAAGACTGACAGAACACGGTGATAACACAGAGAGAACACAGAGAGAAGACTGACAGAACACGGAGATAACACAGAGAGAAGACTGACAGAACACGGAGATAACACAGAGAGAAGACTGACAGAACACGGAGATAACACAGAGAGAAGACTGACAGAACACGGAGACAACACAGAGAGAAGACTGACAGAACACGGAGATAACACAGAGAGAAGACTGACAGAACACGGAGATAACACAGAGAGAAGACTGACCGAACACGGAGATAACACAGAGTGAACACTGACAGAACACGGAGATAACACAGAGAGAACACTGATATAACACGGAGAGAACACGGAGATAACAAAGAGAGAACACTGATAGACCACGGAGATAACAGAGTGAACACTGACAGAACATGGAGATAACACAGAGTGAACACTGACAGAACATGGAGATAACAAAGAGAGAACACGGAGATGACAAAGAGAGAACACTGATAGACCACAGAGAAAACACAGAGAGAACACTGACAGATCACGGAGATAACACAGAGAGAACACTGACAGACCACGGAGATAACACAGAGAGAACACTGACAGACCACGGAGATAACAAAGAGAGACCACTGACAGACCACGGAGATAACAAAGAGAGAACACTGACAGAACATGGAGATAACACCGAGAGAAGACTGACAGACCACGGAGATAACACAGAGAGAACACAGAGACAACACGGTGACAACACAGAGAGAACACAGAGAAGACTGACAGAACACGGAGATAACACAGAGAGAACACAGAGAAGACTGACAGAACACGGAGATAACACAGAGAGAACACAGAGAAGACTGACAGAACACGGAGATAACACAGAGAGAACACAGAGAAGACTGACAGAACACGGAGAGAACACAGAGAAGACTGACAGAACACGGAGATAACACAGAGAGAACACTGACAGAACACGGAGATAACACAGAGAGAAGACTGACAGAACATGGAGATAACACAGAGAGAAGACTGACAGAACATGGAGATAACACAGAGAGAAGACTGACAGAACATGGAGATAACACAGAGTGAACACTGACAGAACATGGTGATAACACAGAGAGAAGACTGACAGAACAAGGAGATAACACAGAGAGAACACAGAGAAGACTGACAGAACACGGAGATAACACAGAGAAGACGGACAGAACACGGAGATAACACAGAGAGAAGACTGACAGAACACGGAGATAACACAGAGAGAAGACTGACAAAACACAGAGATAACACAGAGAGAAGACTGACAGAACACGGAGATAACACAGAGTGAATACTGACAGAACATGGTGATAACACAGAGAGAACATAGAGAAGACTGACAGAACAAGGAGATAACACAGAGAGAACACAGAGAAGACTGACAGAACACGGAGATAACACAGAGAGAACACAGAGAAGACTGACAGAACACGGAGATAACACAGAGAGAACACAGAGAAGACTGACAGAACACGGAGAGAACACAGAGAATACTGACAGAACACGGAGATAACACAGAGATAACACAGAGAGAAGACTGACAGAACATGGAGATAACACAGAGAGAGCACTTACAGAACATGGAGAAAACACAGAGAATACTGACAGAACATGGTGATAACAGAGATAACAAGGAGAAAACAGAGAGAGCACGGACAGAACATGGAGATAACACAGAGAGAACACATTGATAACAGAGATAACAGGGAGAACATACAGAGAGAACACTGACAGAACATGGAGATAACAAAGAGAGAAGACTGACAGAACATGGAGATAACACAGAGTGAACACAGAAGACTGACAGAACATGGTGATAACACAGAGAGAACACAGAGAGAAGACTGACAGAACACGGAGATAACACAGAGAGAAGACTGACAGAACACGGAGATAACACAGAGAGAAGACTGACAGAACATGGAGATAACACAGAGTGAACACTGACAGAACATGGAGATAACACAGAGTGAACACTGACAGAACACGGAGATAACACAGAGAGAACACTGACAGAACACGGAGAGAACACGGAGATGACAAAGAGAGAACACTGATAGACCACGGAGATAACAGAGTGAACACTGACAGAACATGGAGATAACAAAGAGAGAACACGGAGATGACAAAGAGAGAACACTGATAGACCACGGAGATAACACAGAGTGAACACTGACAGACCACGGAGATAACACAGAGAGAACACTGACAGACCACGGAGATAACACAGAGAGAACACTGACAGACCACGGAGATAACAAAGAGAGAACACTGACAGACCACGGAGATAACAAAGAGAGAACACTGACAGAACATGGAGATAACACCGAGAGAAGACTGACAGACCACGGAGATAACACAGAGAGAACACAGAGACAACACGGTGACAACACGGTGACAACACAGAGAGAACACGGTGACAACACAGAGACGGACAGAACACGGAGATAACACAGAGAGAAGACTGACAGAACACGGAGATAACACAGAGTGAACACTGACAGAACATGGTGATAACACAGAGAGAACATAGAGAAGACTGACAGAACACGGAGATAACACAGAGAGAACACAGAGAAGACTGACAGAACACGGAGATAACACAGAGAGAACACAGAGAAGACTGACAGAACACGGAGATAACACAGAGAGAACACAGAGAAGACTGACAGAACACGGAGAGAACACAGAGATAACACCGAGAGAAGACTGACAGAACACGGAGATAACACAGAGAGAAGACTGACAGAACATGGAGATAACACAGAATACTGACAGAACAGGGTGATAACAGAGATAACAAGGAGAAAACAGAGAGAGCACGGACAGAACATGGAGATAACACAGAGAGAACACTGACAGAACATGGAGAAAACACAGAGAGAACACTGACAGAACACGGAGATAACACAGAGAGAACACTGATATAACACGGAGAGAACACGGAGATAACAAAGAGAGAACACTGATAGACCACGGAGATAACAGAGTGAACACTGACAGAACATGGAGATAACACAGAGTGAACACTGACAGAACATGGAGATAACACAGAGAGAACACGGAGATAACAAAGAGAGAACACTGACAGACCACGGAGTTAACACAGAGAGAACACTGAGATAACAAAGAGAGAACACTGACAGACCACGGAGATAACACAGAGAGAACACTGACAGACCACGGAGATAACAAAGAGAGAACACTGACAGAACATGGAGATAACACAGAGAGAAGACTGACAGACCACGGAGATAACACAGAGAGACCACTGACAGACCACGGAGATAACAAAGAGAGAACACTGACAGAACATGGAGATAACACCGAGAGAAGACTGACAGACCACGGAGATAACACAGAGAGAACACAGAGACAACACGGTGACAACACGGTGACAACACGGTGACAACACGGTGACAACACCGAGAGAAGACTGACAGACCACGGAGATAACACAGAGAGAACACAGAGACAACACGGTGACAACACGGTGACAACACGGTGACAACACAGAGAGAACACGGTGACAACACAGAGAGAACACGGTGACAACACTGAGAGAACACGGAGATAACACAGTGAACACAGAGAGAAGACTGACAGAACATGGAGATAACACAGAGTGAACACTGACAGAACATGGAGAAAACACAGAGTGAACACTGACAGAACATGGTGATAACACAGAGAGAACACTCACAGAACACAGAGATAACACAGAGAGAACACTGACAGAACATGGAGATAACACAGAGTGAACACTGACAGAACATGGAGATAACACAGAGAGAACACTCACAGAACACTGAGATAACACAGAGAGAACACTCACAGAACACTGAGATAACACAGAGTGAACACTGACAGAACATGGAGATAACACAGAGAGAACACTCACAGAACACTGAGATAACACAGAGTGAACACTGACAGAACATGGTGATAACACAGAAAGAACACTGATAGACCACGGAGAAAACACAGGCCGAACATGGTGATAACAGATAGAGAACACAGATAACACAGGACGAACATGGAGAGAACACGGAGAGAACATGGATGTTATGTTCCTAGAAAAGGCTATGGTCTAGGGGAGATGTGGGGACAATAACATGTGCAGTGTATATAGGTGGAAGTGGTAAAAGATATTTTTTATTGGTAACGCCAAAGATAAACACAGAGACTTTTTTCAAATGGGGGTGTTGGTAAATTGAGCCAACTTGGGGGAGCAAACAGACAGTACCAAGGAAAAGAAAATAGTAAAAGAAACTACAATAAGCTGTATTTTAAACCCCTTACCAGGAGCTAACGGCTACTCTAGGCTAAACTATCAAAAGTACAGGGGGTGGTACCTGCCTCTAAACCAGTGTGTCTGGACAAACAGTTCCTACGTGTGGCAGTGTAAGTGCGCGCACATACTAACTGTTCAACCACCCGGGAGGAAAACAGTTCAAACCCCGGGGAGCAAAAGACATTAACACCCAAACACAAGTTAAACAACCAACAGAGAAACACGGACAAACATTTCACTGAGGCGAGGCGAACAGACAGCGAGGCGAACAGACAGCGAGGCGAACAGACAGCGAGGCGACAGCAATTCCACAATGCCAGTGAGCCGAGTGGCTTCCGCGCAAGCGTTTTCGCGCCGCTTTTAAACTCGAAGCCCCGCCCACTCCAGGTTCGATCGAAGTCTCCGATTGGGTGAAGGAAGATGAAGACTTCGATCCACCAATAAGATAAAGGATAGGCAAATTGGAACGGAGGACACGAGAGAAGAGGCGGGAGAACTTTTTCGTCATGAAAAAAAGCTTCGTTGACGAAATGAACTCTGGTCTGAAAGTTTTAACAGTTTATAAGCTGGAAATATTATTAATAAACATTTAATGAAGGGCAGACAGTAAAAATGAAAATGTCTGCAAATTCAAATTCATTAATAAATAAATAAATAAATAAATCATAAAATAAAACAAATAAATCATTTTTTAAAGTAATCTGTAAATCTGTAAGCTCCTACTTTAATCATACCGGCTTAAACAAGCTACATTGGAACTAATTAAAACTTACACTTTAATAACAGTGTTAACAGCTGATGAATGTCTTCTGGTAGTTTCAGTCTTTAGCGCAATGGACTTGCTTTTAAATGCTCTGCATGAACTACAGACATCAGCATGTTATTATTATTTTGACCTAGAAAACAGTTTCATTACACATAACATGTTTGATTATTTTTGCGTCTGAGAAATGACCTTACTTCCTTTTTACTACCTTGTTTGGTGACTGGTAATAATGTTAGAATAATGTGTCACAAAACCACATTTGTTGTTCTTTCAAAAAAAACTAATATACAGCAGAGCTTATTAACACATCATAGAAATACATTTGTAGCACATTTCTAAACTCGCTTACAAATGATATGTTTCTATTTATTAGGGTGTTATTAATTGCCTACCAGGGCAAAATAGACTGCTAATACTTTTTAAATCTTCAATTATTTACCAAATAAATGTTGTCCATAAAAAAACTAAACCATATCTGCACTGTTGACTTAGTCACGCTACATGACTTACTACAGGCTCTATACATTCCACTGTTGTACAGCGGCTTTTTAGCCATCAAACATATTCAAGCAATTTTTCATTCCACAAGAATCATTGTTATTATTCTGAAGGTGAAATACTTTATACACCCCAATAGACATGCATCGTATTTTTAGGTGGACAAAATATGACAATTCACCAAAAATCATTAAAAATGTGCACCAAGAGATTTGACGACCAAGTAAAAGCATTTAACTTGTTTTGGGGAGAATTAAGATTGATCAGTGTAACGAGGCAAAATAAAGCAATATAGAGAAAGTAATTAATATATATATATATATCTCCATACATAGGATAGGGTGGCCTATCCTTCAGGCCAGGATCCCCCAGGCCATGACTGAGGTGCCCTTGAGCAAGGCACCTAACCCCCAACTGCTCACCGGGCGCCGTGGATAGGGCTGGCACGTGTGCTTACTGCCCCCTAGTGTGTGTTCACTGCATAGCTCTGAAGATCTCCTCATGACACTCACTAATCTGGGTCTCACTGTTCCCGTAGTCTTCATCTTCATTCTTCTCCATCCACTGAGTCTTGGGGATCATCTTCGTGATGTTACTATCATAGTACACAATCTGCTCTCCGTCCAGCAGACCCACCACAGTGAACTCTGGGAGTTTCATTCCTGGAGTCACTGCAGTGTAGAGGTACTGCAGAGAGTGGTTGACTGTCAGAAGAAACAACAATGAAAATTTAAATTCATAGATATAAATAATATAAAGATTTATTTTTGTTCTGGTTTTGCCCAACACTCTAAAAGTGCTTTATTGGTGCAATCTAAAACTAGAAATAGAATTCATTTTACTTAAACTTAAACTTAAAAAATAAATAACTGAAAGTGCAAACTACTTTTTAGGTTGAATAAAACTAGTTCAATGGCTTGTTAACCCATGAAGTATTTTCGGGAGTATGTTTTAGTGTAATTCTAAACACTGCACAGTCCGTTTGTGATTAGTTGTAATTTTTCTTGTTTTAAAAGAGTAATAAAGAGTTGATATGACTAAGTTTACTCTCTTAAATGTCTTCCTGTTAAACTCTAATTAGACTTATAGTAGTACATTTTTTAAATTATTATACTACTGTACATACGATACATGCTGTTGTTCTATTAACTTGCTATTTAAAATTTAATTAACTCCAATTTTCAGCTGGCTGAATACTAACTTTTCTCATGTAAGACAACCTTTTCAACAGTGCGGAGCTGTCATGTGTCTAAAAGTTCAAATAAAAATGACACACTACCAATCAGAAGTTTGGAGACACCTAACTGTTCTGTTTATAGTTATAAAGACATTTAGATCTGAATATGTTGAGACATCAAACATTTGAGTGTGTTTAAATGTAAAAATGAGAATGTATATTTTTAAACCTGTTTATCAGAACAAGATCTCAGTATCTACACTATCTTCTTCAGTCCTGTTAGAGAAGCAGCTCATGTGGCTCCTCATGAAGCTGCTGGTCAGAATGTTCAAAGTATGTAAACCTGCATCAGAGCAAATGAGCTCATTTCTAAAAGACACAACCAGATGTTTAATTCTGCTCCAGGAATAATTCCATACCTCTTATTCTATAGTTCTGATCTCTTCACACTTATTCACTAATATTATTACTATTAATATAGTACACATAAGAACAACATGAGTAGGTGTGTCCAAACTTTTGACTGATAGTGTTTGTATTTAAAAGTATGTACTTATAAGTTTAAAGGGTTTAAAAAATTTGAAATATTTAAACACCACCCAGACTTAATTATTTAATAGGTTTGCTCAATTTAACACTGAAATATTTAAATATCCCTGTGAGTGGATTTCTCTCTCAGACAGATATGTTTGGAGAAAGTAAGGTTGTGTGTTTGACCCCAACAACTCAGTGAAGAATGAAGGTGGGAGCATCATTACAATTTTAAAAGTTACTATTGTGGAGATGTGTGTTTGTCTTTGAACGACAGTTGTAGTCACCTTGGAACATTTGTAGGTTTAAAAAAGCTAGACAGTAGCTTTTTCTAGACAGTAAGCGTTTATTTACTCAGCAAAACCCGCTTTATTTTGCAGCATGTAGTGCTTTTACATACATCAGTGTGTTTATATAACCCCTTTCAAACTTTCAACCCAGTATTATTTACAGTTCTCATCATGGTTATCATTAGTTTATATTTTGTAAAACATGTTTCTACATTTTTCTAAATGATTTAAAAACAACAGCTGTTTACACACACACATGTGTATATGTATATGTGTGTGTGTCTGTTTATCTCAACAATGAGACTATAGTTGAGACTAAACAATGAAAATTATTAGTAGCAATTGATTTCCTTTGAGCTAGCCTGAAAAACTAAGTTTATCTTATAAACTTATTATTGTTCCTGAGCAGCTTAACCAACTTAATTTAATGAATTACTGACTACAGAGTAAGAGTCTAGGAGAAGTGATTAAACAAACAAATTAGCATACATAAAGTTGATAATTATTTTATGAATGTGTTGCATTTATGTTATTTATTCTAATGTTTTCATTATTCTCCACTAATAAACCCTCCTTGTCCAGATATATAGCGGTTTAGTAGAATCTTCTTAGATGTACAGCATGTAACTCCTCTGGATCAAACCCTCAAACCTACAAATGATAACAGGAGAAAGATAAAACATACTTTACTTTCTATATAAGTCAATGGAACCAGATATTTTTCCAAGTAATTTTAGACCAGTTCTGTTGGTTTATTAAATAAATGCACACCAGTCCAAACTTCAACTTCTAAATAATGTCCACAACTAAAAAACGGCAAACAGATTTCAACAGGTTTCAACAGGTTTCAACAGCACAGCTAACTATGATATACATGTTTTATGTAATATAATTTCTTTTACTACATTGAGTATATAGTAATAGATGATATAATCATTTATATTATAAATATTATATATTAATATTTATTATATTAACATGGTTTTTCATGGTTTCATGGGTTTTTTTGTAGCTTAATGCAGATTATTCAGCTATGAGAGAGTTTCACAGCTCTCTGCTTCAAGCAGCTACTGATTAGCATGTGTTAGATTTGAAATGGTACAGGAAGAGGGGGTCATTTCCGTCCTCCTTATTCATACAGTACAAAATACGTGAACAGTTAGGATGGTAAATCATGAGCTCTGTAAATTACCCTAAACACTGAAAAGAGGAACTGAGAGATCTGATTAAGGACCAAAAGACTTCTGAGACCTGTGAAGTCTTAATGTTGGTGCTGTAAACCTGCTGTTGCTGATATTTTGCTGATCTAAAGACTCACTGAAATGTTAGTGCACTATTTCTATTTACTTGCTGATAAAATCACATTAAAATTTAAAATGTGCTAACTTTTGCTCTTCCCGTGTGTCAAAATGAGTAAATAAACAACATTTATATACTAAACTATGTGTCTCTGTAGAGAAGGTGTAACTTATTTATACTTAAACACAAGACATTTAAACCGAGCACATGACTGTCCATTATTTAATAATAATAATAATAATAATAATAATAATAATAATAAAGTGATGGTGTATACGGTGGTGATATTTGCAGTGCTGGTGATGGTGTATACGGTGGTGGTGATGGTGTTTACAGTGGTGGTGAATGTTTTTACAGTGGAGGTGATGGTGTTTACAGTGATGGTGATGGTTTTTACAGTGGTGGTGATTGTGTTTACAGTGGTGGTGATGGTGTTTACTGTGGTGGTGTTGATATTTGCAGTGGTGGTGATGGTGTTTACAGTGGTGGTGAAGGTTTTTACAGTGGAGGTGATGGTGTTTACAGTGATGGTGATGGTTTTTACAGTGGTGGTGATGGTGTTTACAGTGATGGTGATGGTTTTTACAGTGGTGGTGATTGTGTTTACAGTGGTGGTGATGGTGTTTACTGTGGTGGTGGTGGTGATATTTGCAGTGGTGGTGATGGTGTTTACAGTGGTGGTGAAGGTTTTTACAGTGGAGGTGATGGTGTTTACAGTGATGGTGATGGTTTTTACAGTGGTGGTGATGGTGTTTACAGTGGTGGTGATAGTGTTTACAGTGGTGGTGATGGTGTTTACAGTGGTGGTGATGGTGTTTACAGTGGTGGTGAATGTTTTTACAGTGGAGGTGATGGTGTTTACAGTGATGGTGATGGTTTTTACAGTGGTGGTGATTGTGTTTACAGTGGTGGTGATGGTGTTTACAGTGGTGGTGATGGTGTTTACTGTGGTGGTGGTGATATTTGCAGTGGTGGTGATGGTGTTTACAGTGGTGGTGAAGGTTTTTACAGTGGAGGTGATGGTGTTTACAGTGATGGTGATGGTTTTTTACAGTGGTGGTGATTGTGTTTACAGTGGTGGTGATTGTGTTTACAGTGGTGGTGATGGTGTTTACTGTGGTGGTGGTGATATTTGCAGTGGTGGTGATGGTGTTTACAGTGGTGGTGAAGGTTTTTACAGTGGAGGTGATGGTGTTTACAGTGCTGGTGATGGTGTTTACAGTGGTGGTGAAGGTTTTTACAGTGGTGGTGATGGTGTTTACAGTGGTGGTGATATTTGCAGTGGTGGTGGTGGTATTTGCAGTGATGGTGATGGTTTTTACAGTGGTGGTGATGATGTTTACAGTGGTGGTGGTGATATTTGCAGTGGTGGTGGTGATATTTGCAGTGGTGGTGATGATGTTTACAGTGGTGGTGGTGATGATGTTTACAGTGGTGGTGATGGTGTTTATGGTGGTGGTGATGGTGTTTACAGTGGTGATGGTGATATTTGCAGTGGTGGTGATTATGTTTACAGTGGTGGTGGTGATGATGTTTACAGTGGTGGTGATGGTGTTTATGGTAGTGGTGATGGTGTTTACAGTGGTGGTCACCATGTCTACAACACAAATATACAAGTTTTATTTACTATCAAACCCTCCAGTGAACCTACATGTGTCCTCTAAATTTATATGGAATGTTGATTCTGGTGAAATAGTAAAAATGTGAAAATAGTATGCTTACTCAGCGCCCTGCTTGCATTGCTCCATCATGAATATAAGAAACTAATTTAAATACATTTTAGACTATATTTTTATATCACAAAACTATCATAAACAGTGTCTCAGACATCAGACAGTGTATCAATAACCATCTACTGTCATAACTTTCCGTGAGGGAGATTTTCTTGGTGGACGTCTGGTTCCATTCACCACCACTGTGAACAGATCTAAGTTTCTAAGTCCCTTAAATTTCTTAAGCATTTTATTTTTGGAAATAGTATTATTAGAATTGTTTGGTCAAATGTGCCTTCTTGTGGACTTTCCTGCTAGAACTGATTTTTAGATTCATCTACAGGATTAAAAACTCTTATATTATTTTATATTCAACAATATCACCTTCAATACCCGAAAAGCTAAAAGCAAGCAGCTGTTTTTATCGATACAGTGTTTTCATGAAAACCGTGACCACCGAAACTCCCCGCAAGACAGTTTGTGGTTGGAAACTGAGTAAAGAGCTGCAGGTTTAACCTAATTTTCTCCTCATGGCCTCATTATCTGCTGCACATTAAAGAACTGCATGTCACCGCACGCTTTTCTGAGTCTGCGTGGAGGGGTTCAGTAATTTTAGATAGACCTGATTCTGAGATTTCTAACTCTTTATGATACACAGTTTCTGTAAACATGAACTAAAGTGCACTGAAAGGCATCATGAAGCCAGAATTGGTCAATTTCAGTAGAAAGAACGTGAACAATAGCCATCAGGATGGAGGACATCAGGAGAAACAAACAAAAACATATCACACCTCCACCAAATGGAGAACTTTATTCTCTTCTTATCCTCAGCTTGCTTTTATCTTCTGTATTTTGTCATTTCTAACCTGAGCTGTGCACAAAGAACAAATGTATGTTCACGTAGTACATAATGTACGTAATGATAAAAGAAAAACAACTGTGATCGTGCCTGCACTTTTAAATTCCGTGGAATGAAACAGGAAATCACGAACATTTGCAACTAGTGGTACTACAGTGACTCACTATCACCTCTTCAGGTACAAAGTGGTACTACAGTGACTCACTATCACCCCTTCAGGTACAAAGTGGCACTACAGTGTCTCACTATCACCTCTTCAGGTACAAAGTGGTATTACAGTGACTCACTATCACCTCTTCAGGTACAAAGTGGTGCTACAGTGACTCACTATCACCTCTTCAGGTACAATGTGGTACTACGAAACAGGTGGAAGCGTTATGTATTGGGGAATGTTTTGATGGCATTCTCTGGACCCACTCATCTATGTGGAAGACACTCTCAACCCATTTGGGTCTGAATCCATCCTTGTACATCACGTACGCCATACATGCTGATGGTCTTCTCTGGGGTGGATGGAATCTTCCAGCAAGACAATGAGACACGTCACACGACTAGAAATGTCCCACACTGGTTGGAAGAGCTGACCTAGACTTTCAAATACTACACTGGACCCCTAATTCCCCAGACTTGAACCCAACTGAACATCTGTGGGACCACCTGGATGGTGGTGTTGAGTCTATGGACCCTCCTCCACACTCCCCCCAGCAGCTGTGGGATGCACTGCAGTCAACATGGCTCCAGATACCTGTGACCACCTACCAGGACCTTACTGAGTCTCCCAGTCCGTCTAGCTGCTGTGTGTGCTGCACACAGTGGTTACTCTATAAGCTGGTGGTCATTCTGATGTGACTGTGTATGTCTGTAAAGTTGAGAAATGTATACCAGTTCATGAATTGTTTTTTTACAGACATGCACAGTCACATCATTATGACTATCAGCTAAGATCCAGGATTCCAGATTCAGTGAATTGCTGTTCTCTAAAAGCAGCAGATCACACTGTCAGCTGACAGTAGCAGTGGAGAAGAAGGAGACTCATTTGCATTCGCAGAAACCTCTGATTAACCTCCACTGGTGAGGAGTTTGTGATGGCCATTGTATTCAGTGCTGATAACTACCTGCTTTTCCTAAACCACATTACGTTACATTTCCATGTTCTAATATCTACAGCTAGAACTCCATGGAATAGACGGAATCTCCACTAGGACAGCAGGAGACAACTGGAGTGCAAACACAGCGTAACAGTTATATATATTTTTTTGTTTTTCAATTTCTTACGTGAACTCTACAGCTGGTCTTCATATCCTGTGAAAGTTTCATGATAAATAGAAATGCTCCAAAATAAAGTTTATAAAGTTTTGTTTAATTTAAGTTACTGTTACTGTTTCCACCTTAAATCAACCACTGAGTTGTGCAGGAGTTTTAAACAAGTGGTGGAATTGATGTCCTTGAGCTTTAACTGAAAAACATTCTCTGTATCTTTTAGTTAGCATCATTCCTGTGTTTCATTATCATGGATAGTGTACTAAAGGACTACATTGACCATTAGATCAGTAAAACATGTATCTCCATTTTTGCTGATTTTTTTCTTTTGTGAAGTTTTCTACATCATTGAAAGCAGTGTGGACCAGTGATGATGAATGGACCGATAGAAATGTTCCAGAATTGCTTGGAAACAATTCTGGTTCCATTGACTTACATTGAAAGTAAAGACTGTTTTTGGTTTCTCCTGTAAGGTTTCTGTTTTGGAGAAACATGTTTAATGGCTTGAATGGGCGAATACTTGCTGGGACTCTTGGCTACACAAACACTTTCATTATGTCCTTCGTAACATTCCTACGCTCATGACAGAAAGTCCAGTCTTTCTGGCATAGTGAGGAGAGGAAATGTGATGTTGGTGGAGAAGTTAAAGTAAGCTAAGCTAAGCTACTGAATTAAGGTTACTGAACTTGAATGCAGCTCTATCCTGTACTGGTTGTGGTCTGTTCCTCATATAAAGGGCAGCAGTAACAAATTTTGGTGCAAGAGCATTCAGTCCAGTGGGGTTTTAATTGGTCAGAGATTTTATGGGTCAAATGTAAGTATTAGCTACATTATCTACACACAGGTTTGGTTAAGACCAGTGCTTGAAATGAGGCAGTACTCATGATGTCTGGGAAGGTTTTCTTTGCATAGTGGCACCTCTTAGAATCAGAATAACTTAATAATCTAATCACTTTATTTCACCAAGTATGTTTAACATACAAGGAATTTGTCTTGCTGAGAGCCACACATGTAGACCAGACAAGCACACAGAGTGTTATCAAGTATTTAACCAATAGAATAAATAGAATAACAAGTAGAGTAACAATAATATAGAGCTTTCTTATTCTTATTCTTTATAGTATTTACTTTGCTTTGCCTTTTGCAATTTACCAGTCAATCTACATTTCTACTCTCACCTGTGGACACAAGCTCTGGGTAGTGACCAAAAGAACGAGACTGTGGATACAAGCTGCCGGAATGAGTTTTCTCCATGAGGGAGTCGGGTCTCACCCTCAGAGATAGGGTGAGGAGCTCAATTATACGGGGGAGGCTCAGAGTCAAGCCGCAACTCCTCCATGTCAAGAAGAACTAGTTGAGGTGGTTCAGGCATCTGGTTAGGAAGGCTCCTGAACACCTCCCAGTGGAGGTGTTCCGGACATGTCCAACCGGGAAGAGACCCCTGGGAAGACCTAGGACATGCTGGAGGGATTACATCTCTCAGCAGGCCTGGAAACGCCTTGGTATCCCCCCAAAGGAGCTAGAGGAGGTGGCTAGGGAGAGGGAAGTCTGGGTTTCTCCGCTTAGACTGCTACCCCCACGACCCAGATCCCAGGAAAAGCAGTAGATAATGTGTAGATGGATGGATGGTACTTACTTTGATGTGCGTTTACAGATGTATGCAGATGCTGCACTTAACCATAGAAACTATATGTATATATTTTATAGAATTGTCACATTGCACATTTACAAAGGAATTTAAAAGCATTTGCCAATGCAATGTTTCACCACATGACTTCAGTATCACATCACTGTATATAATATTTAGAGATACAGTAACATGTGTTTCATTTTCAGCTCGAGTACAGGTTTTTAATGCTCTCTGATTATAGTTCCATACTGAGTAACTAATAAATTGCGTAAAAATTTACAATCAAGCATGGACAAAAGTATTGAAACACCTACATGTTACCCTTACAGGAGCTTTCAATAGAGTTGGTCCCCACTTTGCAGCCTTAACTGTTTCCCCTCTTCTGGAAAGCTTCCTACAAGATTTTGGAATGTAGGTGGGATTTTTTGCCTAGAAGGGCTTTTGTGAGATGCTGATGTTGGACAAGAAGCTCACAATCTCCAGTTTAGTTCATCCCAAAGGTGTTGGATGGGGTTGAGGCCAGGACCAAGTGTAGGTCAAGCTCTTCCACAAACTGTTCCCACAAAGTTGGAAGCTAGAATTGTCAATCATTACAAGCAGCTTTAACTCAGCTGGTGGTACTCTGTTCTTTCAAGTTCAGCTTGCTCTTAAGTTGTTTTTAATCAGCGTAATTGCCCCGAATAATGTCGATTTACTCAGCAAAGTTACTCAGACTTATCACTTATCATTATTTGTTGAATGAGAATATTGTATAACACAAAAAAACATTATGACCACCGAACTATTGAAAAATAACCAAAACTGCTGAGAATGCTGGGACGATTTCTTGGTAAAAGACTCTTCGGTCTGTATGTCAGTATGTAAGGCAAATAGTGAAAGATTTACATGAATATGTTTAACAAATGAATCAGTAAAACAGGGAATTGTTCTGTTTCACAGTGTAATAACGTTGGACCTTGGAGTAAATGGAAATGAGAGGGATTTGCTTGCGTGATGAGTGGATAAGGCCAGATAAATACGGGTGTCTTTTTCATCCTCCTGTACATTCCAGCCAAGCCGAGAAGATTCAGCACGTCTGCAAACATCTCAGCCCATCATGGTAAGAGTTTTTTTGTTCTCCTGCTTTCTGCCTGTTTTTAAATGCTCTCTATGCAAACACCTGCAGCCACGCCAGCTCTGTGTGGATGTGATTGGACAGCCTGTCAAAGCTGCATGGTAAACATCCAGTAGACCCATAGATACCCTGCTTTCTTACAGTTCAGATTCAGATTTGTTTGTAGGTAATAGACAGGTATGTGCTATTTAAGACAACTAATCTCAAAAAGCTAATTACAACATCCTGTTTATTGTTTAAGTTCCTGGTAAATGCATTATAACACATCTGGATATTCTCTTCAATGATGATGATCTGATCTAGTACGAAGCTATGAAAAAATGTTGAAGACTATTTGTTTAGTACTACTCAGCATTGTCATTTAAATAGAATGATTAAAGTGGTTGTAACTGAACACTAGTGAAAGTAACTCATTTTTAAAAGCTTATTATACATTAATTTTGCACTTGCAAGCTAAAGCAGGGATAAGGTTCATGTGATAGGAACGAAATTGGTCTTTGTACTTTGTACTAACTATAACTATATTGCTACCACATATTTCTAAACAGTACTTTTGGCTATTAATCTCCTGCTTAATTGTATAACCTATTTTAACATGTGCCTTTTAAACTAGATCAATAGATCCTGATGGACATTTTAGTGTAATTAAATTAGGCTGCATTCGTACTAACCATGTTAGCCAAGTTCTTACCTTACATTTACCTGGTTAATACCAAGAACCTATGAGACATTTCAGTGTAATGCAGTTGTAAGACTGTCCTGGTAACTGAAGCATTTGAGTAATTGTGAATTATGACTATAATAAAATGATCAACATTAAAACTGTGTATGATAGGTCTAGAAAGTCTAACAGCATAATAGTTAATTGTGCTGATTGGTCATGACTCATGTGTTTATTTGTTTTTTTTACATTTACAAAGAAATATTTGTAATAAATGTTTTGTTTCACATAAACAGCCTTCTCATGAGAGTGGAAGCCAAGATGAGTGCACTAACACTCACTTTACTCCTTCATTATTTCTGTGCAGGGCCAACAAACCTTCCATCTGTACGAAGATCTAGTTCACCATCTATCCCAGCGTCTCGATCAGCATCTGTACAAAAACCTCGACCAGCATCTGTACCCGCATTTATGTCAAATGTTCAGTATTCAATGGCAATCAGGATGGCAAAAGAGCGATGTCTACATAAATCAGAGGAAAAGGATTTTTTTTTTCTTAAAAAGGAAGTAAATGATGTAAAGAATAGAATAAAAGAGGAAGGTATGTTTTATAAAGGACAAACAATTGTCGCTGCCAGACCTGATAAAACACATTCAGAACATCGTCTGCTAATAGAACATACTGAGCCAGTCATAGACAGTCTGCTACAGAAAACACACGGAAGACGTGATGACGACTGTGTGATCTTTTACACCTACAACTCTCCCTGTTGTGACACGTGCCTTGATGAAGAGAAAGATAAAAGAAGAAAACACAGTACAAAACTGGAAAAGCTGGGCCATTAGTTCAGAAGTGTATTTATAACTATCTTAAGGTTCTAACCTCCCTGGAAGGACCAAGGGCTTTCGTTTTCACCCAGCTCTACATAAAAGATATGAAAAAGAATAAAGAGGATGTGAGAAAAGCTTTCAAGAAGATAGATCTAAAGATTCCTCTGTATCAGTGTCATAATAATAAGTGGTGTCGGCGTTGCGAAGAGAATAATCATTTCTGTGTCCCTTGATGACCTTGATGCATGGCTGAAAAAGTCAGGGCCTATCTGATCACTATGAAGTGCTTCCTCCAGCGATGATGATTAGACCTGCTTTGAACCCAACAATCAGCACTCACTGTTAGCATTTTAGTGTTTTTTCAAGCCAACAGGCAGCTTTCAGCAATTTCAGACAATAATATCATAAATTAGCTCCATATTATGAGATGGCTTTTGCGACTCAAGCTCAAACACATTCCGGCTGTATGTGAAAGTAAGAACACTCCTGGTCAAATGACGTGATGTAGATCTTGTGAGTGAAAATAAGTCAACACGTGCTCTGCATGCATGTTTCTGCTCAATTTATATTTATAATAATGAAAAATAAAAATAAAACATAACAAATAATAATGCACTGTAACTTTTGCACAGGCCATATTTTAGGTTTCATAACAGTAATTCATAAACAGTAACTGTTGTGCATTGCAGTCGGACATTATGGAGAATTCATCCATTCATCCATCGTCTAAGTTGCTTATCCCACTAGATCATAATGGGTGCTGGAGTCTATCCCAACGCTTGCTGGGTAGAAGGCAGGAAACACCCTGGACAGGTCGCCCGTCCAACACAGGGCAGATATAGAGAATGTGTTGGCTTATTTTCACTAAAGGATCAACAACAACATGTCATTTCATTTGAGCAGGGCTCCCCAGGACTGTACAGCATCTGCACCAGCATCCGAATCAGCTTCTCTATCCTGTCACCACTATGAAGTGCTACGGCAATCAAATTATACAAAATTCCTTTAAAACTTTACCTTTAGATTTCAACAGCCAGATCTAATTCTCTACACGTCTGTCTCCATCTACTGCATCACTTCATTACCGTGAACACGTTTCCTGAACTACCACACAGAGAAAACATCAGCTGAGCTTAACTTGAGTTCTCACATTAACTCAATTTGAGAATGCTAGAGTTCATCTGACTAAAACCTCTTACTTTTTTTATTCTTTCAGAAATACAACACAGAATATATAGTATATTACAGAGATATTTCTTACAGAGAATTTATTATACAGCAGTTGTTTTCTTAGCTTCTCAATCACTCAGTCAATCAAGTTGAGTTAACTCAGGAAATGCTGTGTTGTGAGTTACCTCCTAATTTTAAGTTGAGTTCTTTTTATCACATACCACATTATAATAAATAAAACATAAAACAGTCGACACTGTGAAACAGCTGGACTCCTCATTGTATGATGAAGCTATATTATCTCTGTATTAGTGATCTATATCAGTAGTTTGAATGGAATATGAAACAGACAGTGTGAAACAGCTGGACTCCTCATTGTATGATGAAGCTATATTATCTCTGTATTAGTGATCTATATCAGTAGTTTGAATGGAATATGAAACAGACAGTGTGTAACAGCTGGACTCCTCATTGTATGATGAAGCTATATTATCTCTGTATTAGTGATCTATATCAGTAGTTTGAATGGAATATGAAACAGACAGTGTGAAACAGCTGGACTCCTCATTGTATGATGAAGCTATATTATCTCTGTATTAGTGATCTATATCAGTAGTTTGAATGGAATATGAAACAGACAGTGTGAAACAGCTGGACTCCTCATTGTATGATGAAGCTATATTATCTCTGTATTAGTGATCTATATCAGTAGTTTGAATGGAATATGAAACAGACAGTGTGTAACAGCTGGACTCCTCATTGTATGATGAAGCTATATTATCTCTGTATTAGTGATCTATATCAGTAGTTTGAATGGAATATGAAACAGACAGTGTGTAACAGCTGGACTCCTCATTGTATGATGAAGCTATATTATCTCTGTATTAGTGATCTATATCAGTAGTTTGAATGGAATATGAAACAGACAGTGTGAAACAGCTGGACTCCTCATTGTATGATGAAGCTATATTATCTCTGTATTAGTGATCTATATCAGTAGTTTGAATGGAATATGAAACAGACAGTGTGTAACAGCTGGATTCCTCATTGTATGATGAAGCTATATTATCTCTGCTTGCTCTGTATTAGTGATCTATATCAGTAGTTTGTTTTGCCTATTTGTAATTAATTATACTCAATAAATACTGAAGCATTAATAACTGTTTAGCATCTGAGTGTGTTTCTTCTTTCTGTATTGTGCTGCATTTGCGGTTGTCTTGACAACACATAAGACCGTGTGCAGTTACCAAGTTCCATGTATAAACATGTGAATCATGTGACTAAAACCACGCGCAAAAGTTTGAATATCCCACCTTTACATTACAGTGTTGAGTTTAAGTGTAAATTTGTTAAGATGGAAAAAATCTACTGTAAAAAGTGCTATAACATTTGCACATAGCTTTATTATTTTAAATTCTGCAAATAAGTAGTAATTGTGTATTAAATCATGCAGGATTATATTTTTTAAAAAAATCAACAACACGGAATTTCAGAAGGGTGCACAAACCTTTGCATGAAACTGTATATAAAGCAAATTCAGTGCAGGATGATGCGGACTGAGAAAGAGTGTCTTACCAAAGCTGGTGTTATACACTTTTAAAACACTGTAAAAAAGTAGTTCCGGTTACAATTACTGAAAGTACTCCATAAAACTGTGTTTCGCATAAATAGTAACTGGATACATTTTGATTAAATTGCTTTTCTCTTAAAGGCGTAGTGGTTAGTATGGTGGTGTAGTGGTTAGTATGGTAGTGTAGTGGTTAGTATGGTGGTGTAGTGGTTAGTATGGTGGTGTAGTGGTTAGTACGGTGGTGTAGTGGTTAGTATGGTGGTGTAGTGGTTAGTACGGTGGTGTAGTGGTTAGTATGGTGGTGTAGTGGTTACTATGGCGGTGTAGTGGTTAGTACAGTGGTGTAGTGGTTAGTATGGTGGTGTAGTGGTTAGTATGGTGGTGTAGTGGTTAGTACGGTGATGTAGTGGTTAGTACGGTGGTGTAGTGTTTAGTACGGTGATGTAGTGGTTAGTACGGCGGTGTAGTGGTTAGTACTGTGGTGTAGTGGTCAGTACGGTGGTGTAGTGGTTAGTACGGCGGTGTAGTGGTTAGTGCGGTGGTGTAGTGGTTAGTACGGTGATGTAGTGGTTAGTACGGCGGTGTAGTGGTTAGTACTATGGTGTAGTGGTCAGTACGGTGGTGTAGTGGTTAGTACGGCGGTGTAGTGGTTAGTATGGTGGTGTAGTGGTTAGTACGGTGGTGTAGTGGTTAGTATGGTGGTGTAGTGGTTAGTACGGTGGTGTAGTGGTCAGTACGGTGGTGTAGTGGTCAGTACGGTGGTGTAGTGGTTAGTACGGTGGTGTAGTGGTTAGTATGGTTGTGTAGTGGTTTCCTCCGGGTACTCCGGTTTCCTCCCACAGTCCAAACACATGCATGTTAGGTTGATCCTCACTCTAAACTGACCGTAGTTGTGAGTGTGTGTGTGAGTGTGTGTTGGCCATGCGATGGACCGGTGACCTGTCCATGGTGTACCCCTCCTTCACCCAATGATGCTGGGATTGGCACTGGGTGTGTTCAAAATCTTCTACCTCTATACTATTCAGTAGGTGAAATCAGTAAGCCAGGGTGGCCAGTGTGTCCGGATATTCCTTGAGCAGTACACAGACATTACCCGGAGGACCTCTTGAATCGGGAGACATGTGACTGCAGCACACTGTGCTATTCCATGATTCACCTGGAGCTGCAGATAAATTAAAAGCGGAGGAAATTAAATGATGGAAAGTGGAACGTCAGCTGTGTGTATATCAGTGTTAATTTTGACAGCAAATTTTGACTTAGTCTTAGTCTTTTGACTAAAATGTCACTTAGTTTTAGTCATAATTTAGTCATCTAAATAGTTTTTAGTTTTAGTCTAGTTTTAGTCGACTAATTATCATAAGAATATAGTCGACTAAATCTACAGTCGATGCAGTCGACTAAAATATAAAGGGTGTAAAATGTAATGCTTTTTCTTCAGTTCCCTTCAATTATTTAAATCATTATATATACTTACATTAAATTAAACATTTATTAACCAGTTATGGAATATTATTCATGTTTGAAAGACCAATACACATATAAACAGATTTAACAAACATCTGAGCTCTTCCGTAACTGCAAAGTGAATAAGAGAAAACTGTTATTTTATCCTTGTATCACCTTTTTATTTATTATCTCTTATTTATTTAATAATTGATACTAGTGCTGTCGATCTAATTAAATTACATGCTCTGTAGTTAACTAATCTACATTAATTGCATTTATCACTTTTTACTATGAAAATATTTTTAATTCAAATAAATTTTAGCATAACAGTAAATCAATGAATGAAAAACTGCCACATCTCTAGATCACAGTGTTTACTAGAGACACACTCTGCATATTAAGTGCACTAATTCATTGTAAATAAAACTAGCTAATCTGTTTCGGCACTTTCTAGTGTGTACGGAGAGATTTGGGACACGATCATCAAACGCAGCTGGTTGGAGTTCGCTAGCTAGTCTCCCGACTCTGGCTCTGCACATATAACGTTTCACCTGCTTCCCACATACCTGATCCAACTAATCTGACCTAATCCAACTAATCTGACCATTACCCTTACTGAGTTAATACAGCGTTTACAGCAGGACATGCTCTAAACTGTAGGGGGCAGTGTGCAGGACTAGGATTACGCAAAGCTAAGCTAACGTTAGCAGCGGTAAAGCTAGCTAACGCTGGTGCTGGGGGGCTGATGTCCAGCGTGGTGGTGATTTTCTCTAAACACAAACTCTAAACTCTCTTTCTCTCTGCTGACACTGTCTAGATAATTTAGTTCCATCGTGAGTAGCGACAGTTCACAGGCTCGTATGGTCTTCCCGGGTTTAGACCAAATTTCCGTACGTGTGCGTTTGATTGACGGCTATTCGGCTTATCCCTCCTCTCCATACACGCCCAAGTAGTTATGATTGGATGTTTTCCTAACTTGTCCCCGCCTTTCACAAAACTAAATCAGTTCTGATTGGATGTCGTCCCTGCCAAACTTGTTTGTCTCGTTTTTATTCGTTGACTAAAGTGTCAATCAATTTCGTCATAGTTTTTATCCTTTCTGTAGATTTTATTTTGTTATCGTCTTGTTTTCATCATGAAAAAAGGTTTGTTGACGAAAACTATGACGAAAATATTTTGTCAACGAAATTAACACTGGTGTATATAGTACTGCTGGTGAAACTGCTGCTCCAGAGATTAAAGCTACTTCTGAGGTATAAAATGTCTGAGTGTGTGTGCCTCTGTCATGGAATGTACGACATTAATGTCTGAATGGAGCTTTTAATGAATAGCGGGACGTGTACAGGGGTGGTCTTGTGTTAAAGGATGTTGGTCAGATGGGGGACGTTGTGCATCCGAGGTTGTGTGGATACTAAACACTTGCGTATAGAAAATGTTTACTAGTACATATTGGGTCCAAACTAGTACCTACTGACTTAGTAGGTGATTTTGGAGGCACTACTGTTTACTTCAGCTGTATCTCGTCTGCTTCATTAATTCTGCTAGTTTTATGTGATTTCTGTCTTGAAGTGCTGCTCACTAATTTTTGAGTGATGTTTACATTGGGTTTTTATGAGCCCCACACCGAAATGAGTAAAACAACTGTTCAAATATCGTGAGCACTGCTGAGTTCCTCGACTTCACTAGCCACTACCTCTACCACTAATGTGGAACCTGCGCGTAATGGTTGGCCTGACCAAACAAGGCTCTCACCTGATGCACCCCCAGTAAATTGGTATTGATTTTTTTATTATACATATCAACAATTTACTTTTACATGATCATCTTTCAAGTTTGGCTTTATGTTTTAGTTACCAAATAAACATGGGCCCTGATCTATCAGGCCTATTGTGTAACTTCAGCTTTTTCTACTCAGTTTTTTAAAGAACTAACACTTCAGGCACAAAGTGAAAATGTTTAGTATTTATTTTAAAAACAATGTAAAATAAATCGTTGCTGTCCAAAGAAAAACATGTATTTCCAAATCAGTAACTTTACTATCACGAGGTAAGTTACAGACCAAAGTGCAGAGTTTGTTCATTTGTTTATTTATTTTTTCAAATATATTTAGTTTATATTTGAGTTGTAAGGGTTATTGGGGAAAAGATGGGGCTTTTGTTTTAGTCACCCTAGTCGGGAATCAAACCACCACCTTGGGTGACCACAGACCACAGCACGCTACCCCCAAACCACCAAGAGGCAGGAGAGGTAGTAATGGGCAAATGACACAACGTCCGAAGCCTCATTGGTTCAGAAAGTGATTTAATTATTGGTTTATTTATTGTTGATTTATTGCTTCTTAATAAAAATGAATAACATCACCATCACCCCACAATCACTGTCCTATCTCTAGAAAGCACTGAAACAGTTTTAACACAAACATCTCACGTCCTATTGGATTTATTTACTGACTGAAGTCATACTGACCTCTATTAGCATTAGCCACACATCAGTCAAACACAGATTAGATAAACACGTGAATAAACCACAGAAAACAAAGTAAGATGTTTTATGTCTATCCTTGGCAGTGATTATTCACATACTGACAAAGTTGCAAGAAGCTATCACAAATAGTTAAAATTACAGTAAAGGTTTTGACCAGCAGGGGGGTTGTTTGCACATGAAGCTTCAAAAAACTTTTTTTTTTTTGAACCAGATGGATGAAAAGCTTCAAGGCTTTATGAGGCTTCATCTGGCCATCACTAAGGAGAGAAGGCAGTTTAAACGCCTCAAGCAGTGTGGAAAAAAGGCAGGAAATTGCAAACAAAGAAAATGCCAAGGTATGGCACGCATAAACAAAAAGGATCAATATAAGCCCCCAAGAAACAAAACCCCAAACAAAAAACCCTCCTTAAACTTAAACTGTCTCATTTATTATTTTTCTCCTCTTTTAGATCTTAGGTTCAATGTTTCTCTTTATATTTTCATTTTTTTTACTCTTCCGTTTTATATTTTTTATATTTCAGATATAATGAAATATATATTAAAAATGTCAAAAAGCCTGCCAGTATGATTATATTTCAGACCTTTTCTGTTTTCTACAGATTATTTTTTCTTTCTTCTTTGTTTGCTGATTTTTCTTTTTGTTGTCATGTTTCTTTTCCTGCATGCCCACCTCTTACCAACCACCCTCTACAAAAGGTGCCATGCACACTGGTGTTTGTGGCTGACTTAAGTAAGGGGCTGCATAGGTGTGCCTAGTCAGCAATGATTGCCACTAAGGAGTCTGGGAATTGGAGTTTTTCCCCCTCTGCGCTGACTGAGCCCTCTGCTGGTGGCTGACAGGGCAGCCTTGGCCATGACAGTTAGAGGAGAGGACAAAAGCGTTTTTTTGTACTTTCAATAGTATAAAACGTGAAAATTCCAAGTGATTTTGGAACTTTTCTATTGGTCCAATCTTCATGAAGTTTTGGCAGGACATAAAGAACAACTATCGTGTTCAAACGAGATAGAAAAATGAAAATCAACAAATTAAGTTGAGTTAACTCATAAAATGCAGTATTGTACATTGCAAAAAAACTAAAACCTGCTAAACACACTTGTAATAGAAGCCAATGAGAAGCAAAACATCTTCCAGACTGAATGCAGCACAAAACATTTATTAGAAATTATCACTTCAGTCTATGAATGCAGCAAATTAAGAGTAGGTTCAAAAGTCCCTTTAACACACATACCACATTAAAATAAAAGGAATACAAAACTGCTGACAGTTGAATTCCTCATTACCTCTGTTCGGGTTCTGCTTGGTTTTAAACATTACTTGGGCTACTTCTAAAGTGTTTAGGCAGAGATTAATTGTAAATCTTCTTCAGACAAACAAAATCACTGTACTGGATGGGAAACCAACAGTATCACAATCAAACCATTCTGAATGGTCACGGACTGAATTCAGCACAAACCTTTATATTAATAAGTACTCCAGTCTATAAATACAGTGAATTAAGAGCAAGTTAAAAAGTCCCTTTAACACACATACCACTGTAAAATAAAAGAAATAAAAAAACAGCTGACAATAGAATTTCTCATTATATGATAAAACTATACAGCTGATGCTACAGTTAATAAGTCAAAACGGTTGTTGTTGCTAAACAACAGTAAAATAAAAATAAAATATAAAAAATCAAGATCTAACATGAGTTTAGATTCATGACCTGTAATCTGAGACGTCATCTTGCAGTAAATGAAACGAAAGTGAACAGAACTGTCTGGACTTGTTGTGAAGTGTTACTGTTCTTCCTGGTCCTCCTGCAAATCCCAGCCAAGCTAAGAAGATTCAACACGTTGTGCAAACATCTCAGCTCATCATGGTAAGAGACTCTTTATGCAAACCTCCGCTTGGTTTTAAACATTCTCTAGACTTCTTGTAAATTGTTCAGACAGAGATCAGATGTACATCTAAAGTTCTTCAGACAGAAGAAAACAGAACTGGGTGGGGAACTAACGGAATCTGGTAAGCAACTCTTTATGAAGACATCAGTTCGGTGTGTGTCTGTTTTAAATATCCTCTGCGCTTCTTCTGGAGTATATAAACATAAATTAGATGTGAATCTGATATTCTCCGGACAGAAGAAATCACTGCACTGGATGGGGAACTAACGGAATCTGACCAAGATGGCGGCGGTGACTGCTTCGGGAAATATATATAAAATAATATAGTCCTTGTATTGTCTGTAGTCCGCTTTCCGAAACAGAAGATGTGCAGTAGACACTTTGTTAGACTCGTCGTTCACCGTCTGACCCGCTTTATAGCGGATAACTGAGTTAATGATGGATGACGGACTGTTGGAGGCGCTGCTCGGCTTCAGGCTGCATCACGAAACAGGCCTCGGGACCTCGGGCCCGCGTGGCGCCGCTGGCCGAGAGAGAGCGCGTCGGAAACGGTGTGGCGGAAAGAAGAAACGCGGCGAACGCTAGGCTATTCGAGCTAGGCTAAAGGCTAGCAATGGTTTCTACCATTTCCTCTCCTCTAAAATGTCAGTTTTCTCCAGAATTAATTGAGACGCTCCATATTTCAGCGCGAACTGCGCGGTATTGTTGTTGTTTTAGGGGAAATATTACTGAGTTTTATAGCATTAAGACGCGACTATCCAGGTAACGGTGCTAACAGCTAACCGCGCAGACAGGGTAGCAGTGCCGAGGCGGCTTGTGTGTTTATAGTAACGAGGAATTTGTGTATAAATGCGGTACAAACAGCCCCTCATATCAGTTATATTAGTCCAGTCCCGTATTCTGTGGATAAGGACTGAAGTCTGGAGAGAAAGAAGCGCTGGTTCGTGTTCTGGGGTTTAAAACGAGCAGGGGTTTGAGTTGTGAATGTCTGAAGTAAACTGTCTGGACTGGTTGTGTTGATCAAGACTAACGCAGCGATGCAGTGATTTAAATCTCCTTTACATTATAACTTAGACCAGAGGAGACTGAGCACAGTTGGTAAAGCGAGTGACTGTAAAGAAAACCTGCTGTATTAAAACTTTTAGTTTCGGTTTGGCTGCTTCTGTATGTATCTGCATGTGCGCATGGGCACCAGTGGGCTGTTTGCACGATCACTGACTGCCTCTGTGCTTTCGCTGCCTGCGCTGCCTCAGAGGGCGGCACTGTCATGTCAAGTATGGTGAATTAGCTGTTCAGACATATTAAGAAGTGTTTTTAGATAACATAAACGTAATAACTGCCAACATGAACATATATTTTTAAGTTGACTGCATACAAAAAAATCCCATTTTTAATTACATTGATCTAGTGCTGGATGATATGGCCAAAATTAATATTGCTATATATATTCCTTGATTTCGGTCGATAATTGCAGCAGTAAATATGTTACAACGCACTAAGAATTTTGTCTAAACATGAGCTGATATGCTGCTCACTAGATAATGTTATGAAACTCAGTCAAACATTTGTAAGCTAAAGTGTAGATGCATACAAGAAATATAGCTTTTGATAAAACCACAAGTGTTAACCAACTCTGCCCCGTAACCCCTGGAAACGCAAGCACGTGATATAATTGGATGACGCAAGGAGCACCTTTGTTAACATGCGGCCAGCTGAAGAGGGGAAGTGCGTTCAGGTCGGTTGACACGACGGAGCAGTGTAAATGCAGTTTTCATGTGTCACAATATTTTAAATATGTTGAATTAGTTTTCTGACACAGCAAAAAGCATTTTTAAATAACATGAATTTGATAGCTAGCTAATTAGTTTGTACCTACAGATTCTTCTGAAGCAGAGATTACATGTAAATACATCATGTTTTTTAAGTAGACAGAGAGATGGTCTACGAAAATCAACACCATTTATGTTTTGCCATTGCTTATCAAACTGTCCAGCAGTATTTCAGAGTGCTGGTTGTCCGGCTGTAGTCACATTTGAAACTGTGTGCAGGTGTGGACAGGTGTGCCAAGGGCAGTGCTCCTCCTCTTTCTGCTCTCTTCTGAAATCTGGGACGTTGAAGGCCTGGACAACGTAGACCTGAAGGCGCTGAATAGTATAGCCAAGGTGATCAATGTCCAGTAAGTAGTGACTGCCTGATCTACACAACAACAAAGAAGCTTCTACTTAAATAAGAATGTTTCTCCCAAACATCATAAACAAGAAAAACATCTCGATAAGAATGAGAGTGTCTGTGAGGTTCAGTGGTGTGAATATCCAAAGGCTTAAGATATTAATGATAAATAATGTATGAATTAAAGGTCAGTGCATCATTGTTTCATACATTTATTCATCTAATTGAAAATGTGAAAATGTAACATGTTCGTTAACCAGAGATGTATTTAAACTGGGAAGCCTTAGTGTCAGGAGCCAGTGTAAACCGAGTGAGTTACCAAATGGGGATACTCGAAGTCTGACCCAAGTATAGAGCAACTCAGAATTAAACAAATGTCAATAAAGACAAACCAAGAGTGGGGATGGAACTGACAAGCTCGAGATGCTGGGTTGAGCATGATACTGCTGGTCTGAATGAGCAGGTAGTCTTCAAAACCTAGTAGTAGACGCAGTGTGGCTATGTACTTCTGGATGTAGGGTGTTGTGCCTGATCAGGGTCAGTATTCTCCAACAACTGGGGGAAGGCGTAGTGCGTCTATATACTTCAAGGTGTAGTGTGTTGGGCCTGATTAGGGTCAGTATTCTCCAACAACTGGAAGGGAGACACATTGTGGCTACCTACTTCCAGGTGTAGGCTGATGGGCCAGATTGGGGCCTGTAGTCTCTGACCACTGTGGGGAGACATAGTGTGGCTTCCTAGTTCCAGGTGTAGGGTGTCTAGCCTGATTAGAGCCTGTTGTTTTTGACCACTGGGAGGAGGCATACAGTGTGACTACCTAGTTCCATTTGTAGGGTGTCTAGCATAAGTGGGGCCGGTAGTCTCTGACCACTGAACCAGTTAGAAGCAGTGTGGCTACCTACTTCTAGGTGTAGGTTGAAGTATTGTAAACCAGAGTGAATTCCATGGTGAGTGCACAATGCTGACTTTAACCCTTCATTATTTCTTTGCAGTGCATCTCAAACAGCATCTCCACCAGGATCTCGATCATCATCTCCAGTAGCATCTGGAGCGGTATCTCAATCAGGTCATACAGATGAGATGCAGTACGCTATGGCAGTCAGGATCGCAAAAAATCAGTGTCTACAAAACTTTAACGTAAACAATTTAGAATCTCTTAAAAGGGAAGTGAGTGACTTTAAGAACAAGCTGGACAGTAAGGTAAAAGATGTGTACAAAGGAAACCTGATCGTTGCTGCCAGATATACGAGCAATGTGCATTCCGAGTACCGGCTGTTAATGGAAGGAGAAGTGAAGGTCATTGAGAAATTGCTGGAGACCACTGGGAGTAGAAATGATGAGGACTGTGTGATCTTTTACACCTACAACTCCCCCTGTTTGAAAACATGCCTAGGTAAGGATGAGAAAGCAAAACAGATGGATGAGAATCGGCAGAAAAAAGGACTGACACCAAAAGGAAAGTACAAGTGTATATATCCCGCTCTTGATATTTTCAATAGAGTCAGTGGACCGAAGGCTTTCGTCTTCACTCGGATCTACAGGGAGGACATGAACAAGGAGGAGCTTTCAGAATGCCTCGGGAAAATAACGGAGAAACTTCCTCTGTACCAGTGTGATAACAATAATAGGTGTAGGCTCTGTGATCAGGGGAATAGTTACTGCACAGTTACAGATGCAGGTGCAGATCTGGCTGGATAGACCAGTGCTCATCTGATCTCTATTAAACGCCCCGTCCAGACATCTATTAACCAGACCGGCTTTGACCTTAAAGCTTATACAACCCCCATTCCAAAAAGTTGGGATGCTGTGTAAAATGTAAATAAATATAAAAAAAAAAACTGAATGCAATGATTCGGAAATCTCATAGACCCACATTTTCTTTATAATAAAACATAGAATACATATCAGATGTTAAAAGTTAATTTAGAACTATCGCAGCGACGCATCTAAAAAAAAAAAAAAAAAAGGAAAACTGTGTCTAAATATTGTGAAACAATTCCAGGAAATATTTTCCTCAATGTAAAGTTGGCGAAGACTTTGGATATCCCATCATCTACAGTATATAACATAATCAAAAATCACCTGTGCGCAAGGGACAAGCAGGGTCCCTGCTGGATGATTGTGATATTCATGTCCACAGAACAT
Organism: Megaleporinus macrocephalus; assembly: GCA_021613375.1. Classification (NCBI taxonomy): domain Eukaryota; kingdom Metazoa; phylum Chordata; class Actinopteri; order Characiformes; family Anostomidae; genus Megaleporinus; species Megaleporinus macrocephalus. Next base: position 35,954,100 of record CM038725.1, on the reverse strand, counting down.
ACTATCAACTATACCAAACTACACAAATATACAACTCTACAAAAATTCAGAGTATCTGGAAAATCACCCGTGTGCAAGGGACAAGGCTGACGGTCAGTACTAATATCCGGGCTTCCAGCCGGCAGGCCTGATTCTGTTCTGGAAATCACTACATGAGCTCAGAATCACTGTCTGTTGAGGAAAATGTTTCCTGGAGTTGTTCCACAATTTTTAGACACAAGTTTTTTTGAAGTGTGGCTGCCATCCAAGTTTTTAATAAGTTAATAATTTTCATCATATGTTAAATTTTCTCACTTTCAGCATCTGACGTGTTTTAAGTTCTATTGTAAATAAAATGTGGGTCTATGAGATTTCCGAATCATTGCATTCAGTTTTTTTTATATTTATTTACATTTTAAACAGCGTCCCAACTTTTTGGAATTTGGGTTGTACTTGCTCAGTTAGCATTGTAGCTTTTTTCATGCCAATAGGAATTCAGACAATGGCATCATAAATATGTCCTCCATATTATATGTGATGTGTTTCCTAGATACAAGACTCTCCGATTTAAGCTGAAAGACATTTAAAATTACAGTAACCTTCCAGTTCGTATATTTTTTATTCTGTTGGGTAAATAATACCGAATTTTATTAATTTAGTAGTTTCTCCACTAGCTGGGACCATCACACAATCCCACCAGACATGTTCTCCTCTTGGGCTCCAACTGGGTTTCAAACTCACAACCTCCTGATGACATGGTTAATGATTAGTTAGTTGCACCACATGTTACTTTTTTTTTTACCCTTTAAAGCCTGAACCATGAAACAATTGGCCAAAAATTTAAACTTGTTAATTAGACCTTTAATAAGTAATAATAATAACTAATAAGTATAATAAAATAATAATAGATTACTAGTAGTAATTTGAGTAATATTGTGATTTTAACAAATTAAAGCATTCAGAACACCATGTTTTAACCCTCTATATTCTGAGATTATTTGAAATGTTTAGTCGTTTCTAACTTAGAAAAGAACATCTTTCCATATAGTACAGAGTTTTACATATGCTGTATCTACTACAGTCTATGATTCTCCCCTAAAATGTAGAACAACGTGTGGGTTTGAGCAAAGTTCAGGTGAACATCAGGCTTTTTAAGAAAAATAAAATACAACAGTGATGATTTACAGGTCAAATGTGATTCACTTGGCGTTAAATGGTTAAAGTTGAAACAACAAATATGTTTTATTAGTGTTTTAAACATTAGAGGATACAGAACCCTAAGTAACTTCAGGGCCTCTTAAGTGGTGCAACCATCTGAGTCTTAACATCATGAGAGATCATGAGTTTTAACCCCAGTGATGCTACAGATATAGATTAGATTGAAAAAACTCCCTTTAACACACAAACCACATTAAAATAAAGGAAATATAAAAATGTGAAACAGCTGGATTCCTCCAGCTGTTTGATGAAGCTGTATTACCTCTGCTTGCTCTGTATTAGTGATCTATATCAGTAGTTCATGCTTTGCCATTATGTTATTCATTATACTCAATAAATACTGAAGCATTAATAACTGTGTAGTTTGAATGAAGTGTGTCACTAAAGAGGTTGTGTTCATTTATTTACACTTAGAAGTTCAAGATTTTTTTGTCATTTGCACATAATATCGGTATATACATGCATTGAAATTCTTGGGTGAGGCTCAGATTATATATATATATATATATATATATATATATATATATATATATATATATATATATATATATATATATATATATATACTGATCAGCTATAACATTAAAAGCACCTCCTTGTACTGGTGTGAGTGGATCAGACCCAGCAGTGCTGCTGCTGGAGTGTTTAAACACCTCAGTGTCACCGCTGGACTGAGAATCGTCCCACCACCCAAATAGCAGTTGCTTTGTGGTGGTCCTGTGGGGGTCCTGATCATTAAAGAACAGAGTAATGAAGTATACAGAGAATCAGATGAACTACAGTCTGTAAGTGGAGCTCCTGTATGGTCAGTGGAGCTGACACACTGGAGATGGCTTAAAAGTGTGTATCTGATCAATACGTATATGTTCACCAGTAAGAACAGCAGATCTGATTAGAACAGATGTAAATAATCAGACATACAATACAAAGTAACATGAGTATCTTATTGTGAGAGAAGTAGATCATATCTTGAGCTCCAGTTTGAAGAACAAAGTGTAGTTCCAGATTTCTCCTGGACGCCCCAGACATTGTATGAATGTATTTAGTTCCTTCAGCAGCAAATCTTGATTTAGTTTAATGAAGTACTGAGCAGTCAAAGCAGGTATTAGATGAGAAATGATAATAATACTGGGTTGTTTAGGAGAAGCTTGGAAAGGGTTATATAAACACACTGATGTATGGAAAACACTACTTACTCTATTAATACTGTTTAATATTTAATAATAAAGTGTAAAAGTACTACTTACACTATTAATACTGATTAATATTTAATAATAAAGTGTAAAAGCTCTACTTACTCTATTAATACTGTCTGTAATACTATAGTGCCTAAAACTGTCACACAGTACTGTATATCAAATCTCTGTATATATACTAGCTATATGTATGAAATGTCATTATACACATAGTTGAGATACGTATCAATTAATATATCGATATGAAGTTTGATTTTAAACAAAGGAAGAGTTTATGTGTGTAGAAACGTGATGTGGGATTTGATTTCCCACCCCTGAGTTGGGTGATCGTAACCCGGTGTAGTACCACTGCTCCACTGAGGTGCGAAGTGCTGCCCAAGAAGCGGTACAAAAGCACACAGGTGCGATCCCCCTACTGATGACCTCCTTTGCTGGCCGACCCCTTCGAATTAGCCGCTATTTGCCTCTTGTGTTTGCCCAGAGTGGAATTTGACCTCAGCATTTAACCCATCCATGCAGTGAAACACCCAAACACACACACTAGGGGGCAGTGAACACACACTAGGGGGCAGTGAACACACACTAGGGGGCAGTAAACACACACTAGGGGGCAGTGAGCACACTTGCCCGCTGGGCAGCCCAGGGAGCAGTTAGGTGCCTTGCTCAAGGGCAATTCAGTCGTGTGCTGTTGGTCCAGGGCATCGAACTGGCAACCTTCCAGTCACAAGACCGGATCCCTAACCCTCAGCCTACGACTGCCCCAACAGGTAACAGTTACAATTGTGATATGAAAGACATTCGGCTGAGTGGAGGATGACCACAGCCATAAAACCAGGATGGAGCTTTAGCATCAGTGACATAGCGTCCACTCTGTATGTGGCCCATAAGTCCACTATCAAAGACTCAATACTCAACATCAGGACAGCATTGCTTACTATAAACCTGATTCAGTATCAATATCAGGAACGCTCAGAGAGGAAGAAACGATTAATGACTTTATTTACACACTTCATTTAAAGAACTGATGTTTATGGAACAATAACAATTTCAAATCAACACAGTAATACTTTCAAGTAGATGATTAAGCTTCAGCAGAAGATCTGAACCTTCTTCATTCTTCTATAGTTTTCCTCTCTTCATCTCGTCTGTAAACACAAACGTACAAACAACAGTGGGCTTATCAAAGTTCATGGTGACACACACACTATATATATATATATATATATATATATAAATATATATATATATAAAGCATACTAACCACTACACCACCATACTAACCACTACACCATCGTACTAACCACTACACCACCGTACTAACCACTACACCACCATACTAACCACTACACCACCATACTGACCACTACACCACCATACTAACCACTACACCACCATACTAACCACTACACCACCATACTAACCACTACACCACTGTACTAACCACTACACCACCGTACTAACCACTACACCACCGTACTAACCATTACACCACCATACTAACCACTACACCACCGTACTAACCACTACACCACCGTACTAACCACTACACCACCATACTGACCACTACACCACCATACTGACCACTACACCACCATGCTAACCACTACACCACCGTGCTAACCACTACACCACCATACTAACCACTACACCACCGTACTAACCACTACACCACCATACTAACCACTACACCACCATATTAACCACTACACCACCGTACTAACCACTACACCACCATACTAACCACTACACTACCGTACTAACCACTACACCACCGTACTAACCACTACACCACCGTACTAACCACTACACCACCATACTAACCACTAAACCACCATACTAACCACTACACCACCATACTAACCACTACACCACCGTACTAACCACTACACCACCGTACTAACCACTACACCACCATACTAACCACTACACCACCATACTAACCACTACACCACCTTACTAACTACTACACCACACTCAGGGGTAGTTATGAAATATTAATATTCTAATATTAGTATCAGAAACAGAATTGAGAGGAGAGTAACACTTTTCACTTTTTGACAGCAGAGCATGTTTACACAGTAAAGTCTGATAATCTACTGAAGATCTACTTACTGCAGTCTCTGACCAGCACACACAGTGAAAAGACGAGAAGAGCAGCTGCAGCTGTGATGAGGAGGATCCTATACAGACTGGGGCTTTCACCTGAAACACATTAAAGCTGGGTCAGTGTCCTGTTTCTGCTTCACTCTTCTACTTCACGAGAGCTAAAATTTTAAATTAATTAGTTTTCTATTTACTTATTTATCTATTTATTTGTTCATTTATTTTAAATGGTGATTACCTTTTCTTAATTGGTTCCCACAATTCACAATCAATTCTCACTTTTTCTCTTAATCGTGTGCATGTTTTCTGTTTATCTGTGTACACAAACTGTACAAACAGCCTAGCAGCTCCCTGAAAGTGCCTGACGGGTTTAATGTTCAGAATTGTTTAATGATGTACAGAGACGCTCCTCAGGCTTTATTAAGATTTGTTTATGTTATTGTCTCCTTATACTTATACATACAGCTGCTTATCACTGTTTCTGCTCCCGTGTTTGGCTGCAGTGTTAGAGACCAGCACATTACTGGAAAAAACACACACAGAAACACTCGTGACCTGCATTATTAATTTTAATCACTTTTTACTTTTTATTATATAGTTATTAGGGCTGTGTATGGGCAAGAACCTGGCGATACAGTACGTATCGTGATACACCAGTCACGATTCAATATACTGTGATACTGCAAGCAAAGCGATATATGGCGATTTCTCAAATCCTACTATTAAAACACACCACTGTGTAAACAGGTTTGCCCATGTTGTGGAGCTGAAAATGGATTGGAACACTGCCATCTAGTGGTCAGAGGTTTAAACACAACACACACTGATTCACTGTCTGCCAGAATCTGTGTATAGATACTGTGTTTTTGAGAATCGATACAGTATCACTAAACATAATATCTTGATATTCGATATTTTCTTACACCCCTAATAGTTACACTCCACACTTTTACTGCTCTTTTATTATTCACAGCAAATCATTTTGTCCATTTTTATTTTTCTACATCATTCGGGCCTGAAAGCTGCTGTTTACACTGATTGAAAATTTCATGACTAATGGACCAATAGAAATGCTACAAAATGGCTTGGAAAACATTCTGGTTCCATTGACTTGCATTAAAAGTAAAGTAACTGCTTTGAAGATACTTGTTTTTCTTTGGGCAGTGATCAAATACAGTTCATCTGTTCATCCCTGCGTCCAGAGAGACATGGCGAGGAGCATAAACAAAAGGACGTACACAGAGAACAGGGCAGGGCGTGAAAGATGTGTGAATTATTTACTCCATTAAAATTTCTCCTTACTGATGTCTAACCAAACATTACATAACACTCGTTATATGAACTCCTGAACTTGACATGAAAGCTGCAGTTTCACTATTTCACTAGTGAGTAAATATGTACATTTGTGAAGAAAATATGTATTATAATATGTAATATGTAAATATCTGTACATTTCTAAGTTGATGTGACATCATGAGGTCCAATAATGAGATTTACCCTGTGATGAATAGAGTCATATGTAACAATGTCACAATTAATATGTAAATAAAATCATGAACAGTGGATAAAAGCAATAATTGTAATTGTGTGATGGCCTCTAACACTACAGCTAGACGTGGGGGTGGAAACAGTGATAAGCAGCTGCGCTGTGGCTTCATCTGTATTAAATATAATAACTTACTTACAGCACTAACAGCAGTAACAGCACTAACAGCAGTAACAGCACTAACAGCAGTAACAGCAGTAACACCACTAACAGCAGTAACAGCAGTAACAGCACTAAAAGCAGTAAAAGCAGTAACACCACTAACAGCAGTAACACCACTAACAGCAGTAACACGACTAACAGCAGAAACAGAACTAACAGCAGTAACAGCAGTAACACCACCAACAGCAGTAACAGCAGTAACAGAACTAACAGCACAAACAGCACTAACAGCAGTAACAGCAGTAACTGTAGTAACACCACTAACAGCAGTAACACCACTAACGGCAGTAACAGCACTAACAGCAGAAACAGCAGTAACACCACTAACAGCAGTAACAGCACTAACGGCAGTAACAGCACTAACAGCAGAAACAGCAGTAACAGCAGTAACACCACTAACAGCAGTAACACCACTAACAGTAGCAGTAACAATAGCATCTTAACAATGTAATGATATGGAATAACTATGGAAATAAAAGAACAAATGGTGGATAAAACCAATAATGCAGGTCACATGACAGTTTCTGTCTCTGTTTCTCCCTGTAATTGTGTGATGGTCCCTAACACTGCAGCTACAATATACTCATAACATTAACAGCAGTAACAGCAGTAACAACAGTAATAATATCCGTAATAGAGTAACTGCATAATGAAAACTGGGAAATTAAGTGGTTGAAATGAATAACGCCAGTCATAACGCTAGTGATTCTGTGTGTAAGTTGAGACACTAAACGTTCCTCTAGGTAATTGTGTGATGATCTCTAACACTGTAGCTGGACACGGGGCAGAAACAGTGATAAGCAGCTGTGCTGTGGCTTCATCTGTACACAATTCTGAACACAGTGAAACGCGTCAGACACTGTTCTTATTCTTCTTAAGACTGTCTGAACAGAACGTGAGCACTTCTAAACGTGTGAATACATTGTGGCCATGAATTTATAAATATGTTCCATCAAATTAATTTTTACTCCAATGTTCCTCCGGGTCTCTGTATCACTTCACCAACACAACACATAGACTTTTAAATATTATTGCTCCTCAGAATCAGACTCTCCACCTGATAGGACTCTGCGACCAGACATCTGTAGAACCATTTCCTTCTCCAGACCGCTGTGTTGAATGACGCAGGTGTACTGATTTCTGTCCAGATCCTCAGGTGGGACAGTCAGAATACTCCTCTTCTGGAAGGTTCCATCCGGGTTGGGTAGCGTCTCTCTGAGATCCACGTCCTCATACAGGTCCTCTCCGTTCTTCTGCCAGGAGATCATCACTGATTTGGGGACGAACCCTGTAGCATGACACACCACTGGAGAAGAAGAGTCCTTCTGGAACAGAAACGCCTCAGGAGGAACTGGAGAGAGAGAGAGATTAGACCCTCCATACTGACCCTCACTCCTCTATGTGTCTAATCCACAGTCATACTGACCCTCACTCCTCTATGTGTCTAATCCAGTCATACTGACCCTCACTCCTTTATGTGTCTAATCCACAGTCATACTGACCCTCACTCCTCTATGTGTCTAATCCACAGTCATACTGACCCTCACTCCTCTATGTGTCTAATCCACAGTCATACTGACCCTCACTCCTCTATGTGTCTAATCCACAGTCATACTGACCCTCACTCATCTATGTGTCTAATCCACAGCCATACTGACCCTCACTCCTCTATGTGTCTAATCCACAGTCATACTGACCCTCACTCCTCTATGTGTCTAATCCACAGCCATACTGACCCTCACTCCTCTATGTGTCTAATCCACAGTCATACTGACCCTCACTCCTCTATGTGTCTAATCCACAGTCATACTGACCCTCACTCATCTATGTGTCTAATCTACAGTCATACTGACCCTCGCCCCTCTATGTGTCTGATCCACAGTCATACTGACCCTCACTCCTCTATGTGTCTAACCCACAGCCAACATGACCCTCAATCCTCTATGTGTCTGATCCACAGTCACACTGACCTTCACTCCTCTATGTGTCTAATCTACAGTCATACTGACCCTCACTCCTCTATGTGTCTAATCTACAGTCATACTGACCCTCACTCCTCTATGTGTCTAATCCACAGCCATACTGACCCTCACTCCTCTATGTGTCTAATCCACAGTCATACTAACCCTTTTAATGTCCTCATATCAGTCCATAGTCAATTCTGAAGGACTCCGTAACAGGACGTCTCTAATAATTAATATACAATGCAGCAGGCTTTCAGTGATGAAGGTGAGAGCACTTTACCTTTCCTCCCTAGAGTCTCTCTGCCGTAACCCACATACTTCTGTAACCACTCAGTGCAGGTGTTCTCCAGGTAGTTCTTCACCTGACCAGCCCAGGCTTCACGCTCCCACTTCAGTTTGGTAATAACAGCTTGAGGTTTAGCTGCAGTCCAGTTGAGAGAGTTCAGATCCAGATTGATGTAGTCTTCTCCATCATATCCGTACTGCATGCATCCTGTCTTAGTTCCATCATCATCCAGCTCACAGCCGTACATCCACTGCACTGTGTGAGCACCTGCACAAACACCAACACACATTCTAACTCAGTACAGTAAACAAAAGCCGCGGACACCGTCTGCGCTCTGTACCGAGGCCGAGCGAGGGAGCCGCGGACACCATCTCCCAAAACGAGCAGGAATGGCAGGTGAGGAAAGTGTTTCCCTAGAGCAAGTAAAAGACCTTTCACAACAGCAAAAAGACTTTTATGTTCAACTCTCACAACAGCAGGAAAGTAATTTTAAAGGATTTGTTCAACTTATAATGGAGTCTATGAACAAAAGGGTTGACGAGGTGGTGAGGGAGACATGTGAGCTAAAGGCTAGCTTACAGTTCTCGCAAAAGGACATTGATCTGATGAATGAGGAAGAATTACAACAGACTATGTGCGAATCCCTGTTGACGATGACTGGTAAGATGGATTATTTGGAGGGTCAGTCTAGGAGGAACAAGATTGTAGTGGATGGGATTCCAGAAACTCCAAATGAAAAGTGGGCAGAAACAGAGGAAGAGGTAAAGAAACTGATCAGACAAACTGAACATGGAGAGCACAAAAGTTGAAACTGAACATGCTCATCGTACTGGAAAAACTGTGAACAATGAGTCTAGACCACGTCCGGTAGTGGTGAAATTTCTAAGATACAAGCCTTAGCAAATTCCAAAAATCTAAAGGGGAGTACTATATTTATTAGTGAGGACTATACTGAAGCTATTCATCAGAAGAGAAAAAGCAATTATACCAGCCATTAGGGCTGCGAGAGAAAGGGGTGAGGTAGCATATCTGAGATTCGACAGATTGGTAGTCCACCCACCCTCAAACAAAGAAAAGAATATAAAGGAGGTGCAGAGAACAAGAGGTGTGAGTCCAAGTGTATGCACACGTTAAAAGTTAACTGCATTATGGAAAACACTGATGGTGTAAAAAATGATATGAATATAAACATAAATGCTGTCGGTAAATAAACTACCAAAGGGAGGGCTAAGCATAGCACACCTGAGCATATGTAGTTTAAGGAAGTCCATGAAATACAAGAAATGTTGGAAGAATATAAACTCCATGTTTTGGCAGGATCAGAAACACACCTGGATTCTACCTTTGATAATGGGGCAATAGCAATACAGGAATATAATAGGATAGGAACTGTTATGGAGGTGGAATTGCAATTTACATTCAGACACATATTGTGGTAAAGCTTAGAACTGACTTGTCCTTTACTGAACTAGAAGCCGTGTGGTTGCAAATTCAGCTACCTCATGTGCAGCCTGTACTGGTGGGATGCTGCTATAGACCACCTAGCGCTGACAGTAAATATTTAGAAATGATGGGGGAAATGATGGATATAGATTCAGATAGGAAAAGAGAAATATATATTTTTAGGTGATATAAATATTGATTGGTTGTCAACAGCTTGCACACTTAAAAAGAAATGGTTACATACACTGGATACGTGTGGCATAAAACAAGTTGTAACTGAACCAACAAGAACTGTTAGAAATAAGACAGGAACAATAACATCTACATGTATTGACCATATTAACACAAATGCAGTAGATCTGTGGCTGCAGTGATCATAACATGGTGGCTATAACTAGGAAAACCAAAGTTCCAAAAGCCGCACCACAAGTAATTATAAAGTGATCTTACAGAAAGTTCATATTAGATAAATTAATTGAAGATATAACATTGATAAGTTGGACTGAGATATATAAACAAGAAAACCCAGATTGTGCTTTGGATACATGTATAAAATTATTTATGCCAGTCGTAGAAAAAGCTTCAGTATAGCACCCTTAAAAAAATCCACAGTAAAGACCATAAAGGCTCCATGGATGGATGAGGAATTAAAAAACATCATGGTCCAAAGGGACGAGGAAAAAAGAGGGAGTAAAATATGGCAATACCGAACAATGGAAGATATATTGTAGATTAAGAAATAATGTGTGTAAGATTAATCGAAAGAAGAAAAAAGAGTGTTGTAAAAATAGGTTTGGGAAATCAATAAATAATGGAAAGGAACTATGGAAGACTGTAAATGGTATATTGGGTAGGAAAGGAAATATGTTGCCACTTTCTATTGAACTAGAGGGATCATTTTTAACAAAACCGCAAACAATTGCTGACTATTTTAACAATTACTTTATAAACAAAACAAATATCCTTCAGAGTAAAATGAGCAATTTCATAGCTGTCATGTAACCGAGGAAGAGGTTGAAAAACTTATAAACACAATACAAAATGAAAGTACATCAGGAATCGATCATTTAGATGGAAAAATTCTAAAACTTGCTGTAAAACATATTACTAAACTGCTTTGCCACATTTTCAATTTAATTCTAAAGAAGGGTATTTACCCAAAATTGTGGAAGGAAGCAAAAGTGATCCCTCTACCTAAAGACAGTAAAATATCACTGAATGGTCCCAACAGTAGACCTGTATGTTTACTGCCAATTTTAGGGAAATTGTTAGAGAAAGTAATGACATCTAGAATCGAGAATTACTTATCAGAGAACAATCTAATCTCTAACTCTCAGCACGCTTATAGAAAAGGATACTCGACGTACTGAGTCATGATTTATTGCTGGAAAAGTTAGCTTGTTATGGGATGGATTCTACAGTTATCGCATGGTTTCAACGTTATCTCTCAGACAGAAGTCCAAGAGTTTTTTTACAATGGAAGTCTATGAGAAAGTAAGGGGGTGGATCTTGGAGTCCCACAAGGAAGTTGTCTAGGCCCATTATTATTCTCAATGTACATGAATGATCTGCCGTTAGTAGTAAATAAAGCCAGGCTGCAAATGTATGCTGACGATACCACTCTGTATGCATCCGCTGCCACAGTAAATGGTCTATCTGATATTTTAGAGAGAGAATTAATGTCAATAACAAACTGGATTAAAGAAAATCAGCTCATACTAAACATTTTAAAAACAAAAACTATTATAATTGGGTCAAAATCATTACCAGAAGGGAAACTAAAGTTAACATTAAATATTGACAAAGGAAAAATTGAACAAATAAAAGAAGCAAAATTATTGGGTGTTATAATTGACAAAAGATTATCATGGCGGAAACATATTGAAAATATAGCAATAAAAATGGGGAGAGGTTTTTCTGTAATAAGAAGATGTTCAGGATTTTTTCCACCGAAAGCTTTAAAATTAGTAACACAGTCATTAGTACTATCTAATCTAGACTACTCCGCAGCAGTGTGGTCGAATTCAGCAAATAAACACAGAATAAAACTACAGACAGTACAGAATAAGGCAGCAAGAATGATATTATGATGCCCGTACAGGACCAGCATCAACAAAATGCAAAAGCAACTAGAGTGGCTAAAGGTGGAAAGACAGGTTTAAGACAAACCTTGGGGGACTCATAATGAATACACATGAGTTAAAATATCCAACGAGCCTTTATGATCAGTTAGAACAAATAAAAGAGAGAGAAACCAATACGACAAGATACTCAACTAAAAATAATTTTAAATTACCGAGAGCTAAAACTAACTATATGTGCAGAACAGTGATTTATAGAGCTATTAAAGAGTGGAACTGCTTACCTGACTCACTGCTCAACAATGATAATAAAATTTGGTTTAAAAAACTACTAAAAAACACTACCTAACTGATCCTGAACATAAAACTAAATAAATAAAAGTTAAAAGTAGATGGGAAATTTGTTCAAGGGCAATAGTGAGTTTATTGGGATCATAATGACATTTTTTACTTTCTACTTCTTACATGTTTCTTTTTTTCTTGCTTATCTATTTTTATTTATTTATTTATTTTCATTTTGTATGTATCTGAAATATACATGGAGTATGTTTTTCTTTTCTTTTTCTTTTGATGTACATGGATGATGTATATGGATAATGTATATTCTGTCGTATACATTTGGAATATATATAGAATATGTTCTTGTTTCTTTTGTATATGTTCAATGTATATGTATGTTTTATGTTTTTATGGACCCCAGGAAGAATAGCAGCAATTTCTATAGGAGCTAACAGGGATCCAAATAAAATAAATAAATAAATAAATAGTCTCATCCTAAAGGCTGCACCGTCTGAAGCTCGTTCCATCTCAGACCTGCTCATGCTTGTTAGCCGGCAAGCTAATTTCGGCACCAACCACGCTAAAACCTCTTCCGGACCTGTTCTGACACCATGTTGTGTTCTTGGTTCTTTACAGGTGTGTGGGTAAATTACTTGTAAGACAACTTGAGGCTACTTTTGACGAGCCAATACTTTATTAACCGAACCCAAGCTAACACATCCTCTCCATAACACATTACTTAATTAGGTGGGAGGGGCTGTAATACCACCTTATACCACAGTTTCCAAAAGTAGAAGCTTGGAAAGGGTTAAATAAACACACTGATGTATGTAAAAGCACTACTTACTCTATTAATACTGATTAATATTTAATAATAAAGTGTAAAAGCACTACTTACTCTATTAATACTGATTAATATTTAATAATAAAGTGTAAAAGCACTACTTACTCTATTAATACTGTTTAATATTTAATAATAAAGTGTAAAAGCACTACTTACTCTATTAATACTGTTTAATATTTAATAATAAAGTGTAAAAGCACTACTTACTCTATTAATATTGATTAATATTTAATAATAAAGTGTAAAAGCACTACTTACTCTATTAATACTGTTTAATATTTAATAATAAAGTGTAAAAGCACTACTTACTCTATTAATATTGATTAATATTTAATAATAAAGTGTAAAAGCACTACTTACTCTATTAATATTGATTAATATTTAATAATAAAGTGTAAAAGCACTACTTACTCTATTAATACTGATTAATATTTAATAATAAAGTGTAAAAGCACTACTTACTCTATTAATACTGTTTAATATTTAATAATAAAGTGTAAAAGCACTACTTACTCTATTAATACTGATTAATATTTAATAATAAAGTGTAAAAGCACTACTTACTCTATTAATACTGTTTAATATTCAATAATAAAGTGTAAAAGCTCTACTTACTCTATTAATACTGATTAATATTTAATAATAAAGTGTAAAAGCTCTACTTACTCTATTAATACTGTTTAATATTTGAATATGTGCTGTTTACGTGCTGGAAGCTCTGACTATGTTCACCTCCTGTCTGGTTGAAGCGCTGCATTGCTGTTACCACATTAGCTTTGAAGTTCTCCTCGTGACGCTGACTAATCTGGGTCTCACTGTTCCAGTAGTCTTCATCTTCATTCTTCTTCATCCACTCCGTCTTGGGGATCATCTTCCTGATGTTACTATCATAGTACACAGTCTGCTCTCCGTCCAGCAGACCCACCACAGTGAACTCTGGGAAGTTCATTCCTGGAGTCACTGCAGTGTAGAGGTACCTCAGAGAGTGAGTAACTGTCGGGAGAAACAACATAACGTATAAGATTCATATTAATAAGTAAAAGTGTTTATACTTTCTAGGCATTTTGAGATTTATGACTGTTTGTAAAGAGTTATGTAACTTTAAACTGATCTCAGTACTTTAATGTCTTCCTTGTAAACAGTAAAGAACCAAAACAAGACATTCTTACATTTTAATCTGTATCATTAAAACCAGCTCCTTGTATCTCCACTCACTGTCCACTGTATCAGCTCCATTGACCATACAGGTCCTCCATTCACTGTCCACTGTATCAGCTCCACTGACCATACAGGACCTCCACTCACTGTCCACTGTATCAGCTCCACTGACCATACAGGACCTCCACTCACTGTCCACTGTATCAGCTCCACTGACCATACAGGACCTCCACTCACTGTCCACTGTATCAGCTCCACTGACCATACAGGACCTCCACTCACTGTCCACTGTATCAGCTCCACTGACCATACAGGACCTCCACTCACTGTCCACTGTATCAGCTCCACTGACCATACAGGAGCTCCACTTACAGACTGTAGTTCATCTGATTCTCTGTATACTTTATTACTCTGTTCTTTAATGATCAGGACCCCCACAGGACCACCACAGAGCAGGTACTAATAGGGAGGTGGCTCATTCTCAGCACTGCAGTAACACTGACGTGGTGGTGTGTTAATGTGTGTTGTTCTGGTGTGAGTGGATCAGACACAGCAGTGCTGCTGCTGCTGGAGCTTTTAAACACCTCAATGTCGCTGCTGGACTGAGAATCGTCCACTAACCAAAACTATCCAGACAGCAGTGTCCTGTGGGCGGCGTCCTGTGTCCACTGATGAAGAACTAGAGGAACACAAACTGTGCAGCAGCAGATGAGCTACAGTCTCTGACTTTACATCTACAAGGTGGACCAGCAAGTAGTAGGAGTGTCTAATAGAGTGGACAGTGAGTGGACACAGTGTTTAAACACTCCAGCAGCAGCACTGCTGTGTCTGATCCACTGTTTAGATGTAAGAAGGTGGTTTTAATGTTATGACTGATCAGTGTATATACCTTCATGTTTATTTATTCTTTTTTGAAATCTTGGGCCTTGTGACCTTACCTAGCTGATCTCTGGGTGATTACAAATCAATAGCTAATAGTAATAGTTAGCTGTTCAATATATATAAATTGCATAATATATAATCAACGGCTTACAACAACTTGCAGGATAAGTATACAATGTACAAAGATATCTAAAACTCCACTGTCCTCCAACCAAACGTCCAGTTTCCACAAAATTGAAGACTTACTATTAAAACCAAAATCAATATGTAAGTATATATTAGTATATAAGTATATATAGTATACTTATAGTATAAGTATAACTAAGTATATAAGTATATATTGTAAGTATATATAAGTAGGTCACTATATATATATATATATATATATATATATATATATATATATATATATATATATATATATATACTGTATAATTTATATAAATAACTGTATACAACTTGCAGCATTAGTATGTAATGTAATATATTACATGTCCAATCTTCACAAAATTGAAAAGTGTTTTGTTGAGCAAATAAAACCATCCTGTCTGGAATAAAATAGCTTTTTAAATATAATAATTTTGCCAAGATAATAATTCATATCAGGATATAAAAACACTATCATAACGTATGAGCTGCTGTTTCTATAACAGAAGTGAACTTACCTGCTGATGCCAGATGAACACTAAACATAAGGAACAGGAGACCCTTCATGGTTTTCTGTATCTTAATGCAGATTATTCAGCTATGAGAGTTTCACAACTCTCTGCTTCAAGCTGTCGATCATAAGAGTGTGGTAGAGTTACAGGAAGAGTGTCATGTCTGCCCTCTTTATTAGATAAGTAAACCACAAGATCTTCCCAGTATATGACTTTTAATACTGAGCATAAAAACTGACGCTATAGGAGTGATTTTTAGACTCACCCAGTGCTCAGTAAACACTCTCCATACTACGCAGATCTCTGTATTGAACAGTAAAAGTACTGATTATCTGAATCATCAACACAAATCCAGACATTTTATTTACAAACAAACCCACAAGCAAACCTAAACGTGGGTAGGTTTGGAATGTTGATTTTGTTTGGAATGTTGATTTTGGGAAAGTGTTTTGCCTTGCACCTATTCCTCCACTATAAATTAAGTTTAGGGTCAAAATCGCTTCTAAACTATCATAAACAATGTCTCAGATGTCAGGCAGCTTATTTATAACTGATTAATACATTTTTGTCAGGGAGCTTTTAGAGGTGGATGTCTGGTTCCATTCACCACCACTGTGAACATAAAGTTTCTCTGAGTATTTCACTTAGTTTAAGTGCTAACTTATACAGAACTTGGTGGAATTACTTGTTCTTGATTAGACACAGGTGGCTAGTGTTGAATATAAACAAGTTCACTGCTACACTAATAAAAAGCTAACAGAATCAGCAGGTTTATAAATGCAGTGTGGCTTGTGTTCTTAGTTGGCTTACCTGCTGGAACTGATTTCCAGAATCATCTACAGGTTTTTAAAACTCTTAATGCAGTAAAATATCAGATGAAGCACAAAAAGATGAAATGTTGTAGCCTGATAAACTGACAGAAAAGCAGTTAAACACTCTCTGGGTACGTGAGAACCGTGACCACTGATACCCCTCACTGAGTTTGTGGTTAAAACACTGATAAAAAAAGTTGCAGCCTCTACAAAAAAAGTCCCTGCTAAGTGTGAAAGATGTGAATCTACAGTGAAAGGTTAGTTCAACTCCTCTCAGTATTTTCTTAACGTCTGTCGACGTATTCGGTGTGGCTTGCTTCATTAGTTTTGGCATCATGAAAAACAAGTCAGTAAAGACAAGCATGCATTCAATATAGTACTATATATATATCAACGGAGTGTCTATTTGCACCCGGTAGCATTTGTAGCATTTGCCACACAGCGAGGCTATTTTCACTCCTTAAATAAAAAAAAAACGAAAGAAAGAAAAGAAAGCGAACCCATCTGCGCATGTCTACCAATGTATGCGAGGGAGCGAAAAGGTGCAAATTCACAGGAACCGATGGGAAACGGAGACAGTAGGAATGGTAAGCAGAGTTTGGTTAATAGTTATGTATGAAGGTCCATCACTCAATTTAACTCTACATTTTAATATATTTATATTTAAGAAATAGGGTGAGAATTATTATCCAAAGAACACTGTTGACTGAACACTGATATATTTTTGAGCTAATAGGAGCATTATAGCTAACTTGCAAACAAACGTCATCTTACGTATTTTATGTTCACAGATGAAGAAACCTTATCTAAAACGAAGTTCAGAGGTAAAGCTAATTCCAGTTTGTGATAAATGTAGCTATATTTTTTTTCATTAGCTTACAAGAAAAACTTTTTTCGGTTTAGCTTTACTCGACCATCAAACTACTAGCTATATATATATATATATATATATATATATATATATATATATATATATATATATATATATATATATATATATATATAATCAATACTACAGGTTTACCTTACAATAATATAGTACTATATACATCAATACTACAGGTTTATATTACAATAATATAGTACTATATACATCAATACTACAGGTTTATATTACAATAATATAGTACTACTTATATCAATACTACAGGTTTATATTACAATAATATAGTACTACTTATATCAATACTACAGGTTTATATTACAATAATATAGTACTATATATATATATATATATCAATACTACAGGTTTATATTACAATAATATAGGTCTATATATATCAATACTACAGGTTTATATTACAATGATATAGGACTAGATATATCAATAATACAGGTTTATATTACAATAATAAAGTACTATATATATCAATACTACAGGTTTATATTACAGTAATGTAGGACTACATATATCAATACTACAAGTTTATATTACAATAATATAGGACTAGATATATCAATACTGCAGGTTTATATTACAATAATATAGTACTATATATATGTCAATACTACAGGTTTATATTACAATAATATAGTACTATATATATATGTCAATACTACAGGTTTATATTACAATAATATAGTACTGTATATATCAATACTGCAGATTTATATTACAATAATATAGTACTATATATATGTCAATACTACAGGTTTATATTACAATAATATTGGTCTATATATATCAATACTACAGGTTTATATTACAATAATGTAGTACTATATATATCAATACTACTGGCTTATATTACAATAATATAGTACTATATAAATATCAATACTACAGGTTTATATTACAATAATATAGTACTATATATATCAATACTACTAGCTTATATTACAATAATATAGGTCTATATATATCAGTACTACAGGTTTATATTACAATAATGTAGTACAATATATATTAATACTACTGGCTTATATTACAATAATATAGGTCTATATATATATCGATACTACAGGTTTATATTACAATAATATAGTACTATATATATCAATACTACAGGTTTATATTACAATAATATAGGTCTATATATATATCAATACTACAGGATTATATTACAATAATGTAGACTATATATATCAATACTACAGGCTTATAATACAATAATATATAATAATAATAATATACAACAATACAACATATATATATATATATATATATATATATATATATATATATATGTGTGTGTTAATACTACAGGTTTATATAACAATTATATAGGACTATATATATATATATATATATATAACAGACATGTCTATATATGTCTATATATATAACAGTCTGCTGTCGTGCAGCATAGCCCATAGTCTGTAAGTTATTCGGCAGAGCAGGGTAGATAGTTGCTGACTGTCCAGAGCCGAGACCAGGCAGCAGACAAACAGGCTAAACCGACCGTCCTCTCGCTGCATTGAGACGCACCTAGGTACAACCTATATTGAGACTGTTTCACTTCCCCGAATTAAACACAAACTTAATCTCAAACAGTTTGCTTAAATAACTTAGTTAATATAAGAATATTAGATCCAGTGTCTAGCTGCAGTGTTTCTGAATTAAGGTTTGTTTTGTTTAATATAAGATCACTGAACTCTAAGGCTGTCATTGTAAATGATACAATAACGTATCATAAATTTGATGTATTATGTCTCGTAGAAACATGGGTTAAACCTGAGGAATATTTGGCATTAAATGAAACCACTCCCATAGGCTATAAGTATGTACACAGCCCCAGACTGTCCGGTAAAGGAGGGGGTATATGTGTCATTCATAAATATTCATTAGACAGAGTCAGAAACACAATCTCACTTTTTAATTCTTTTGAAATTCTTTTCATAAACATCACCAATCCGACCACTAATAGAAGTGTACTCACCCTAGTCAGCATTTATAGACCACCAGGACCTTATTCTGAATTCTTAAAAGAATTTAGAGACTTTGTTGCAGACCTAGCAGTGAGCACTGAGAAACTAATAACTGCAGGAGATTTTAATATTCACTTTGAAAACTCAGCAGATCAATTAAAAAAGGCTTTCTCATCTATCTTAGACTCTGTAGGTCTCACTCAGAATGTAATAGGGCCTACACATTCCTATAAACCTGGAACTGAACCTCAAATACCCACCAACTACAGCAGCAATGATTTCATAGACTTTTTCAATAGCAAAATCGAGAATATTAGACAAAAAGTTCTACCAACACAAGTAACCTATCTTTCATCTCGTTTGGCTGAGACAGCACGAAATGTGATTTTAGAAGAAAGACTAGAAACATTTTGTCTACTTCAGCAGACAGAACTAGAAAAACTTATCTCTTCCTCAAATTCTGCTACATGCACACTCGATATGATTCCAACAAACTTATTGAAACAAGTATTACCAGCTATTATTCAACCTATCTTAACTATCATCAACTCTTCTCTTAGTCTGGGTCATGTACCAAAATCATTCAAGCTTGCAGTTATAACTGATAAAGAAACCAAATCTCGACCCCAGAGAACTGTCCATTTCCAATTTACCATTTATCTCTAAGATTTTAGAAAAGGCTGTAGCTCAAAAACTATCCTATCTACATAAGAACAGCATATATGAACAATTCCAATCTGGTTTAAGGCCCCACCACAGCACAGAGACAGCTTTAGTTAAGATAACAAATGATCTTCTTCTTGCCTCTGATCAGGGCCATGTATCTCTGCTGGTTCTACTAGATCTAAGTGCAGCTTTTACACTATAGATCAGATATTTTCTCAGACAGACTAGAAAATATGGTTGGAATCACAGGAACAGCGTTATCCTGGTTCACATCCTATCTTACTGACCGTTTCCAGTTTGTAAAGATAAATGATGTGTCATCTAATTATACAAGAGTGAAATATGGAGTTCCACAAGGTTCTTGTTACGTTCCCACAAAAGGCTATGGTCTAGGGGAGATGTGGGGACAATAACATGTGCGGTGCATATAGGTGGAAGTGGCAAAAGGGAGAAAACCAAATGTAAAAGATTTGTTTTTATTGGCAACGCCAAAGATCAACACAGAGAACACAAAGACAGCCATCAACAAGAAACATATGGGGGTGTTGAATTGAGCCAACCTGGGGGAGAAAACAGACAGTACCAAAGAAACGAAAATAATAAAAGAAACTACACTAAGCTGTATTTTTAAACCCCTTACCTAATTAATCATAAACCGAGAGCTAACTGCTACTCTAGGCTAAGCTATCAAAAGTACAAGGGGTGGTACCTGCCTCTAAACTAGTGTGTCTAGACAAACAGTTCCTACGTGTGGCAGTGTAAGTGCGCGCACATACTAACTGTTCATCCACCCAGGAGGAAAACAGTTCAAACAGACATTAACATCCAAGCACCCGTTAAACATGGAACCGTTCACAAGACAACCCACAATCAAGGAACAGAGCAACACAGACAAACATTTCACTAAGGCAAGGCAAGGCAAGGCAAGGCAAGGCAAGCAGACAACGCAGCAACAGCAATTTCAACAATGCCAGGGAGCCGAGTAGCTCTCGCGCAAGCGTTTCCGCGCAGCTTTTAAACTCGAAGCCCCGCCCACTCCAGGTTCGATCAAAGTCTCCGATTGGGTGAGGGAAAATGAAGATTGACACTTCGTCCCACCTATAAGATACAGGATAGGCAAATAGGAGCGGAGGACACGAGAGAAGAGGGGGGAGAGCGCGCGCCGCACGCACACGAGAGCCAACACGAACGAAAGTATGCAGCGCGCACAAAAGGGGGGGGGGCTGAAGAAAGAGAGAGAGAAAACAGGCGCACAAGGTGCCACACGTAACAGTTCTGTTTTAGGTCCTCTGTTATTTACACTATATATGCTACCATTAGGCTCAGTTATAAATAGACATGGAATTAGTTTCCACTGTTATGCTGATGACACACAGCTGTACATATCAGCCAAACCAGATGATAAATCCAGATGATAAAATAGAAGATTGTGTAAGAGATATTAGACTTGGGATGCTGCAGAATTTCCTTCTTTTAAACCCTGATAAAACGGAAGTTCTCCTTCTCGGCCCAAAGGCTGCTCGGACTAAATGTTCAGATTTAATGTTAAATCTTGCTGACTTCTCTGTAGTTCCTGGTTCAGTAATTATAAATCTTGGTGTAACAATTGACTCAGATCTGACGTTTAATCAACACATAGGTAATATTACAAGAACAGCGTTTCTTCACCTACGAAACATTTCAAAGTTAAGAAATGTGTTATCTGTGTCTGATGCTGAAAAGTTAGTGTATGTCTTTATAACCTCAAGGCTAGATTACTGTAATGCATTATTGTCAGGATGCTCCAGCAGGAACCTGAATAAACTCCAGTTAGTTCAGAACGTTGCAGCTAGAGTACTAACTAAAACCAGGAAATTCCATCACATCAGTCCAGTTTTATCAGCTACACTGGCTTCCTGTTAAATTCCGTATCGACTATAAAATTCTATTACTGACGTATAAAACCCTGCACGGTCTCACACCGGAGTATCTACAAGATCTAATCTCCTATTATGAACCGCCACGTTCACTCAGATCACAGGATGCTGGTTTTCTAATAGTTCCTAAAATTCAGAAGACTTCAATGGGGGGAAGAGCTTTTTCCTACAAAGCCCCCAAATTGTGAAATAATCTCCCAGTTAATGTTCAGGACTCTGACACAGTCTGAATATTTAAGTCTAGACTGAAAACATACTTGTTTAGTAGCTTTTGGTAATTAATCTTCTCTTTTAGATGAAGGCAGGAGATCTGGGGGTTCTTGAACACAGAGGTTTATGGTAAACTGAGATGTTGGTGCTGTTGGCCCACCACTTCACGCAATCACACAGGTTTGTTGACGGTGGAGTGGGGGGACACCAGTGTCTCAGGGTGGTCTCATGTCTGTTACCTTCTGGTTCTCTCCTTTTAGTTTAGGCTGTTATAGTTAGATCTGCCGGAGTCACCAGCCGCACTCTAAAATTCTGAATATTCATATTCTCTACAGTCTCACTCCCGAGCCCAACTAACTCTCTCTCTTTACTCTTCCTGAGGAAATGACTGTCCTCCCGTCTGCTGAACGCTGTTGGAGGACTGATCATCGGGCCATCACCCCACCATCACCAGCCAGCTCTCCTGTCCATCTGTGTCTACTGCTACACCCTCAATTACATCACTGTACCATCCAGATGCACCAGCATTGAGATAGGATGGGACTGTTTCAGCTCACGCCCACTTTGCATAAAGACTCAAGAGTCCGAGACTGCCTCAGTCCGAGACTGCCTCAATCAGAGACTGCCTCAGTCATACACTGCCTCTACCTGTGCAGCTTCTAAAGCTTTGCTATCCAGATTTCAAACAAAGACTCTTTTCTTTGGTATTTATTAAACTGTAAATACTGTTTGACCAGAGGAGGACGGGTCTCCCCTTGTGAGTCTGGTTCCTCCCAAGGTTTCTTCCTCCAGTCTGAGGGAGGTGTTCCTGCCACTGTTGCCTCTGGCTTGCTCACTGGGGGATATATATGTTGTAATTGTTTGTTTTCAAAACTTCTGTATCAGCTCTGCTGGAGGACCAGCATTTGTTGGCTTTGAACACTTTCTTGCTGCGATGCTGGTCACCTACATGGGAGACTAATATGCTAACCATCACAAACCAGCAGGTGTCAGTGTTGAACACTGAACAAGCACCAGACCAGAACACTGCTCAATGCTGGTTTGACTGATGAGCAGCTGGTCTGAACAGATTCTTTACATCTTGAACATGTAAGTACTTTGAAATCCTCTCAAATATCATCGCATATGAAAGTTTACATGTATATACAGTATCTCACAGACTCCACCACTCACATTGTTGTAAATAGGTTATTATATCTTTTCATGGGACAGCACTGAAGATACGACCTTTGATACAATGTTTGCAGTTCAACCTTTACGGTAAGTCGTTTTCTTCATTTCTTCAAATCCAAAGCTTTAACTATGTTCTCGCTGGATGACGTTGGAGTTACTGCAGCTTGTCTTTTGATTCTTCTGAGTTCCAGAGCTCTACATTTCTGAATCTGAGCACCTTCACTGTTCTGCAGTGGAACTTGTCTACTGTGTGATGATCACGTTGGATTAACTTGGGAGGTTTTCAGTGTTGAGGTGTTTTCAGATACAGCTTTCAGCATCTTCTTCTGTTCTTCTCTGTAAAATCACTTTTATACACGTTTTAAGATTCGCTTAATAACTGAACATCACCAATGACTTGTTTTGATATCAGACATTAATTAGGGACTAATTTGGAGCAGCTGTGCTAATTAATCAAATGATACATTTAGATGTAGCTACCAGAACACACACACACCCACCACTTCACATATCTACACTCACTGTCCAGTTTATCAGGTCCACTGACCATATAGGAGCTACACTTACAGACTGTAGTTCATCTGATTCCCTATATATGCTGTTATGGTGTTCTTCAATGGTCAGGACCCCCACAGGACCACCACAGAGCAGGCATTACACAGTTGAGGCAAATTATTATTACCATTTCCTACTCTGGACAGTGGCAGTGCATACGCCACAGCGTTCTGGTTTGGAGAATGCATTCTCTGGACCCACTCATCCATGTGGAAGACACTCTTAACCGATCTGGGTCTGAATCAGTCCTTGCAGATCACGTACAGCATACATGCTGATTGTCTTCTCTGGGGTGGATGGGATCTTCCAGCAAGACACTGCGACACGTCACACAACTAGAAATGTCCCAAACTGGCTGGAAGAGCTGACCAAGACCTCCAAGTACTACCCTGGACCCCTAATTCCCCAGACTTGAACCCAACTGAGCATCTGTGGGACCACCTGGACGGTGGTGTTTGCTCTATGGATCCTCCTCCACGCTCCCTCCAGCAGCTGTGGGACGCACTGCAGTCAGTATGATACCTCCAGATACCTGTGACCACCTACCAGGACCCTGCTGCACACGGCGGTCACTTTGGATATTAGCTGGTGGTCATAATAATGTGACTTTACTGTGTATTTTCGTGATGGGTCATTATCAGCACTGCAGTGACACTGACATGGTTATTGGTGTGTTAGTGTGTGTTGTACTGGTGTGAGTGGATCAGACAGTGCGGTGCCGCTGGAGTTATAAAGACCTTAGTGTCACTGCTGGACTGAGAATTGTCCACCAACCAAAACTATCCAGACAGCAGTGTCCTGTTGGCGGCGTCCTGTGTCCACTGATGAAGGACTAGAGGAACACAAACTGTGCAGCAGCAGATGAGCTACTGTCTCTGACTTTACATCTACAAGGTGGACCAGCAAGTAGTAGGAGTGTCTAATAGTGTCTAATAATAGGAGTGGACAGTGAGTGGACACAGTGTTTAAACACTCCAGCAGCACTGCTGTGTCTGATTCACTCACACCAGCACAACACACACTAACACACCACCACCATGTCAGTGTCACTGCAGTGCTGAGAATGACCCACCTCCCTAATAGTATCTGCTCTGTGGTGGTCCTGTGGGGGTCCTGATCATTAAAGAACAGGCTAAAAGAGTTTGAAGTGATCCTGTAGGGTCAGTGGAGCTGATATAATGGACAGTGAGTGGAGATATACCTAAAGGAGGTGTACCTATTAAAGTGACAGGTTGGTGTACATGGATGGATACTGATTCTGAACACTGAACTGAAACTGCTGGATGAAGGAATTCTATGGCTCCTTTAATGTTTCTCAGAGAGTCTCAATGGATGGTGTTCTGTGAGGAGATGAAATGAAGCTACAGCAGGTTGTCCGTCTGATTCACATGAACTGCTCAAATCTGAGAAGTGAGGAGTAAACACAGCAGCGTCGCTACGATTCACTACATGAAGCCCATTAACTGTAGCCTCATATTCATCTACCAACAGACACCTCCACAGAGTGTTCAACATTCCGCTGTGATGTCACTGTAGAGGCCGTGTGACATCATAGAGGTGAAGATGTACGGAGTTCCGCGTGAGTCTCAGCGTCAGATCAGTCTGTGCTGAAGCGTCGAAGAAGAGAGAATCCAAAATGAGCTGGGTGAACTTCTGGTGCTGCAGAGGAGGAGAATCAGAGAGTGAGAGAGAGGAGGAGCACAGGAGAACAGAGGGAGCACAGATAGAGAAGAAAGAGAGAGGAAAGAGGAGGAGGAGAGAGAGAGAGTGGAGTTTCCAGAGGAAAGAGGAGGAGAGGGAGACTCCACTACAGGAGAGCGTGACTGTGCTGATGGAGGAAGCCGAGACAGAGCCGGTGGACATCAGCACAGAGACTGAGCAGCTTCTGAGTGAGTAGATGAGTCGACGTCACTATAATTAACAGTAGTTACTGAACAAGTCAGTGATTCTCAGTACATACTGAATAAATCAGAGTACAGCGCTGGATACACTCTCCTTTAGTGTAGGGGTGGGACTTCTACCAATTTCAAGCACTCTGGTGGTTGGCCAATCACAACAGAGTGGAGGCGGGGCTTAAAGGTCTTTAGTGTAGGGGTGAAAATTATAGCAGATGCTGCTACCAATTTCAAGTGCTCATGCAGCTGCCCAATCAGAGCACACTGGGCTCAGTGGGAGGCGGGGCTTAAGGTCAGTTTAGGGTTAATGTTAATGGTAATGTTAATGTTATGTAGGGTTAAGTTTAGGGTTAATGTTAATGTTATGTAGGGTTAAGTTTAGGGTTAATGTTAATGTTAGGTAGGGTTAAGTGTAGGGTTAATGTTAATGTTAGGTAGGGTTAAGTGTAGGGTTAATGTTAATGTTAGGTAGGGTTAAGTGTAGGGTTAATGTTAATGTTAGGTAGGGTTAAGTGTAGGGTTAATGTTAATGTTAGGTAGGGTTAAGTTTACGGTTGATGTTAATGTTAGCTTGAGTTAAGTTTAGGTTTATTGTTTAAGGTTAATGTTAGGTACAGTTAAGTTTAGGGTTAATTGTAATGTTAGGTAGGGTTAAGCTTACTGTTAATGTTAGATAGGGTTAAGTTTAGGGTTAATGTTAATGTTAGGTAGGTTTAAGTGTAGGGTTAATGTTAGTGTTAGGTAGTGTTAAGTTTAGGATTAATGTTAATGTTAGGTAGGGTTAAGTTTAGGGTTAATGTTAATGTTAGGTAGGGTTAAGTGTAGGGTGAAGGTTACTCTGTGTTAGTTGTGCTGTATGTATTTTATTTATTAATATTGTTTATTGTTTAATAAAAACAGGAATTTAACTGATTATGAACTCCAATCTGTCTAAATGATTAAATTCTAAATAAAACAGGCGTCAACACCGAGATGGCTACTGAGCTGCTGGAGTCTGTAGATGCTGGACCACCCTCTAGCACCCCTCTGGGTGAGTAGGAGAACCTGTTATCATGATGAACATCATTCTATCTCTACATTAACAGAACAAATGCTGATATTATTCATTCTGATATGAATAATAAAGCAGGAGAACAGAGAGCTCCTGGGACCCGTGAGCTCCTGGAGATCCTGCAGAGGGACGTTGCTGGAGGAGAAGTGGTGGACCAGCATCTGGGTGAGTAAAAGAATCAAACGTTGGATATTGTGATAACGACCCAGCTGGACAGATGTTGATATTTATTGATGTTCAAACAGAAGCCCAGACCTGTGAGCACACTGAGGAGGAGACCAGGACAGAAACGCTGCTGGAGGAACCTCCAACCTCCAGCACATCTCTGGGTGAGCAGAACAAACTATTAGCATCATGCTAACTCTGAATTGTACAGCATTGGAGAACATTACCAGAACAAACCGGCTGCTGTTGGTCCACTCCAGCACGCGGTCCAGTCTTGTTGATGTAATAAATGAACAAGTTAATGTAGACCACCTGAACTCCATCAGGCCCTAGTTAAGATTTGGTGATGTCATCATTTTCTGACTTGACAAGGACCATCAGAACTAACCATAACGTTACTGAACATCTGCTGATCTTCTTAGAATCTGACTCAGGAGCTCCGGTTGTGGAGGGGGTGGAGGACACAGGGGTAGAAACTCTAGTTTCTGAGACCCTGTGGTCCTCCCAGGTGCATGACACTGCCGAGTCCTTCGGTAAGTAACGGAAATGACCTGTGGAAATATATCAAGTATGAAAATAACACAGCTGGACGACTGACAGTGTTTATTAATGTGAAAGATGACGAGAAGATGATGACCGTGGTGAGGGTCATCTCTGCAGCAGAGTCGTTTAGATACCTCCAGGAGAACCTGAAGGAATCTGACCTGAAGAACCTCGAGTTCCCTCCGGGTGAGTAAAAGAAGGACTTACAACAAAAACTACATTCAGACAAAATCAGAAACATTAATATCTTAATATATCTCAACATCTCACTCTCACTGAATATCTTCTACATGCATCAGCAAACAACACCATTGCCGTGATCGAGGCCGCCTGCGAGGTTGTCTACGTCCTGCTGCAGAGACTCGCGTCCTCACCTGACCAGCACCTGAGTGAGTAAAGCACATAAACACTAAATATTAAAGATAATGCTAAAGACTTCACAGCCAGCATGTCCATTTGGGGCCCGTATAGTTCTTATCTGGCCTGTATGGGCTTCACGTGGGCTTGTAGGGGCTTTATGATTGGTGATACATGGGCCCTGCTGAGTTATAACGTTTTTGCCCCATTTGGGTTACAGTTGTGAGCAACACTTAGGCTTCTGTGGGGGCTCAGTTATGGGACTGTTCACATGGTTGATTGTTCACATGGGCCCATCTTGCAGTCCGGATCATTATTGGTTCACATTGACAAATACACACAGGGCCCATTTGAAGGCTATGGACAAATCTTTGTGGGGCCCCAACCAGGGCAGCCCATTCGGCAGCCCATCTTTGACCCATGTGGGGTCCACATAAAGAATGATCACATCTGCTGTTACTCAGAGCTTTAATATCAGGATCAGCATCTTCACCAGGTGTGATGATGTAGCAGCTGAACATCTGCTGATGTTTATTTCTGTTAAATCAGTTAACAAGGTTTTGAGGGTCATGCAGACAGTTCCTGGGTATGCTGATGTTGGATCGCTCGTAACGAAACATCTTAACAGCATCCGAGGCCCCAACAGCACAGCTCTGGGTGAGTAACAGAAACCAGTACCTTCTCTGTCACCAGGGCAGCAGACTAAACTAGGCTGGCATTGGTCCATTCCAGCAGATAGAACTATATCAGTTGACGATGACCACTCAGGCACCATTTGGTGATGTGACTTGATAGTCAGAACCCACCATAACATGACTGAACATCTGCTGATTCTTTCAGTACCAGGAACTGAGCAACAGGCCGAGGTGGAGGTGGATGCAGAGTCCGAGACCCTGCACAGGATCTTCTGCCCCCACCTCGATATGACTTACACACACCTTGGTAAGTACCGGAAACACTCAGTACAAATATATGACTAGTGAAAACGATGCAGCTGGAAAACTGACAGTGTGTATCAATGTGAATCCAGTGGACGAGATGCTGACGGGGCTGATGGTCCAGTTGGCTGCCAACGCCCTGATCTTCCTCCGTAAGGTGAACGGAGAACCTCCAGGTGAGTCATCAGAATAACATTCAGGTAAAAGTAGGAATCATGTTTAATGTTAATGTGAACCTGTCTTCATTCATTCTTTCTAAATGAACTAGTGAGCAACAACAACAACTCCAAGGCGGCCATCGTCACCAAGGCCTTGGACACTCTCCTGGAGGAGCTTGTCACGGGGAGGGACCAGCATCTCAGTGAGTAAAGCAAATGAGCACCAGAAACTAAAGATGTGTGTAACAGCTGGTGGTCTCAGACTGATATGAGCAGAAAGAGCTGATCATCTTTAGATCTTAAGAAGTAGTAACATCAGATCAGCTGATCCTCAAGTCTTCAATATCAGTATCATCATCTTTACTAGGTTTTGTGATGAAGACTCAGCTGAACAAGTGCTAATATTTATTTCTATTAAATTAGTTCACGACTTCCTTTGCTTGATGTCCTCGGCGCCAGACTACCAGGACATCGTAGAGGTTCTGGCGTCCCTGCTGGACGCCGCCAGAACCTATTACTGTGGATGTCTGGGTGAGTAGAAGAACCCTTGTAGCTTGATCATCATAATAACTGTGGACGTCTGAAGAACTGCTAATGTTTCATCAGGATTTATTAGTTAGTTATTAATATTCATCTGAACTCATTCTGATTCTGCTCGGGGTCATTTTACGAGGTGACTCTGAGTTCAGTTTGTATGTGAGCAACACAAACACCATAGTCAGGTCCAACCACAGTGATGGATCTGGACAGCTGTTGATGTTTCTTCATGTTTCAGCACGAGACCAGACCGAGAAGGTGGAGGAAGCTGGAGCTCCAGCTGAATCCACTAAAAATTTGGAGAGGAGGGCATTTAATGTTGAGCCACCTCAGCTGCCTCAGCGGCCTCAGCCGCCTCAGCTGCATCAGGCGTCTCGGGGTGAGTAAAGAAAACAGATCTCAGATTCTGTTTACATGAACACACACTCTTACAAATAAAGGTATTTCTTCAGATCTTGGGTTGGAGATACGGCTCTAGAGATAAACTTTCCCTGGTAGTGGAGCTTCTACAAGGTTCTTCATGCCCACACATCTGTTTTACATAGAAGCATCCATTACCACGTTCTTCAGAAGACCAAAAGTTCTTCTTCTACAGTAACTACACATTGATACTAACATGAGTGTAACTGCTTGTGTAGCTCACAGAGACAGAAGGAACCACGGCTGTCCTGGGGTGAAGCCTCCTCGTCCACAAACTCAGAGCCTACATGGACACAGACAACAGTCCAGAGTAGAGTGGACGCAGTGGAACCCAGGACCAAGTACTCGTCCTAGAGTCCCGAGACACCAAATGAAGGAGGAGGCTACTGATCATGGAAGGCAGAGAAGCCACTGTCCCAGATACCCACCCAGAGAGGAGGCCACTGATCTGTGGACCCAGAGACACCATGGACACAGACATCGGACCGAAACACCAAAACCGACGGAGGCCGCTGATCAGGGCAGACAACGGTCCAGAGTCAAGTGGACGCAGCGGCAGCCAGGACAGACAACCCATCCTGGAGTGCCCAAACATCAAATGAAGGAGGGGGCCACTGATCAGGGGAGGCAGAGAAGCCATGGCCTCAGATACCCACACAGAGAGGAGGCCACTAGACACCATAGACACAGACATCAGACGGAGACATCAAAACCAACAGGACCCCGCCATCGTCCTTATGATGAGTGTGCTCCTCCACAAGGAGAGAAAGGCAGCTTCGGAGGAAGAGGGAGACGAGGAGGAGGTCGAGGACGGAGGAGACCGGACTGGTGGCAGCACGATGACAGATGAACATCAAAATGTCAACGGCACATCCTCCTATAATCACCCCAACCTCGTCCAATCACCCCAACCTCCTAATATCACCACAACCTCATCTAAATCACCCCAACCTCCTATAATCACCACAACCTCGTCCAAACCACCCCAACCTCCTAATATCACCCCAACTTCCTTAAACTACCCCAACCTCCTTAATTCAACCTAACCCCCTAAAATCACCCCAACTTTCTGAAACTACCCCAACCTCCCCCAAATCACCCCAACTATCTTTCCCCACACCCGCACCTAAGTGAGAAATAAAAAAATAATAAAAAAATATTAATATATGCTACAACTTTTTATTCTTTATTAGTGTAATACAGTGTTCAGGTATGTTACTGAACGTTCTGCTGAGAGTCTACAGGCTTTATTAGTGTAATACAGTGTTCAGGTATGTTACTGAACATTCTGCTGAGAGTCTACAGGCTTTATTAGTGTAATACAGTGTTCAGGTATGTTACTGAACGTTCTGCTGAGAGTCTACAGGCTTTATTAGTGTAATACAGTGTTCAGGTATGTTACTGAACGTTCTGCTGAGAGTCTACAGGCTTTATTAGTGTAATACAGTGTTCAGGTATGTTACTGAACGTTCTGCTGAGAGTCTACAGTCTTTATTAGTGTAATACAGTGTTCAGGTATGTTACTGAATGTTCTGCTGAGAGTCTACAGTCTGCAAAAGGAAAACAAACTGGGGGTCAACACCCCTTGCAGAGATGGAGAGAGCAGTCACTGATGTCATTAGTGGAAAATCCATAAGATTTTTTTGGCAGAAGAGAGAAAAATTGACAGGTCAACCCTTCAGAGGTCCATAATAAAGAAGCAGGTGAAGGAAGTGAAAACAGTTGGAAAACAGAAAACCCAACTGTTTTCACTTCCTTCACCTGCTTCTTTATTATGGACCTCTGAAGGGTTGACCTGTCAATTTTTCTCTCTTCTGCCAAAAAAATCTTATGGATTTTCCACTAATGACATCAGTTGGCTAATGTTCTTTTAGGTCGAGACAGGTTCAAGTGTTTAATAAAACGCCATCATCTTTCCTGCCGTATACCTGAAGCAACATCTTTGGAAGGAGCTACAGCTTTCAATAAAACTACAGTCGTTCAATTTGGCCGAAGTAATGGACAGGCATCTGAATTAACG
The DNA here is from genome assembly GCA_021613375.1 of Megaleporinus macrocephalus. Lineage (NCBI taxonomy): Eukaryota > Metazoa > Chordata > Actinopteri > Characiformes > Anostomidae > Megaleporinus > Megaleporinus macrocephalus. The sequence continues at coordinate 35,922,016 of CM038725.1, read as the reverse complement.
TAGGCTACTTGAGAACATTAAAGATGACGATTATATCCAAAAGTTTACAACTAATTTGCAAGTAAACCTACCAACTTTAGCAGGATATCTGTTTATAGGAGGTGTTAAGTTGCTTTTAGTATTATTTGTAGCAAACATTCAGGTAACACTATTTTGAGTGGTCCGTTGTGGATGATCAACAGACCATCAGAAACCTATAAAACTTGCTTCTAATAGGAGCTAATGAGAAGCCAAACGTAATGACCATGTATCGCTAATTCACAACCAAAATCTTCTGAATTCTCTGAATTCAGCACAAACATTTTATTAAAAATAAGTACTCCAGTATTTGCGAACACTTTAAAATATAAAAAATATAAAACAGCTGACTGTTGAAATCCTCATTATGTGATAAAACTATACAGCTGATGCTACAGTTAATAAGTGAAACCATTGTTGTCGTTAAACAACAGTAAAATAAAAATAAAATAAAAAAAACAAGCTGTAACATAATTTTAGATTTATAATGACCTGTAATCTGAGACGTCATCTTACAGTAAATGAAACGAAAGTGAACAGAACTGGCTGGACTGCCTGGAAGTGTTACTGGTCTTCCTGGTCCTCCTGCAAATCCCAGCCAAGGAAGATTCAACACGTTGTGCAAACATCTCAACTCATCATGGTAAGCAGCTCTTTATGAAAACGTCAGTTCGGTGTCTGCTTGTTTTTAAATAATAAACATAAATTAGATGTAAATCTGATATTGTTCGGACAGAAGAAATCACTGCACTGGATGGGGAACTAACGGAATCTGACCAAGATGGCGGCTGCGGCTGCTTCGGGAAATATATATAAAATATATAGTCCGTTTATTGTTTGTAGTAACTTTGTTAGACTCGTCGTTCACCGTCTGACCCGCTTTATAGCGGATAACTGAGTTAATGATGGATGACGGACTGTTGGAGGCGCTGCTCAGCTTCAGGCTGCATCACGAAACAGGCCTCGGGACCTCGGGCCCGCGTGGCGCCGCTGGCCGAGAGAAAGCGCGTCAGAAACGGTGTGGCGGAAAGCAGAAACGCGGCGAACGCTAGGCTATTCGAGCTAGGCTAAAGGCTAGCAATGGCTTCTACCATCTCTTCTCCTCTAAAATGTCAGTTTTCACCTGAATTAACTGAGCCGCTCCATATTTCAGCGCGAACAGCGTGTTATTTTTGTTGTTTTAGGGGAAATATTACTGAGTTTTACAGCATTAAGACGCGACAATCCAGCTAACGGTGCTAACCGCGCAGACAGGGTAGCAGCGCCGAGGCGGCTTGTGTGTTTATAGTAACGAGGAATTTGTGCATAAATGCGGTACAAACAGCCCCTCATATCAGTTATATTAGTCCAGTTCCGTATTCTATTAAGTTTGGAGAGAAAGAAGCGCTGGTTCGTGTTCTGGGGTTTAAAACGAGCAGGGGTTTGTGTTGTGAATGTCTGAAGTAAACCGTCTGGACTGGTTGTGTTGATCAAGACTAACGCAGCGATGCAGTGAATTAAATCTCCTTTACATTATAACTTAGACCAGAGGAGACTGAGCACAGTTGGTAAAGCGAGTAACTGTAAAGAAAACCTGCTGTATTAAAACTTTCAGTTTCGGTTTGGCTGCTTGTGCATGTTTCCGCATGTGCGCATGCGCGTCAGAACGGCGTTTGCACGGTCACTGGCTGCCTCGATAACTGGCTGCCTCAGTGCCTTCGCTGCCTGCGCTGCCACAGTGCTGAGGTCAGCACTGTCCTTTTCTAACTGCATCTGCGCAGACTCAGATGTCAGAAGATATCAGAAACAGCCAAACAGAGTTTTAGATAAACATTAGATTCAGACATGACTGGCTGCCCTCCTGCCTAAGAATATTGAATGAGCAGGCAGACCACTTTTATAGACCACTGACATTGTATCGTCACTTTGTGGTCGGCAGCATTTAGTTAGACCGTCAGAGTAAATAAAATAAGGCCTAAACAAAAGTTGTTTTCTACTGCTTTTTGTCCAGGGGAATTTTTTTTGTGAGGCTATTGCCATCTGTAAGTGGGAACCTCAGAAGAGAAGGTACCAGGTGGGATTGTGGGATGGAAAGAGTCTCAGTCGTTTTTTGTTTAAATAAGCTGTTAGGAGAAGCTTTGACGTTTGGGTTGGTGACCTCAAGTTGAGCTTGAAATAATGTAAACAGTGTAGGATTATAGACTCGTTGCTGGGACCACCACATTTTCTTGTGATGCTACAGCCATCTGTAAGTGGGGACCCCAGAGAAGAAAGTATCTGGTTGGGGAAAAGTGGAACTAAACTTTGTTCAAAATAAGATATTCATGTTACTTTGTATTGTGTTTATGATACTTATTTACATCTGTTTTAATAAACAGATTACGATTAGGCTACAATTCCATTGTTTATCAGGGGGTCAGTCATCTGTAATAGAAATTATTATGTTGAAAATAATCTCTAATCCTCTTTTTGTTTCTAATGAATGTTTGAAACTGTGTCCAGGTGTGGCCAGGCGTGCCGACTGCAGTGCTCCTCGTCTCTCTGCTCTGTGGAATCTGGGAGGTTAAATGCCAGGGACATGTAGACCTGGGTGCACTGAAGCATATAGTCAGTTTGATCAATGAGCCGTAAGTAGTGACTGTTTGATCTACACAACAACAAAGAAACTTCAATGAGAATGTTTATTTCAAGCGCCATTAATATATCTGTGAGATTCAGTGTCCTGAACAGCCTCAAAAGCATGGTAGTTATTATCTAAAGTTTAAGAAATTAATGATGAGTGGTCAATGAATAAAACATGCTTCATTGTTTAATTGAAGATATAAGGAAAAGCATGAAATGGTTGGAATTTTCTCCTTTCTTCATGTGTTTGACCAATTTTTTGTAGTTAATATTTGTAATAGGTTAATGTTGTGGTAGTTAAGTGGGGACAATAATAATAGAAATGTTTGAGAAACTAGAGAGGAACCCATGATGAGTGCACTAACTCTTACATTAGTACTTCATTATTTCTGTGTAGCACATCTGGAACGTCATCTGTACCAGAGCCTGGAACATTTTCTGAAGACGACTTGCAGTATGCCATGGCCATCAGGATTGCGAAGGGGCAGTGTCTACAGGGTTTCCAAGAACAGGGTTTCAAATGTCTTAAAAAGGAAGTGGAGGAAATAAAGAACAAAAAGAAGAATAGATCCATGTTTCATGAAGGACAAATGGTCGTCGCTGCCAGACCTGATAAAGCCAGACATTCAGAGTATCGTTTGTTGATAGAACATAATCCGACAGTCATAGAGAAGCTGCTAGAGGAAGCGAAAGGACAGTCTGATGACTGTGTGATCTTTTACACCTACAACTCTCCCTGTTGTGACATGTGCCTCAATGAAAAGGAAGATAAAGTAAGAAAACTACAGCACGATAAGAAACAGAACAAAACTGGAAACGCTGGGCCATTACTTCAGAAGTGTATTTATAACTATCTTAAGGTTCTAACCTCCCTGCAAGGGCCCAGGGCGTTCGTTTTCACCCAGCTCTACAGAAAAGATGTAGAAAAGGATAAAAAGGTTGTGAGAGCAGCCTTGGAGATGGTAGATGATCGAGTTCCTCTGTATCAGTGTGATAATAATAGGTGTCAGCGTTGTGAAAAGAATAATCACTTCTGTGTCCCTGACGACGATCAGAATTCAGATTGATTAGACAGGTGCTTCTCTGAGATCTATGAGATGCCTCATCCAGCGATTAAGATTAGACCTGCTTTGACCCCAACAGTCAGCACTCACTGTTAGCACTGTAGTGTTTTTGTAGTCGTATTGTAGTCGTATTGAGTCGTATTCATCTGTTTTAATTACCTCATAAATGTTTACCCAACACAAACTTTTTAGGTACTCAATAGTTCTCACATTTTTAGTGCTATTAGTTAAGCGATATAGGATTTTCATAGCTTCCCCACTATCTGGGACCACCAAACATTTTCTTGTGATGCTACAGCCATCTGTAAGTGGGTACCCTGGAAGAGACTGGTGGGATTGTGGGATGGAAAGAGACTCAGTTGTTTTTTTAGTTTACCTAAGCTGTTGTGAGAAGCTTTGGCATTTGGGTTGGTGTCCTTGAGTTGAGTTAACTCATGAAATAACATAAACAATATAGGGTTTTCAGTGACTTGTAGCTGGGACCACCAAACATTTTTTTGTGATGCTACAGCCATCTGTAAGTGGGGACCCCAGAGGAGAAAGTACCTGGTGGGAATGTGGGATGGAAAGGGTCTCAAGCGTTTTTGTAGTTTACCTAAGCTGTTAGGAAAAGCTTTGACGTTTGGGTTGGTGTCCTCAAGTTGAGTTAACTCTTGAAATAATGTAAACGATGTAGGATTTTCGACTCTTAGCTGGGACCACCAGACATTTACTTGTGATGCTACAGCCATCTGTAAGTGGGGACCCCAGAGAAGAAAGTACCTGGTAGGATCTTCTAAGAACCTTTGATGTTTGGGTTAGTGTCCTCAAGTTGAGTTAAACATGAAACCATGTAATAATAATCCTGTTATAATAATAATAATAATAATATTAAAATAACCCTAAAATATTGGCCTTCCAATTTTAGGTTATCTTCTATTATATGTGAGTTTGATCTAAACAGGTGAAGTTCAGGTTATTCAGTCTGATATTAGAGCAGTAGATAGAGATTTTGGTGAAAAACATATAAGTATAAATGGAATATGAAACAGACAGTGTGTAACAGCTGGATGCCTCATTGTATGGTGAAGCTATATTATATCTGCTTGCTCTGTATTAGTGATCTGTATCAGTAGTTTGTTTTACCAATATGTTCTTAATTAAACTCAATAAATACTTAAACATTACCAACAGTTTAGCGTCCGGGTGTGTTTGTTCTTTCTCCATTGTGATGTATTTGTGGTTGACATGGAAAGCTTATAAGCCCTTGTGCAGTTACTGAACACAATGAATAAACGTTTGGAATCTTTGGCTACAGCCGCACGCCAAAGTTTTTAAAAAGAATTTTAAGACGATTACACGTGAATATGTCAAATCTATAATGACGTATGAGATGTCTGACTACAAATATTCTCAAAAATGACTGAATCAGTGAATATTTTAGTTCAGGGCTGCAAAGCTCTGATCCTGGGGACCAAAGTTTTGTTGGTCAGCTCTTATCTAGGTGGATTTAGCCAAGCAAGCTCCCCCATTGGTTAGGACTTAACTACTATCATAAACAGGATCTGAGGAATCAAGCCATCATGCTCTGACTTACAACAAGATCGAGATTGTGAAAAAAGTCACGTGGAGGTACTAGATTACCACTGATTGTGAATATGAGCCATAGTCTTAGCAGGTTTCAGGTTAGGAATGGAAAACAGACTACACTTAAAGACTGTAGTTCATCTGATTCTCTGTATACTTTATTACTCTGTTCTTTAATGATCAGGACCCCCACAGGACCACCACAGAGCAGGAACTATTAGGGAGGTGGATCATTCTCAGCACTGCAGTGACACTGACGTGGTGGTGGTGTGTTAGTGTGTGTGGTGCTAGTGTGAGTGGATCAAACACAGCAGCAAATCAACGCAGAAATACTTTTAAGTAGATGATTAAGCTTCAACAGAAGATCTGGACCTTCTTCGTTCTTCTATAGTTTTCCTCTCTTCATCTCTTCTGTAAACACAGGTGTACAAAACATCAAAAAAATATCAAAATTCATGCTGACGCACACATATACTTATATATACATATACATACACAATCAATCAGAAGTTTGTGAAAAAGTGTAAAAAAAAAGTTGAAAACTAAGAGGTATGGAATTATTCCTGGAGCAGAATAAAACATGTTACGCAGATAACCTCCTGAATCGGGAAACGTTTTTAAAGTATGGGTGCATCCAAAATCGCCCACTAAGTCAGTTGGTGCTAAGGTTGGCACATCCATGTGCCAAAGCACGAGTTTCAAGGATTATTTCTTTCACTTATTAATTATTATTATTATTGACTATTTTGATATCATGGTGAGTTGGCCGCATGGTGGTGTAGTGGTTAGTACGGTGGTGTAGTGGTCAGTATGGTGGTGTAGTGGTTAGTACAGTGGTGTAGTGGTCAGTACGGTGGTGTAGTGGTCAGTACGGTGGTGTAGTGGTTTGTACGGTGGTGTAGTGGTCAGTATGGTGGTGTAGTGGTTAGTACGGTGGTGTAGTGGTTAGTATGGTGGTGTAATGGTTAGTACGGTGGTGTAGTTGTCAGTACGGTGGTGTAGTGGTTAGTATGGTGGTGTAGTGGTTAGTACAGTGGTGTAGTGGTCAGTACGGTGGTGTAGTGGTCAGTACGGTGGTGTAGTGATTAGTACGGTGGTGTAGTGGTCAGTATGGTGATGTAGTGGTTAGTACGTTGGTGTAGTGGTTAGTACGGTGGTGTAGTGGTTAGTACGGTGGTGTAGTGGTTAGTATGGTGGTGTAGTGGTCAGTATGGTGGTGTAGTGGTTAGTACGGTGGTGTAGTGGTTAGTACGTTGGTGTAGTAATCAGTACGGTGGTGTAGTGGTTAGTATGGTGGTGTAGTGGTTAGTACGGTGGTGTAGTGGTCAGTACGGTGGTGTAGTGGTCAGTACGGTGGTGTAGTGGTTTGTACGGTGGTGTAGTGGTCAGTATGGTGGTGTAGTGGTTAGTACGGTGGTGTAGTGGTTAGTATGGTGGTGTAATGGTTAGTACGGTGGTGTAGTTGTCAGTACGGTGGTGTAGTGGTTAGTATGGTGGTGTAGTGGTTAGTACAGTGGTGTAGTGGTCAGTACGGTGGTGTCGTGGTCAGTACGGTGGTGTAGTGGTTTGTACGGTGGTGTAGTGGTCAGTATGGTGGTGTAGTGGTCAGTACGGTGGTGTAGTGGTTAGTATGGTGGTGTAGTGGTTAGTACGGTGGTGTAGTGGTTAGTATGGTGGTGTAATGGTTAGTACGGTGGTGTAGTTGTCAGTATGGTGGTGTAGTGGTCAGTACGGTGGTGTAGTGGTTAGTACGGTGATGTAGTGGTTAGTACGGTGGTGTAGTGGTTAGTACGGTGGTGTAGTTGTTAGTACGGTGGAGTAGTGGTTAGTATGGTGGTGTAGTGGTCAGTACGGTGGTGTAGTGGTTAGTACGGTGGTGTAGTGGTCAGTACGGTGGTGTAGTGGTTAGTACGGTGGTGTAGTGGTTAGTACGTTGGTGTAGTAATTAGTACGGTGGTGTAGTGGTTAGTATGGTGGTGTAGTGGTCAGTATGGTGGTGTAGTAGTTAGTATGGTGGTGTAGTGGTTAGTACGGTGGTGTAGTGGTTAGTATGGTGGTGTAGTGGTTAGCATGGTGGTGTAGTGGTTAGTACGGTGGTGTAGTAGTTAGTATGGTGGTGTAGTGGTCAGTACGGTGGTGTAGTGGTTAGTACGGTGGTGTAGTGGTCAGTACGGTGGTGTAGTGGTTAGTACGTTGGTGTAGTAATTAGTACGGTGGTGTAGTGGTTAGTATGGTGGTGTAGTGGTTAGTACGGTGGTGTAGTGGTTAGTATGGTGGTGTAGTGGTTAGTATGGTGGTGTAGTGGTCAGTACGGTGGTGTAGTGGTTAGTATGGTGGTATAGTGGTTAGTATGGTGGTGTAGTGGTTAGTACGGTGGTGTAGTGGTTAGTATGGTGGTGTAGTGGTTAGTATGGTGGTGTAGTGGTTAGTACGGTGGTGTAGTGGTTAGTATGGTGGTGTAGTGGTTAGTACGGTGGTGTAGTGGTTAGTATGGTCAGGGTAGGTCCTCAAACTCTACACTACAGACATACTGACCACTATTCCTCTATTTTTCCTTTATTCTTCCCTCATTCCTCCAATAGAGTCCCATTCATTTTCAGCAAAACCCAAAACCTTGTTCTTTATTTACCCGACAGTCACCAAACTGCATGTAATCATTCAGCGTGGGTCTTCAAACTTTAGTGAGTTTATTAAAGTAGGGACTCTATATAAGGGAACATATAGAAATAAATGATTAAATACATTCAATACATCTTAAAACAACACTTACAGCACGTTTATAAGCTTGCCTACAAATTATATATCTGTATTTATAATTGTGTTAATTATTATTTGATTAATATTTTAGTAATAACCAAAAATTAAAGTGTTGGCCAACGTTTTGTTAATGCCAGCATGTGGACGCAGCACCACGCTTTACTTGAGCTCCGCTGCATATCACTAACATAAACATCTCATGACAGATGTTATATGACAGATGTTGTTCAGTAATATATCAGTGTCATTAGCGCTAATTCTAAAATGTTTAATTCCAGAGAACTCCACGGAGCTGACCACTCAATCTGCTTCTCATACTGTATGTCTGAATTCACCCTGCTGTCTGGAATGGCTCTGTTAGAGCTCCTGTGTCTTTAAGCCCCGCCTCCTGATGAGCCCAGTGTGCTCTGATTGGTCAGCTCGCCCGCTCTGCTCTGACTGGTCAATCACCAGAGTGCTGCTAGCAGCATCCTGCTACAAGTCCTGGCCCTATAGGCGGGCAATAAGGACAGTGTTACGAGATGATGTCACCTTGTCACAGAGAAGAAGAGGGCTGGAATTCCAAGGAGGCGGCTGAGAAAAGGGGTTTCTGTGGGAGAGAGAAGCGGAAACAGATCCCGTTTAAAACCGTATTTGGTGTTTAGTGAAGTTGTGTTTGTCTCGTGTGAGAGGAGAGTAACACTCTTCACTTTTTCACAGCAGTGCATGTTTACACTTTTAGTAAAGTCTGATAATCTGCTGAAGATCTACTTACTGCAGTCTCTGACCAGCACACACAGTGAAAAGATGAGAAGAGCAGCTGCAACCTCAATAAAGAGGATCCTATATAGGCTGGAGCCTGAAACACATTAAAGCTGGGTCAGTGTCCTGTTTCTACTTTATGGAACCCCAGAAGATGAATGGACCAATAAAAATGTTCCAAACTGGCTTGTAAATAAATCTGGTTCCATTGATTTACATAGAGAGTAAAGAACACACACATTATATTGTCGCTGTCCAATAAAAACCTTGTATCTCCATTTTTGTCGATTTTTAATTTTTTACATTATTTGAACACACCAATGGCTGTATACATTGCGTGAATATGTCATGACTAATGGACCAATAGAAATGCTCCAAAATAGCTTGGGAAAAACTCTGGTTCCATTTACCTATATTGAAAGTTTTAGGTCTCTCCATTTTTCTCTCCAAGTTGCGTTTTTGGATATATATATATATATATATATATATATATATATATATATATAATTTCATGTTAGCCAGCATTTCACTGCTAGTTGTACAGTGTATTTCACAAAACAAGGTAATTTAACACCAGGAGGTCATTATTACTAGATAAATACATATTTGATGTAAAGAATAGAGTAATATGTAACAATATAACGATAACTACGTAAATAAAATCATGAACGGTGGATAAAATGTATAACTTAGGTCTCTGTTTCTCCCGGTAATTGAGGTTGTAGTGAAGCTGTAACTGCAGTGATGAATCTATGTGCTGTTTACTGACTGTGATGTTTCACTCTACATGAAAAGCTACAATATACTCATAACACTAACAGCAGTAACGATAGTAACATCAGTAATAATAGCAGTAACATCAGTAACAATAGCAGTGACAGCAGTAACAATAGCAGTAACATCAGTAATAATAGCAGTAATAACAGCAGTAATAATAGCAGTGACAGCAGTAATAATAGCAGTAATAACAGCAGTAATAATAGCAGTAATAATAGCAGTAATAATAGCAGTGACAGCAGTAATAATAGCAGTAATAACAGCAGTAATAATAGCAGTAATAATAGCAGTAATAACAGCAGTAATAATAGCAGTAATAATAGCAGTAATAACAGCAGTAATAATAGCAGTAATAATAGCAGTAATAATAGCAGTAATAATAGCAGTTATAATAGCAGCAATAGTAGCAGTAATAACAGCAGTGACAGCAGTAATAATAGCAGTAATAATAGCAGTAATAATAGCAGTTATAATAGCAGCAATAGTAGCAGTAATAACAGCAGTGACAGCAGTAATAATAGCAGCAATAATAGCAGTAATAATAGCAGTGACAGCAGTAATAACAGCAGTAATAATAGCAGCAATAGTAGCAGTAATAACAGCAGTGACAGCAGTAATAACAGCAGTAATAATAGCAGCAATAATAGCAGTAATAACAGCAGTAATAATAGCAGTAATAATAGCAGTAATAATAGCAGTAATAATAGCAGCAATAATAGCAGTAATAATAGCAGTGACAGCAGTAATAATAGCAGTAATAATAGCAGTAATAATAGCAGCAATAACAGCAGTAATAATAGCAGTAATAATAGCAGTAATAATAGCAGTGACAGCAGTAATAATAGCAGTAATAATAGCAGTAATAATAGCAGTAATAACAGCAGTAATAATAGCAGTAATAACAGCAGTAATAATAGCAGTAATAATAGCAGTAATAACAGCAGTAATAATAGCAGTAATAATAGCAGTAATAATAGCAGTGACAGCAGTAATAATAGCAGTAATAATAGCAGTAATAATAGCAGTAATAATAGCAGTAATAATAGCAGTGACAGCAGTAATAATAGCAGTAATAATAGCAGTAATAATAGCAGTAATAATAGCAGTGACAGCAGTAATAATAGCAGTAATAATAGCAGTAATAATAGCAGTAATAACAGCAGTAATAATAGCAGTAATAACAGCAGTAATAATAGCAGTAATAATAGCAGTAATAATAGCAGTAATAACAGCAGTAATAATAGCAGTAATAATAGCAGTAATAACAGCAGTAATAATAGCAGTAATAACAGCAGTAATATAATAAAGTGTTTAAAATGAATGAGTCTCATGACTAACACTGCAGCTGGACGCGGGCCAGAAACAGTGATAAGCAGCTGCGCTGTGGCTTCATCTGTATTAAATATAATAACTATAAGCCAATAACACAAAACCAAATGGTTGTGGCCATGAATTTATAAAAAAAATGTTCCATCCAATGAATTTTTACTCTGTATCATTTCACCAACACAACACATAAATATTATTGATCCTCAGACTCCCCACCTGATAGGACTCTGGGATCAGACACATGTAGCACTATCTCCTTCTCCAGGCTGCTGTGCTGAATGACGCAGGTGTACTGATTTCTGTCCAGATCCTCAGGTGAGACAGTCAGAATACTCCTCTTCTGGAAGGTTCCATCCTGGTTGGGTAGCGTCTCACTGAGATCCACGTCCTCATCCAGATCCTCTCCGTTCTTCTGCCAGGAGATCATCACTGATTTGGGGAAGAACCCTGTAGCATGACACACCACTGGAGAAGAAGAGTCCTTCTGGAACAGAGACACCTCAGGAGGAACTGGAGAGAGAGAGAGATTAGACCCTCCATACTGACCTTCACTCCTCTATGTGTCTAATCCACAGTCATACTGACCCTCACTCCTCTATGTGTCTAATCCACAGTCATACTGACCCTCACTCCTCTATGTGTCTAGTCCACAGTCATACTGACCCTCACTCCTCTATGTGTCTAATCTACAGTCATACTGATCCTCACTCCTCTATGTGTCTAATCCACAGTCATACAGACCCTCACTCCTCTATGTGTCTAATCCAGTCATACTGACCCTCACTCCTCTATGTGTCTAGTCCACAGTCGTACTGACCCTCACTCCTCTATGTGTCTAATCCACAGTCATACAGACCCTCACTCCTCTATGTGTCTAATCCAGTCATACTGACCCTCACTCCTCTATGTGTCTAATCCACAGTCGTACTGACCCTCACTCCTCTATGTGTCTAATCCACAGTCATACTGATCCTCACTCCTCTATGTGTCTAATCCACAGTCATACAGACCCTCACTCCTCTATGTGTCTAATCCAGTCATACTGACCCTCACTCCTTTATGTGTCTAATCCACAGCCATACTGACCCTCACTCCTCTATGTGTCTAATCCATAGTCATACTGACCCTCATTCCTCTATGTGTCTAATCCACAGTCATACAGACCCTCACTCCTCAATGTGTCTAATCCAGTCATACTGACCCACACTCCTTTATGTGTCTAATCCACAGCCATACTGACCCTCACTCCTCTATGTGTCTAATTCACAGTCATACTGACCCTCATTCCTCTGTGTCTAATCCACAGTCATACTGACCCTCACTCCTCTATGTGTCTAATCCACAGTCATACTGACCCTCATTCCTCTGTGTCTAATCCACAGTCATACTGACCCTCACTCCTCTATGTGTCTAATCCACAGTCATACTGAACCTCAATCCTCTATGTGTCTACTCCACAGTCATACTGACCCTCACTCCTCTATGTGTCTAATCCAGTCATACTGACCCTCACTGCTCTATGTGTCTAATCCACAGTCACACTGACCCTCACTCCTCTATGTGTCTAATCCACAGTCATACTGACCCTCACTCCTCTATGTGTCTAATCTACAGTCATACTGACCCTCACTCCTCTATGTGTCTAATCTACAGCCATACTGACCCTCACTCCTTTATGTGTCTAATCTACAGCCATACTGACCTTCACTCCTCTATGTGTCTAATCTACAGCCATACTGACCCTCACTCCTCTATGTGTCTAAGGCAGGGCAAGGAAGGGGAACTCTGAGAAACGTGGGGTTGGAGTTCTGGGTGGCTTCGGCTGTTGGGATTTGAAGCCAGGCCCCCCTTGCCAGGCAAGGAGTGGGATTTTGGAAGAGATGGAGGAGCTGGGGAGGTGGTGGGGTTCGTATTTTGTCATGAGAAGGTAAGGGCAGAGGAGTGGTTTATATAGAGCTTGTAATGATGGAGAGATTTGGGCGTGGGAGTGGGCGTTATTTCATAACTTCATAAGTATAAGGAGCCAATAACAAAAACCTGAATCTTAATAAAGCCTGAGGAGCATCTCTGTACATCTTTACACAACTCTGAACACAGTGAACTTTTAAAGATTATTGCTCCTCAGAATCAGACTCCCCACCTGATAGGACTCTGTTATCAGGCACACGTAGCACTATCTCCTTCTCCAGGCTGCTGTGCTGAATGATGCAGGTGTAGTCATGTCTGCCCAGCTCCTCAGGTGACACAATCAGAACACTCCTCTTCTGGAAGGTTCCATCCTGGTTGGGTAGCGTCTCTCTGAGATCCCAGTTCACATCCAGATCCTCTCCGTTTATCTGCCAGGAGATCTTCACTGATTTGGGCAAGAACCCTGTAGCATGACACACCACTGGAGAAAAAATGTTCTTCTGGAACACAGAGACCTCAGGAGGAACTGGACAGAGAGAGAGAGAGTTTAGACCCTGCTGTCACATTGACCCTCACTCCTCTATGTATCTAATCCACAGTCTCCAGAAGGACTCCGGAACAGGACGTCTCTAATGATTAATAAACAATGAAGCAGGTTTTCAGTGATGAAGGTGAGAGCACTTTACCTTTCCTCTCCAGAGTCTCTCTGCCGTAACCCACATACTTCTGTAACCACTCAGTGCAGGTGTTCTCCAGGTAGTTCTTCACCTGACCAGCCCAGGCTTCACGCTCCCACTTCAGTTTGGTAATAACAGCTTGAGGTTTAGCTGCAGTCCAGGTGAGAGTGTTCAGATCCAGATTGATGTAGTCTTCTCCATCATATCCGTACTGCATGTATCCTGTCTTAGTTCCATCATCATCCAGCTCACAGCCGTACATCCACTGCACTGTGTGACCACCTACACAAAGACCAACACATCATACTAACACAAAAGTAACAAAACAGGGAGTAGTATGATGTAGGACCCCCTCCAGCCCGGCAACGTGCAGCAACTCATTGTAGCATTGACTCCAGTAGACGGAAGACGTCTGAGGGGATGTTGAGTCTGGCAACTGGATAGTCACCCACAGCTTGGTGGTATCTGTAGGTGCAGGGTCTGGGGTGTGAAGGTTCGACTGGGTTCATTTCAGGCCACACTGTTTTACAGAACTCTCCAGAATGCTCCTCGACCCAATTCTGAAAAAACTTGGGCCCGATGGCACAGTGCATTATCCTGCTGGACTATCTCAACATTGTGGTATTACATGGAGTCCATGAAGGACTGCAAATGGTCACTAAGCAGTGACATGTAGTGGGCACCAGTCAATGACTTGTTTAGGTAGACAGTCAGTGGACCCAACCCACATTAGTATGGAACCACCACCAGCCTGCACAGTGCCTTGTTGATAACTCGGGTCCAGGGTTTTATGGTGTCTGCACCACACATGCACCCCACTTAAAGTGGGTTGGTGGGCACAATGTAGTGGTTCTTCTGCTCTATGGAAGCTAAAGAACGCTGCACTGACCTGCGAGATATGCGTGTGGAGCCCCCTACATTCAATGAGTATGTGATTTCTGCTAGAGTCACTAGACTCTATAGTCGCATAGACAGTTCCAGCTTGATGCCCCCAGACATGATCATAAAGCACTAATAAGCGGTCACTGTGCTGTCCACTGTGGGTGGTAATGCCTTTCTAGTACACATGGGACACTGTGGATGGAGGAATGTTTAATGCCTGCACTTCAGAACACCGGAAACAGAATGTCCTATCCGTCTGAGGCCCACTATCATCACAATCCAGATTTCTCCTGGACGTCCCAGACATTGTATGAATGTGTTCAGTTCCTTCAGCAGCAAATCTTGATTTAGCTTAATGAAGTACTGAGCAGTCAAAGCAGGTATTAGATGAGAACTGATAATAATACTGGTTTGTTTAGGAGAAGCTTGGAAAGGGTTAAACAAACACACTGACGTATGGAAAAGCACTACTTTCTCTATTAATACTGATTAATATTTAATAATAAAGTGTAGAAGCACTACTTACTCTATTAATACTGTTTAATATTTAATAATAAAGTGTAGAAGCACTACTTACTCTATTAATACTGTTTAATATTTAATAATAAAGTGTAAATGCTCTACTTACTCTATTAATACTGATTAATATTTAATAATAAAGTGTAGAAGCACTACTTACTCTATTAATACTGTTTAATATTTAATGATAAAGTGTAAAAGCTCTACTTACTCTATTAATACTGTTTAATATTTAATAATAAAGTGTAAAAGCTCTACTTATTCTATTAATGCTGTTTAATATTTAATAATAAAGTGTAACAGCTCTACTTACTCTACTAATACTGATTAATATTTAATAATAAAGTGTAAAAGCACTACGTACTCTATTAATACTGATTAATATTTAATAATAAAGTGTAAAAGCACGACTTACTCTATTAATACTGTTTAATATTTAATAATAAAGTGTAAAAGCACTACTTACTCTATTAATACTGTTTAATATTTAATAATAAAGTGTAAAAGCACTACTTACTCTATTAATACTGTTTAATATTTAATAATAAAGTGTAAAAGCTCTACTTACTCTATTAATACTGATTAATATTTAATAATACAGTGTAAAAGCTCTACTTACTCTATTAATACTGTTTAATATTTAATAATAAAGTGTAAAAGCTCTACTTACTCTATTAATACTGTTTAATATTTAATAATAAAGTGTAAAAGCTCTACTTACTCTATTAATACTGTTTAATATTTAATAATAAAGTGTAAAAGCTCTACTTACTCTATTAATACTGATTAATATTTAATAATAAAGTGTAAAAGCTCTACTTACTCTATTAATACTGTTTAATATTTAATAATAAATTGTAAAAGCTCTACTTACTCTATTAATACTGTTTAATAATTGAATATGTGCTGTTTACGTGCTGGAAGCTCTGACTATGTTCACCTCCTGTCTGGTTGAAGTGCTGCATTGCTGTGTCCACATTAGCTTTGAAGATCTCCTCATGACGCAAACTAATCTGGGTCTCACTGTTCCAGTAGTCTTCATCTTCATTCTTCTTCATCCACTCTGTCTTGGGGACCATCTTCCTGATGTTACTATCATAGTACACAGTCTGCTCTCCGTCCAGCAGACCCACCACAGTGAACTCTGGGAAGTTCATTCCTGGAGTCACTGCAGTGTAGAGGTACCTCAGAGAGTGAGTAGCTGTCGGGAGAAACAACATAACGTATAAGGTACATCAGAGGGGAGTTCCTCAGGCCAAGGTCCGGACCGTCATCATCTATAACGTGTGTTCTGATTCAGTGGTGTATCCTGTTTACTGAAGTAGTCTAGTATCAGCATCTCATACCATCAGCTACTGAAACACATCACATATACCGTTCAGTATATTTCAGTGTATTTACTTCTAATAAATGTTTTTTTTATCACTTCAATAAAAACAAGGGATGCAAATAAAAAGAATGACTTTGAAAAAACGTGCTTATTTATAGAAAAACTACATACAAGCGTGCGTCTTCATGTTAACTCAATTTCACGTCTTCACCTGTTAGTTTGGACCTGCCTGTGAAGAATAAACAGATAAGTCTCTCCACTCCTGGTTAAAAATAGGTTTTCGCCGACAGGGCTTCTCGCTTTGTAATTCGCCAGTGTGCACGCGCCGCACTCCTGAATCTGCACAGATCTGATTGGCTAAGGAGCCTCCGCTGATTTTACAATGCACGCGATTGGTCTGTAAGTTTACAGCGCCGCAAAGCCTGTATACCGTATATCATAAAATAAACACTGTCAACATGAAATCTTTCTCATTACTTTATCGGTTCGGGTCCGCATTGGACAACGTCTGGGTCTGGACCCGGACCGCGGTCCGCCTATTATTGACCTCTGAGGTACATGTTAATAAGTAAATGTGTTTATACTTATATAACTTTAAACTGATCTCAGTACTTTTATGTCTTCCTTGTAAACAGTAAAGAACCAAAACAAGACATTCTTACATTTTAATCTGTATGTATTTTAATAAGTAGCTTTAAATAGTCTGAAAACTATATTTAGATACTAGGGGTCTGTCTCAAATCCTAGTGAGTGTGTAAGTAGGCTGTCTAGGTAGCAGCTGTGTAAGTAGCAGCGTTCTCTCCTCATCTCTCCTCATAAACAGATTACTGAGACGCTCTAGTTAGAGAGAGACTGCGTCACGACTTGTTCCCGCCCACTGCAGCATGCCACCAGTGGTTTAGCTTGTTGCTAAGCTACCAGCCGGCATCCAAAACAATAGCCTGAGGCTTAAAAATCTGCTAGCATGAATGCTAATGTGTGGAGTATAAAAGTGTTAATGCTGAAGGACTCGTTACAGAGTTGATAATAAAATACTGTTTTGTGTGATTATATGACCAGAAACACATTAAAACTCCAGAGAGAATCAAAATAACTCACATTTTAAAACCACTTCACTGCTCGTAGATTAGCCTGCGGTGCATCATGGGATTGTCTTAGTGGCTGAGGAAGAGTTCAATACTTTCTTAAAATCAGGTCTAAATAAGGTTCCTCAGTAGAAGCATGTTTAAGGTATGTAAGAATTGGGACAGTCTACATGTCAGGAGCGCATACTATGACTTAAAATGCTGCTTATGTAGGAGCTCACTAGGATTTGAGACACAGCCCAGAAGAAGATTCCAGTGGCAAAATGTACAAAGTGGTGATTTACATTATGTTTGTTTATTTAAAATAAATCATTGCTCTCTTCTGTAAAGTTACTATTTTGGAGAGAAAGTAAACACCGTACGTACAGTGTTTTTATAAAATTTATACAGATGGTAAGTCGTGAGACTCAGACTGGGATATATTTCTTTGTGAATACTGAAACTCATTAGTGATGTGTGTGCAGTTGATGAATTCAGAGATTAGTTTTGAGACTAATCTCTCTCCATATTTCTATTGGTCCATTCATTCATAATGTTAACAACAGCTGCTGCATTCAAATATTCAAATATATATTTTTTATTCTATATAAACATAAATTACTAATGCTGCAAGTTGTTGTATACAGTTGATTATATTATGTATGTAATGTAGTGCATTAATTAAGTCGATATCTAAAAACCTGCTGCCCCCCAACCAAATGTCCAGTGTTTACAAAATTGAAGACACAATATTAAAACCAAAACAATATATATATATGAGTAGCACACTGACATATGTAAAAGCACTACTTGCTATATTAATACTGTTTGAAATCTTTAAACTTTTCATTAACATTGGAAACAGTGGAATGTTTTATTTAACAGTGGAAAGTTTTATATATTATATATAAGTATATTATATGGTAACAGATGAAACAGTAATTAATATCAGGATATAAAAACACTATCACACCGTATGAGCTGCTGTTTCTATAACAGAAGTGAACTTACCTGCTGATGCCAGATGAACACTAAACATAAGAAACAGGAGACCCTTCATGGTTTTCTGTATCTTAATGCAGATTATTCAGCTATGAGAGTTTCACAACTCTCTGCTTCAAGCTATCAATCATTAGATTTACAGGAAGAGTGTCACGTCCGGTAAGTAAACCACAAGTTTTGCCAGTAAACGACTTTTAATACTGAGACATTTAGACTCACCCAGTGCTCAGTGAACATTCTGCATACTATGCAGATCTCTGTTAGATTGTGCTTTACACAGTAAAAGTCTTCATCATCACAAATATAGGCATATTGTATTTACTATCAAACCCACCAGCTTTCAGAGGTGGATGTCTGGTTCCATTCACCACAACTGTTTTTAAAACTGGAGTAAAATATCAAATAAATCACAAGAAGATAAAATGTTGTGGCCTGATAAAGCTGAAAGAGAGCGGTTAACCAGTCTCTGAGTGCAGGAGAATCGTGACCACTGATACCCCTCACTGAGTTTGTGGTTAAAACAGAGAAAAACCTGCAGGTTTAAATGTGTTTTTCTTCTCACAGCTGCTGCAGTGCAAGAGGAAAAAATGTCCGTGCTGTGAGAGATTTGAACACTACAGGTTTATATTACAATAATATAGGACTATGTGTATCAATACTACAGGTTTATATTACAATAATATAGTACTATATATATATATATATATATATATATATATATATATATATATATATATATATATATATATATATATATATATATATCTCAATACTACAGGTTTATATTACAATAATATATATATATATATATATATATATATATATATATATATATATATATATATATATATATATATATACTACAGGTTTATATTACAATAATATAGTACTATATATATCAATACTATAGGTTTATATTACAATAATATAGTACTATATATATATATCAATACTACAGGTTTATATTACAATAATATAGTACTATATATATTTAATACTACACATTTATATTACAATAATATAGTACTATATGTATCAATACTATACGTTTATATTACAATAATATTATACTACATGTATCAATACTACAGGTTTATATTACAATAATATAATACTATATGTATCAATACTACACGTTCATATTACAATAATATAATACTATATGTATCAATACTACAGGTTCATATTACAATAATATAATACTATATATATCAATACTACTCGTTCATATTACAATAATATAATACTATATGTATCAATACTACACGTTCATATTACAATAATATAATACTATATGTATCAATGCTACACGTTCATATTACAATAATATAGTACTATATGTATCAATACTAAACGTTCATATACAATAATATAATACTATATATTTTAATACTACAGGTTTATATTACAATAATATAATACTATATGTATCAATACTACACGTTCATATTACAATAATATAATACTATATGTATCAATACTAAACGTTCATATTACAATAATATAATACTATAAGTATCAATACTACACGTTCATATTACAATAATATAATACTATATACATAAATAATACATGTTTATATTACAACTATATATATATATATAGCGTGTTCGCCACATTTGTGAATGGAGCTGCATTTGTGTGTGGATCTTGTTCAGAAACGCGAAACAAAAGTGTCAAAATCCATTTGATCCACAAATGCAGATTCAACACTTTATAAAAAAAAATTAAATGTGAGACTTCATCTCTTAAAAAATATGCAATGAAAATACAGACAAATGTGTTCATTTACACATATAAATTATAATGCATCTATGAAAATCAAAAATATGTATTCATAAGTTTAACAGAATTCGTACAAATGGCAAGCTGGGATATATTCATTTGTGAATAGTGAAACTCATTTGTGGAATTTGTGAATTGTCTTTTGCACATTCGTCAGGTGTTTTGAGGTGAATGTCTCTCCATGTTGGAGCGCTCCTGATGGTCACTTTGCGGAAACAACCATAAAAATAAAAACAAAGCGTTGGCTCCTGGAGAAGATCCTCGTTTGGCTGAGAACAGCTGGAGATTCAGGAGAGCTGGAGCGGAGCAGAGAGAGGTAAACTCAGCACACACCGCACTTCAGTGTCTAATCTGCTTCGTGGTTTATTTAATCTGACAGATATGAAGGAATTTTTTTAATCCGATACTTTCACTTTTGAGAAACTCCGCGAGCTCTTTAACTTCCGGGCGCCTCGATAACAGCTCGGTTTAGGAGATCGAGGTGGAATATAAGAGTCACAGCTCACCAGAAGAGCCGAGATTAAGTATTTAATAACGTAAATACAGTTTTATTGGTAAGAAGAATCCGAGGCTCTCACTTCACTTCTCACGCACGCGCATAACGCAGGCAGCAGAGGGTGGGTGTGAGTGTGTGTTGTGCTGGTGTGAATGGATTAGACAGTGTTTAGAGTGTCCACTCACTGTCCACTCTATTAGACACTCCTACTACTTGCTGGTCCACCTTGTAGATGTAAAGTCAGAGACAGTAGCTCATCTGCTGCTGCACAGTTTGTGTTCCTCTAGTTCTTCATCAGTGGACACAGGACGCCGCCCATAGGGGAACTCCATGGATTAAAAAAAAAACAACCTCAAATTTCAGTCTCTCAGGTGTAAGCAACTTCATTCAGAGTGTGTTTAGGAGTGAAATGGTTTAGATAGATAGATAGATAAATAGATAGATAGATAGATAGATAGATAGATAGATAGATAGATAGATAGTTCAAAACACAGTACAAAAAACAATAAGGTATATAAAGAGGAATAAAGAATTCCAATAGTAAAAAAGAATATATACAAGAACATATGAATACAATACAATACATAGATGGTGCTTACAGTGGTGGAGATGGTAACCAGGGGGCTCTATGTGCACAACAGAAATATACACAGTATTTATTATCAAACCCACCAGTAAACCTACACGTGTCTTCTGAGTTTATATGAATGTTGATGAAGATAAAATAGTGATATTCCCAAAAATAATACCTTTTCTTTGGGGACTACTTTGCCTCACAGTGTCCTGCATGTATCCCTTCACCATGAATAGATTAAAAAAATATGCATAATTTAAAATCTAATGAAAACCGTCATGAACAGCGTCTCAGACATCAGACCATTTACTAAATAACCATTTACTGTAATAACTTTCTGTGAGGGAGCTTTTAGAGGTGGACGTCTGGTTCCATTCACCAGCACTGTGAACACCAAAACCTCTCTTATATGCTAAACGTTTAATTATGCAGAATTTTTAATATTGTTGGTATTCCTCTTTTGAGTCTTTGGAGGAACTGAGAAAGATAGATTTTTTTTTCACACAACAGAATAATTATATATATATATATATATATATATATATATATATATTAAAGCAGCAGTTTGCATTTAAAGAATGGTAATTGTCTAACCATGATAAGGGGCAGTTCGGAGGTCAGATTATCCCCAAATGCTCCAGCGGTAGAGTGTTAGAGTTAATCAGCACAGAAAAATAAATATGTGTACTGAGGTGAGAAATCTGAATAGAAGCGAATAGAAGGTCCAAACACAATGGCCTTATATGTGCTATATAGAACGTCTTATTATATGATCAATATCAATATCAATATCAGGTAGCAATAACATGCACAGCAATTAGGGCTGGGTATCGCCACTGATTTCCCGAATCGATTCGATCCCGATTCACAAGGTCCCAATTCAATTCGATTTCCGGTTGAATTCAATATGGATTCATTTAGGGATATTTCAGTTACAATAATATGTTTTGTTTGAATATGAAAAGAGATTTTCAGAGAACCAATGTGGTAAACGTAAAGGAACACTCAACCTACCATTACTAAAAACATTAGTGTTTATATGTTTATATACCGTCGTCATGGTTTCTGAATCCAAAATGTGGCCAGACATCTGCTTTCAAGTTCTGGGGCGCCTTCACTTGTGCTCCAGCTATGCTTAACTAATGTGCACCCCCAGCCAGACCTGATTGGGTGAAAAGCAATGGCTGATGACTCGAGACTTGGTGGGGCACGGGGGGTCTGGAATGCTAATTTTCAAGATCGATCTCGGGTTTATATGAATCGATATCGGATTATTCAAATGAAGATCGATTTGAATCGAAAAATCGATTTTTTTAAACACACCCCTAATAGCAATCCTACTTGGAGTGAGTTGTTCTTATTTTCTGAAATGTAACACTGTTGCATGCACACGATCATCACTAGATGGCGCAGTAGACCAGACTGTGGCTCAGGATCATCTTGATCTTTCTCAGTTTTTAACATGACCTAATGGCATACATCTTGCTTGGCTTGGCTTAATATTTGAACCCTTAGCATAAATTGTTATCAATGTTTTTATTTTTGTAAGAACAACTAGTTGCTGTTTATAACTAGTTGTTCTTACATTCATGGAAAAAGCTAAATCTAAACATTTTTATCAGATAATCATAACCTTAACCCTAACAACAATATTACTATTATTATTATATTCATTTCATTTTACCAACAATGTTGAGTTTGGATGTGATGTATGGTACGATTTTGACATTCTGTAGCAGGTCACTTTCTTCTCCTCTAGCTGGTCTGATGAGCAGGCTGGATGTAATTAAATGTCAAAAAACAGTATAAAGTAAGAAAGGGAGTGTAGTGTATGACTCAGTACAGTTAAGACCAAAACACAAAAATATTACTTTGACTTTTGTCTTGCAGTAAATGGTTATGAATGTATCTGTGTTCTACGCAGACATGAAGAACCTGAAGATTCTAGCGTTCATATTACAGCTTCTGCTGATTCCTCTCGGTGAGTCCTTCAGGATTTAAAGGAATATGTTGGTGGGTTATCTATAAAACTAAATTAAAGTACAGACATAAAACGAATAAATGAGACTTCAAGGCGTCTGCTACTAGTGCTGTAGTCAAGGCTGATAGATCCAGATCTAAGTGAAGACTGAGACTTTTAGTTGTCGAGTCTGCGACCAGCAGCATCTGAGACCATGACAAGGCAGAGACCAGAAGCGCCAGAGACAGTATCAAGGCCGAGACCAGGAGTGTCTAGGACCGCAAGAAGGCTGAGACCAGGAGTGTCTAGGACCGCAAAAAGGCTGAGACCAGGAGTGTCTAGGACCCGAAGAAGGCTGAGACCAGGAGCATCTAGGACTGCAAGAAGGCTGAGACCAGGAGTGTCTAGGACCCCAGGAAGGCTGAGACCAGGAGTGTCTAGGACCCCAGGAAGGCTGAGACCAGGAGTGTCTAGGACCGCAAGAAGGCTTAGACCAGGAGTGTCTAGGACCCCAGGAAGGCTGAGACCAGGAGTATCTAGGACCCGAAGAAGGCTGAGACAAGGAGTATCTAGGACCCCAAGAAGGCTGAGACCAGGAGCATCTAGGATTGCAAGAAGGCTGAGACCAGGAGTGTCTAGGACCGCAAGAAGGCTGAGACAAGGAGTATCTAGGACCGCAAGAAGGCTGAGACCAGTAGTGTCTAGGACCACAAGAAGGCTGAGACCAGGAGCATCTGAGACAGCGCCGAGGCCAAGATCAGAAGTATCAGAGATCAAGACAAGGCCCAGACCAGGAGTGTCCAAGACCAAGATAAGACAAAAGCCAAGACTGTGACAAAGCCGAGACCAGGAGCATCCAAGACTGCAACAAGGCCAAAACCAGGAGCCTCCGAGACCGCGACAAGGCGAAGACCAGGAGCGTCCAAGACTGTGGCAAGGCCAAGACCAGGTGTGTCTGTGACTGTGACAAAACCAAGATCAGAAGTGTCAGAGACCGAGACAAGGCTGAGACCACGAGTGTCCAAAACCGAGACAAGGCGGAGACCACTTGTGTCCGACATTGTGACAAAGCTGAGACTAGGAGTGTACGAGACAATAATTTAGACTTCTTATATTATATCTTATATATTTTTTATATTTCTTATACTTATACTTATATTTATACTTATAATATTAATGAACTTTAAATGAGAAATTTGCCATCTGTGTTATGTCCCACTGACATTAAGACTGATTTAAGACATTAAGACTGATTTAAGACATTAAGACTGATTTATGGTTTTACTGGTGTTTTACTTCTCCAGCATCAGTACTCAGTTTCAACTCGACAAAGGTGAAGCTTCACGAGGCTGCAACTCTTCCGTGCTTCCAGCGGTGCTTAGGTTTGGTCACGTGGGCCACACCTGACAAAAAGCACGACATTCTGGCTCAGTGTGACCAGACGTCGTGCAGGTCGAAGGATGGTTTTCAGATGTCCCATGAGGAGTACCTGAAGGGAAATCTGTCCTTAACCATCTCCAAAGCTGATTTCAGTAAGAAGAGCTGGTACACAGGCAAGTGCAACGGTAAAGGCATCTGTGACGTGAGTCTCCGGCTGGAGCGTAAGTGTTCAGACCTGTTTATAATCCAAGCTAAAGACCTATTGACCTCACCTGAGGGTATTTCTTAAACTTGTTTATGTTTCTTTTTTTCTCCCCAAGCCTTCAGTTACCCGGTCCAAGTCCAGGCTGGAGAGTCCCTCACTCTGGATTTGCCCATCCCAGATGACGTTGAGGTGTCCGTTCAGAAGTCTGATGGTCCAAACACGTTCAGACTCTGTACCATCGAGGGTCTCAAAGCTCGGTGTGAGTCTGGGTATGAGAAGAGAGTATCGGTCGCAACTAGTCTGCAGCTGAACGAGGTGAAGAACGACGATGGCGGTGTTTACATCATACGAGACATCAAGAACGATGAGGTCATCGGGAGATACACTGTCACTGTCAATGGTAGGCCTTGATTTGATTTTACTCTGTGCAGACCACTGTTCACTAAGGGTGGGCAATGTGATGACACTATTACTTCAGTCTTTACTCACTACGTGGGAAAAAGTATTGGGACACTACTTAAATTCAGTTGTTTCATTCTGCCTTATTGCCGCAGGTGTATATAATCAAGCAGCTAACCTTGCAGTCTGTCTTTATAAAGATTGGCCAATAAATGGGTTGTTCTAAAGACCTCACTGAACTCCAGCGTGGTCTGTAATAGGATCCACCAAGTCAGCTCTTGAAACTTCTTCCCTTCTAGATTTTCCACCATCAGCTGTGAGAGTTTGATTGAACAGTAGAAGTGTTTAGTTAGATAGTGTCAGAGCAGGTAAAGTTACAGAGCGGAGACTCCGAGTGCTGAGCATAGTGTGTAAAAGTCTCCAACACTCTGAAGACCTCCTCTGGCTTTAACATCAGCACTAACACTGTGGAGCTTCATGTCCAAACGGCAGCTGCACACAAGCCTCACATCAACGAGCTCAGTGCTGAGCGTCAGATGGAGCAAAGCTCCGCCGCTGGACTCTGGAGCAGTGGACACGTGTTCTGTGGAGTGACCAATCACGCATCTCTATCTGGCCGTCTTATGGACAAGTCTTGGTTTGGAGAACACCAGGAGGACGTTATCTGTCTGACTGCACTGTGACTGTAAAGTTTGGTGGAGGAGGGATGATGATGCTATGGGGTTGTTTTCACGGGTGGGCCAAGTGAAGGGAATTCTTAATGCTTCGGCAGACCAAGATAATTTGGATACTTCCAACTTTGTGGGAACAGTTTGGAACCTTCTCTTGTCGCAGTGCATCTCCATACGGGCTGGTTGGGCGAGTTTTGGTGTGACCTCAATCCCATCCAGCACCTTTGGTATTAACTAGAATGGACATTGTGAGCCTCTCGTCCAACATCAGGGTCTCACAAATGTCCTTCTGCCAATAAGTAGCCACAGACACTGCAAAAGGAGGAAGCTTCCCAGAGAATAGAAACTGTTAAAGCTGCAAAGGGAGACCAATTTCATATTAATGCCTGTCCTGTAGATGTCCTAATACTTTTTTCCTTATAGTGAACCTCTAATTGTAACTGAAATGTGGTCAGATCATTTGACCATGTGATTATTTTCCACTACAGGAACGAAGCCAGGTACCAGAGAGGGTCTTCCAGTAGGAGGTATGGATTTGCAACATTCACTTCATTTTCGTCAGGCGGTTCATAGTCTAGCGTGAACACAGCTACTAAGCGTTATTACTAAGATTATAACTTTGCTACTTAAAATATCACCTTTACTAATATTTATTTTCTTAAAACACTGTTTGGTATCAAGACATTTGCTTTTTTAGTTTTGCACTAGAACTGCTTGTAGATAACAAGGGACTATGATATTATCATTTACAACAATTACTCTATGAAGTCATGCATTCAACGAATAACATGTGAACCCAAATCTAGTACAGGGTGAATTTAAAAAGAGTGAGCCTCTGGCATAGAATAAGCATCCAACACACACTCACACCTACGGGCAGTTTAGAGTGAGGATCCTAACATGCATGTGTTTGGACTGTGGGAGGAAACCCATTCGAGCACGGGGAGAACATACACACTCCACACAGAACCACCCGGACCGGGAATCCAACCCAGATCATTAACTAGCGTTCATGTTTATGACTCTGGGATATTAAAGACTCGTGGTTTACTTAAATATTAAACTTTCAATAAGACATATTCTTTCAATCTGTGATTGATCATAAGTTGGCAGCAGCCTAGGCTTTAGTATGCAGCTGAAGTAAAAAGAATGAACGTAAGAACTCTTCTTCAGGAAACACGACTTGTAAAATTTTTAGATGATTTTTAATACACTAAACCTGGCTGATGTGAACCATGTCTCACAAGAAAGATAACTCAGAAGACCCATGATCGATAATTGTTGATTCCCATAAAACTGAAGCTAAAAAGGAGGTTACACAGAAATCTTAAAGAGTTCATAGCTGCCTCTGGAATCTTCTACACTAGAAGTAGATTGTATTTTCAAAGTGACCTTGTAACGCTAAGGTCACTTCGAATCAAAGAATGAGGTTAGCAGAGTTTAAAGGTGTGGGGGTGGGGGGTGATGGTGGGTGGTTATTGCCTTTCCCGCTAATTACAGATTAGTTTGACCTTAAATGTCAACATATAAAAGGAGACACCCACCAAACATATTCCCACCAACAGTTTTGAACGATATACAAATGCGCCATATCCAAAATGCAAAAACAACAAAAATAAAGAATAGAGCAAGAACAAGTCAACAAGACTTCCTCAATGTCGAGTACTGTCGAGTACTGTTTACCTGTAACCCATTTAGTTTTAGCTCCCATTTGAAAGCCCCTGCAGGATAAACGTTGACAACCACTAGACGTATAAACAGAAAACCTGAATTTGGAACCATTCTAGAACGAAATCCAGACCAAATTCAGTAGGAATAAAAACTCTTAGGAAAAAGGAAACACAAACAAGTATGAATACACACCCACCACATTTGTCCACCAGCTGAAGCTAAAAGCTTTAAAGGTCTTCAAACAATCAAATATGTTACTGTCAGTGAGCCAAAGAACATAATGTTTCTCAAGAAGGGCTTAAGCAACAAGACTGAGGAGCACAAACATGTCTACCAAGTTCACGTTTCCCTCTAAACTGTGTCTGTTTTTCTCCACCTTAATATTGACCCTAAGGATTAACACTGCTCCCTAGCTACTGGGAGAAGAGTTACCCTAGTGACAGTGACTCACAACCTCATCAGTCAGCACCACAGCTGCATGTTCCAAAGTCAAGGTAGTATGGATCCTTGGTATGATGGATCCTCAGTGGGATAAATCTTTGGTAGTATGGATCCTTGGTAGGATGGATTCTCAGTGGGATAGATCTTTGGTAGGATGGATCCCTGGTATGATGGATTCTCAGTGGGATAGATCTTTGGTAGGATGGATCCCTGGTATGATGGATCCTCAGTGGGATTACAGCTTGACACTGTCTAAGTACAAATTAGGATATATGATAAAAAAAGGCAGGTCAGTGTCACAAAAAATATCTATAATAAAATCTGAATGGATCTTTTAATGTGTAGCGGGACGTTTACAGTGGTGGTCTTGTGTTAAATGATGTTGGTAAGATGGAGGACGTAGTGCATCCAAGGTTGTGTACGGAAGCAGTGACCACTGGGTCCAGCCTAATACGTACTGTCTAAGTAGGAGATTTCGGATGCAGAACTTGTGTTCATTATTCTACAGTTAGACGCTGGTTAGCGTCTCTGTTTCTGAGTCTGTTATACAGAAAACATTGAACAGACATAGTGTCCTGCCAAGAACTCTCTGGAAAACAAACATTGCTGCACCTTGAAACTCCAAAATGAGACCAGGAAATTGTTTTGTTGACCTATAAGTTGTTCAGGACACATGCTCCACCAAACCTCACAGATGCTTTCATGTTGGTGTGCAGTTCTCTTTTAATGAAGACCACTACGCCATTCCAAATAGTCCACATACTCTTTTAACGATGTATTTGCAAATATCAGGCTAGACTAACACCCCACTGCATGGTGCTAACTACTGCAGGTCTAAACTGTCACACGTTCGCGCCAAACTGTGCAGAGATGTTCAGTAATATCTGATAGCCTTGTTTATGCAGTTACTTACACTGTATGTTCTGTATAAACGTGAATTAAGTATGTTAGTACAGCTAAAAGCAGTACTAGCCAATATCATGTGCCAGAAACCACATGCTATTGCTGGATAAGTAAAGTTCTGACTGCTGATTTTAGGTGCATCGCCGAACCAGGATGGATCTGTTGGGACGTGGTTGGCGGCGGTATTTGGAACCCTGCTGGCGGTTGCCATACTGGTGATCACGGTGCTGTTGGTAAAGAATCAGCGGCTGCGGAAATGCCGGCGATGCATGGACAGCAACATTCCAGTAACCATGCAGCAACTACAGCAGCAAGAACAACAGGTAGAGGATGAGCCACAGGTGATCGTGCACAGTCCAGTGATGGAGACAGATGATGGCCAGGCAATCATAGCGCAGGTGAAGATTCAGTGTGGTGACGGAGAAGAAGAAGAAAATAATCCACTGTTGGAGACGGATTCTCCTGTCGCGGAGGAGCTGCCGCTCTCTGTTCCTGTTCCTGACTCCTGCTCAGAATATCCAGCCAGTTCTCAAACTCAAGTTTTTGAGTAGATCTCAAAGTCCGGAGCCCAAAAACTGGACATTTAGTGCTGCTAGAGTGATGACGTCTGGCTCACACCATACTTGAACATCACATTTTATAGCTATCTTATAGAATTCCCATCCACTCATCCTTGGAAAACGCTTCTGGTTCTGTGATGTTTTTAGTTTTTTCTTGCATTCGGCACAACATCAATGAAAACTAGTAACTCCAGAGGTTTATATCCGCTTTAAATTAAAATTTATTTCAAAAAGGTTTGAAGACAGTGGTAAAGATGAAAAAAGATTGCATTGCTCTACAATATAATGTGTATGTGGTTTCTGTAATAAATTAAATAAGTATAATACAATTACTAAACTAGTTACAAGTCTGCACAGGCAGGATTAATTAGGGGCCTCAATAAATAAATGAAAGGTCACGACTCCTGTTGCCCAACAGACCACATATAACAAGCTTCTGTGATTTTAATTACTATCAACATATGATTGATTTGTATTTTCTTCAGCATTACCTTTACAACACCTGTAGAATCAGAAATATCTCAGCTAAACAGATAGTACAATAAAAACCTTTAATACACAGCAGTGCACCGAAACCAGCCACACATGAAAACCAGAAAAAACTTTAACCCGCACAGCTTGAAACTCACAAACAGAACATTCTTTACTATGTAGGAATGACAATTTTCATGCATCACCCACTCCCCCACTTCCCACACACAATTCTTAGGGTCTGGATAAAGAAAGGTCTTGTTTACTGCAGTTGTAAATTCTTTGCAGGCATAAGACGTTGGGTTTCTTACCTGCTCGGTTGGGTTTCTTTACATTTTCTGCTTGTTCTTGCGGTGCTTTACCTTTAGTTTTGTCTTCAGTAAGTGAAGCGCCTGCTCCATTGGACTAAGGTCCGGTGACAGGCTTGACTATTGTAGAACATTCCTCTCCTTCACCTTATAATAGTCCAGCGGTCAGTTGCAACAGCTGAATGCAAGTTCGAGTGCCAAGTCCAGTTAGTTTAAAACTAGTGATGCTCAAATTGTGCTGCACCACAAACACTTATAGTATATTTTACCTACTACTGCGTTAAATGATCGTAGATTAAAACATTGTCGCACAGAATGACATCCTGCAGCCAATCAGGAACGTTTCCTGACATAAACAGATAGTATTACACACATGATCTCGACACATAGCAAAATCACTCCATGTGTTGTATTGGTTATATTTATAAAGACCCTACAAACCCACATAAAACCCACATGGACGTGCTGGCTGGGTAGCAAGTGAAATACCTGGCATCAAATAGCTAAACAGCCAATTGTCAAAAAACTGGTGGCCTTGGATGAAATTGTAGTGATTCCTACACTGTGACCTGATTTAAAACCAAATTAAAGCTGGAGGTGCACTTTGAGCTCAAATTGCTTCTTCTTTTTTTTTTTTTTTTTGTTGAGATGCCTGTTCAGAAATATCCTGCAGTCAGCAGCTTCGCTGACCCGAGCTCTCGCCTCGCTGGAGCGTCAGGTTGTTCGGTCAGTGATGAGAGCAATGAAGAGCAACAATGACCATATATACTGGAATAAAAACGGCTTTTGGATAATATGTTGTTATGGTAACAGATTAGGAGGTTTAGGTTAGCTAACGTTTATATTAAATTTAGTCAGAAAGTACTCTGAAACGTAAAGTTACATTACTCTCTGGCCACGCCCCAAACTGCAGACTGCAGGTGTAATCTGTTATGTTCAATAATCTGCGCATATTGATGGATAAATGTCAACCTTTGAGGAAACCAGTTTGATCAGGATGTATTAGATTATGGATTACTGTTTCTATTCTGTTGGCTAGAGCCTTGCTTATTATTTTTGTGTCTGTATTCATTTGTGATAAAGGTCTGTAGCTGGAAGTGGGATCTTTGTTTGGTTTAATATGAAGGAAAATGACTGCAGTATCCATATTTGTTGGTAACTTTGCTTTTTGTTTAATTTCTGACATCATTCTATTAAACAGTGGGGCTAGAAATGTTTATAAAACTCGGCAGGGAATTCATCAAGTCCTGTATATTGCTTATTTAATTCCAACAATATGCTGAGCTGGACAGCTAACAGTAACAATAACTTTATATACAACTTGTCGTGCTGGTCAAAGGATGGTTTTCAGATGTCCCATGAGGAAAATCTGTCCCATCTGACCATCTCCAAAGCTGATTTCAGTAAGAAGAACTGGTACACATGCAAGTGCGACGGTGAAGGCATCTGTGATGTCAGTCTCCGACTTGAGCGCAAGTGTTCAGACCTGTTTATAATCCAAGCAAATGACCTACTGAGCTCACTTTTCATTTTTCTCCCCAAGCCTTCAGTTCCATGTGCAGGCTGGAGAGTCCCCCACTCTGGATTTGCCCATTCCAGATGACATTAAGGTGTCCGTTTAGAAGTCTTATGGTTAAAATACCTTAAAGCTTGAAGTCTTTATATGAGAAGAAAGTGTGGGTCAATTCCAGTCTGCGGCTGAAGGATGTGAAGAACCACAACAATGGCGGTGTTAACATCATATGGGACATCAAAAATAATGAGGTCATTAGGAGGTAGACGGTCACCGTCAACGATTTGATTTTACTGTCTAAATGCAGACCGCTGTTCACTAGTGGTGGGCAATATGTCTTTTTCTAATATAAATCTGGTTATCATTGTAATAAATGCAAACTGCATCTAATTAGATGTCAGCACACTATAAGTTTATATTATATTCATTTATTTTGCCAGTTCCTTTTAAATAGTAAACATTTAATGACATTTTTTGTCATTTGTATCGTTATATATTTTCCACATGACCCATCCTTATTGTTCTGTTTTTTATTCTCCTTTTATACTCTTTTCATACTCAAATAAATGAACTTTTTAATGTATCTGATGTCAAATCATTTTACCAGGTAGCAGTGATGGTCTTCCTGTAGAAGGTTGTCCTTTGCAACATTCACTTACTTAATTCTATGTGGCATGAGTACAAGTATAACCTGTTATTATTAATGGGTAGCATTTGTGTGTATATGTTGTGAAGGACGCTTTACTTGTGTTTTGGCTCTTATAGATGATACGTGTACTCTAATAGACAGAACAAGCATATAGTTATACAATTAACCATGTTCCTACAGTATTTCAACTCAAGCAAGTGTTATGAACTACTGTTAAATTCTAGAAATAGAGGATTTTTTGAATCACTGAGCAGAACATTATCAACCACAATTTAGTATCATAGTAGAAATACATTGGATGGAACTTAGGGAGATGAAGAAAATACCTGACATATTAATTATTATGATAGTTATCAAGTGACAGGAATCAACCAATTGCATTTAGTTTTTCAGTAGATGAAATTTGAATAAGAAGCTCATTTCAGCCTTGCCAAATATTTTTACAGGGATTCTAGTAGAAGTTAATTTGATATTTACTTGATATTTATGAGGTGAACGGAAGGTGTGGTTGCTCCTGTCCTCCTGAAATGACTGTGTTGCATTTTGTGAAGCAGTATATCGTGAAGATACTCTGTGTAAGGAATACCGATGAAGCTGGGTGCAAATGCAGGCAGATTTATTGGAGAAAACCCACAATCCAAACTCGTAGTCGAAAGCCAGGCAGAGATCAAAAAACCAGAAGGAAAAACGCTAGGCAGAACCAATGTCAAAAACAGGCAAGAGTCGAAACCAGAAAATAGCAAACACAGTCTAGAACGCTCGATAAGTATCGATCGGTTTCAGTGGCCCTGGTCTAGTTTCTGAGCCTTTTTTTTTTTTTTTTAATTATGTGACCTTCTACAGGAACAGTACTTTCAATTTAGCTTTTACACATCTGCAGTAGCCAATGTTTTTGTTTGTTTGTTTGTTTTAGAAAGTTTGCATTTCTTGCAAATATAAAGCATTTGAAATGTTTAAACTACTCATCTATTTGGTCAGGATAATGACTAAACCATATCAGCATCAAAGGCTGATGGTCTGGACCGGCTCTGAATTAGTTCATTACACAAATGCATGAACCATTTCCCTTGTTTTCTTTATTAGAGTAAGATATTAAAGTTTATGATGAATAAATTAGCATATAGTGCTGAATATGCAGTCTTTGTTAATTCAGCTCAACACTGGCTGTATATATATATATATATATAAGATAATTTCAAAGAAAAAAACAAAAAGAACAAGAAACCATATTTAAACCAATCATTTAGACAGCTGCTTGCTATAATGGGGGGTTAAGTGTCACACAGGCATGGTCTGAAATTATTATATTCCCAATTTTACAAGATTGGGAATATTAGTGTTCACTAGTGCATTAGTGTTTTGGATACGTTGAAAGTTTGATGTAGGGATGAAAAGAATGTGTAGTCGCCTAATGTAGGTTTCAAAATGCACCATACATCCATCAAAACCTAAAGCCTCGCAAATGTTTTCAAGAACCTGCTTCGATCTTCGGGGTTGAGAAGTGGATGGCCTACTCCAGTCAAGTACTGCCTCCAAGACCTGATTGTCTAAACTGTCAGATTGGTTTTATTGTGCTTGAGCACTGCATTAGTCAGACGTGGGAGCAGAAACAGTGATAAGCGGCTGTGCTGTGGCTTCACCGCTGTTAAATATAATAATTAAATTAAAGTTCATCGAGGGCTGTAGTTGTAGTTTATTGAAGCTGTAACTGCAGTGATGACTTTCCCAGCTGTTTGCTGGTAGTATAATGTAATAGTCATGATACAAACCCAAATCTAAATAAACCTAATGACGCGCCTCTGGATCGCATAAATCACTTTCAGGCAGCTGTTAAAGAAAAAACGTGCATGATTAATGGGAAATAAGAGAAGGAAAAGTAAGTAAATGTAATTAAAGTTACAGAAAACATGCATCTGATTAAACAAGCTAGAGAATGAATAATTGATCATAGAAAATAATTTTCTTAACTTACAAAGTTAAAATGATTTTAAAGCTAAAACAATCCCCTCTGGGGATCCATATATAACAGCCAAGTAAGTAACATGATTTACAAACCGGATTCCAAAAAAGTTGACGCCATGAAATTTTGAAACAGCATATTTTTCCCTTAAAATGATACATTCTCTCAGTGTAAACTTTTGATCTGTGATTTGTGTTCTATTCTGAATAAAATATTAGATGTTGGCACCTCCACATCATTGCATTTAGTTTTTATTCACAATTTTTTGGAATCCGGTTTGTACTTTGTATGTCTGTTTTTACACAACACTTCTTTTAAAGGCTTCAACCTGAAGTGGGTCTTTCATTACTGTAGGAGTAGCCTGCTTTCTCAACCTTATCAGGCCTATGATGTGATGTTCAACTGGCTGCCCTCTTTACAACTGGACCTCTTTTTCAAGGAATTATTCAGCCACATTGTGCAGCAGCAGTTCACATCAAGCAGTTTTTACAACATAGCAGCAATTTTCATTTATCTATGTTACACATAGTCACATTACTAGACTACTTTGGACAGAGGCAGCGAGTAGGTGGCAGTATTATGGTCTGGGAAATGTTTTTGTGGCATTCTCTGGACCAGAGGTGCCCAAACTTTTTTCAAAAAGGCACAGATTGGACAATATCAAAATACCAAAGGGCCCTCTTTCCAAAAGTATTATTCATAAATTATATGTGACACTGTATTCAAAATATGAAAAAAACACAAACGTACAGAATAATGAACAATTATTTAATAATGAATTCAAAAATGTAAACAATGTTACAACGTACAGCAAATTTTGTCTGAACATGTGCTGAACAACATTTCTGCATCAAGTATCTCATGTCGACTGTATGTTACTCCGTCGCCATGTATCACCAAACTTATGGAACTCAATAACAGCAAGTCTTATATTTCTTAAGCCACATAATCTATATATAGATTAGTTTATAGTGGCTTCTGAGAGGGGGAGTAAAAAGGGTGGGGGGATTACCTCTGCACAGTGCTTAATTTGTAAAACATCAGGTAATGGAACACTAAAGGTGTGGTGGTCCAGCAAGTTGCAGTGAGGGGAAAAGGTCCTGGAACGCATAGACACAACAGTGCTTCAAGTGTCCATCTAACATAGTAGCATTCTATACAATAAAATAATCCCAGCTTTAATGACTGCAGTAAGGAGCTGAAACCATAAAATCTGAGATATGCCACTGGATGAATAGTTTTTGGTGTCCTACAAAAAAAAAAATCTCAAAGAGGAGGTGGATCCACATAAATAAGTTCTGGAACGCAGGTGCCTGAAATATAAGAGGTGGCAGATCTTGTTCCAGCAAGATCCAGCACAAATTAAGCACTGCCTCTGTATATTATTGCAAAGTAACTTGTGCAAATACCAGAGCACATTGCATACTAAAATACTGCAAGTATTTTTTTATCATATGTAAATGTTAAATGTTATTAGAAGGGAAAGAAACATTCTTCAAATAATCTATGTATGCATTCATATATAGAATACATATTCTCTATATATTCCTAAATCAGTAAACTTACAAACTTCTAATACACTGTTAAATAAGCTCTAACAATCCTACTGCTATAATGATTACATAAAAACACTCGTCCATAAAGTAAAGCAAAGGTACACCCTTTAAAGGTTCATCTTACTTAACAAACTAGCTTGAAAGTCTTTAAAGATTCAAAAAGAAATTCAAACATTAAAAGGGACAACTGGAGTGGATAACATAATGGATAACATTTTTAACCATTTTAACACACAAATGGAGACACCCTCCTACTAAAGTCCAAATTATAAAGTCTTTTAAATTTGTCTTTAGACTGCGTGTGAGTCCCCTTCCATCCTGTTGGGTGCTGTCAGTTGAAGGTCTACATGTCTCACAGTCCTTCTGTGCGGGGTGCAGGGGGTGCTTCCTGTCCCAACGGTCACATCTTGAGAAACATGGTTTTAGCTTGAGCCATGTGAGAGGGGGTTCTTGGTGAAATTTGGATACTATAGAAAAACTCTGTCCTTGGTGATTGATGTTCCACCAGATCAACAAAGTTTGACTAGATTCACCTATTTTCAATTTGATGTATTCAGTTCAAATTATTAGGGCAGAAAGAGGGTGCTGATTGTAAATTGGGGTCGTAAATGATCTCTTTGTGCTTGTTTTACGACAGGGAGAGAACATCAACATTAGAACAACATTGATTCATACTGTTGCTTTATATTTAACTCCTTCATTATGTCTCTCTACGAAAAAATATTCATCCATCTCTCCTGTAATCGTCAATTCTCACTGTCAGTCCTTGCACTTATTTGTTGTAGCTGCCACTACATGCCGTTCTGTAAATTCAGGACCATCAGTCAGAAAAATAATGACTCTTAAGTTTAAATAACTTTGATTGCTAACACAGCAGTGAACCGTACTATGCAGTTTTAGGAATACAAGCTTCATTTATGTGTAGGTAAAATATGCTGTGAATAAAATATGATACAGAAAGCTGCTTGGCAACAATTTGGGGATAATAGCCATTGTTAGCAATGGCTTCTAGCAAGTGTAGCTATATTTAACAATGACAGCTCAGTAGTTGTGTTTATAGCACAACTGTAGAGGAATCTTCGGGATGTAACATTATTGATTGAGGTAATGATTTTGAAGACATTAGCCTACAAACACAGTAACGTTGTGACAACCTATTATTTTCACAATTCCTCAGAAAGTTGTGATGTTGTCTGACAATGTTGTGTAGTTTCAACGTTGTCAGTACATTGTCGCTACCTCCATGAATCCTTTATATGTTCCATTATATCTGCAAGGAACTTTTCCAAATAAGTAGTCATAACACCATAAAACCTTATACGATAACACTATATGCCTTTATACCATAATACCATACATACACCTTTATATCACACACAATAAAAAATACCCATACCACATAATACCTTTACAACATACCATGTACCATAATACCATATACCTTTATACCATAATACCGTATACCTTAATACCATACACCATTATACCATAACCCCATACACCTTTATACCACACACAATAAAAAATACCTATACCACATAATACCTTTATAACATACCATATACCATAATACCATATACCTTCATACCATAATACCATATACTTTATAACATTATATCATATATGTACACCATATATATATACATAATACCATAAAACAAAGTTACTTAGTTGTGATGTTGTGACAAACTTGTTGAGACAAAGTAAACCGCACCACCTTTTGACAACGTGGAAGCAACATATATTGTAAGAAAGTAGATAACATTGTGTGTTTGCTGTGATGTGCTCATATATGTATTTTGGTGAATAACTAAACTAAAGACAGATTTTCAACGACTACTATGGGTAGGTGGATCGATCCAACATTATTGATTCCAACATTAGTATTGGTATTGGATCGATACTACAATAACATTTACGGCATTTAGCAGACGCTCTTATCCAGAGCGACTTAAAAAGTGCTTAGTGTTTGGTCAGAGTATGAGTATCTCTATCTAGTACAAACAGGTTTAAGTCCAAACCACTCTTATCCTCAAACACTGCCATAAACAAGTGCCAGAGCTGATACCTAGAAAGAAGATAACCAAATATAAGATTAGACACAGAGCAACACCTAGCAAGACTGGAACACCTACAGAGAAGAGAATAAATACAAGACTACATACAGTACAAGTCGTCACTGTCCAATGAAAAACATGTATCTCCATTTTTGTCGATTTTGAGTTTTCTACATCATTTGAACACGCCAATGGTCGTTTACATTGTGTGAAAATTTAATGATGAATGGACCAATAGAAGTGCTCCAAAACAGTATCCAGGTAGCTCATATAAACTATAGGTGAAACTAGGGGTGAAAGTAGTTTTGCATTGTTAGTGGTGTGTGGCTGAATATAATAACGCTTGTGTTAACTGTGAAAGAGACGCTATCTACCCCTTCAAACTTTGTAAACAAACATAACGTTGCGGAGCTACTATAGTTTATATGAGCTACCTTGATACTCTGTGGATCTCTGAAAGGACTCTTGTAGAGACCTCTGTATCTGAGCTGAGGGTCTTGATCTTTCTGAGTGGTGTCCCTCCTCCTCCCATTGTTTCTTTTGTAGCTCTGAGTTCTCTTTTTTGTGTTGTTTTATGTGTTTATACAAATTTGTGGTGTTGCACTGAGCAGCCTTCTTGCACACATCACATTTTCATTTTTCCAGTGTAAAATACCACCACACTGCAGTCCTCTTTCAAACAGCACTCCTCTTTGTCTCTGCCATGCCAAATATCATTCCCATCACATTAGAATCTGCTGCCAAGTCATCCTTTTACAAGGAGAAACTGGAATCATCATCATCTGATCCACGCAAGCTCTTAAGTATTTTTTCCTCTTTTCTCAAACCCCCCTCTCCCCCACCACCCTCTTCTCTTACCCCAGAGGATTTTGTCACCTTCTTCGAGAATAAGGTTAACAAAATCCGCCAGTTGTTTTCCTCTTTCTACTTCAGCAGCCTTGTGCTAGCAACAGCCAAAGTTCAAAAATTATTTCTCCTTAGAAACTTTATAAATGTCCGGCTCATATGTTTACAGATGCTTGAATTATTATTCATCTGGCATTATTCATCATTATTATTAGTAGTAGTAGTTGTAGTTGTAGTATTAGTAGTAGTAATAATAATAATAATAATAATAATAATTATGATTATTATTATTATTATCATATACTTAATATTACTATTATTATTATTATTATTATTTCAAATGATAAAATACGGATATTATTATTAATGATATAAATACAGTTATAATAAATATTAAACATCTGCTACATGTAGGTAAGGTATAAATAGACTTTATTTTATTTCATCTAGGTGATTGCCCAGTGGTATCTGTATTTACTTGGAACCGGATCGATACCAACTTTTGAAGTATGGCACACCACTAGCGACTACCTTTGCTTTTTTTGTCGACACGCCCCCAACTCGGAAATCGAAAAAACTGGGTCTCAACTAACAATCACTAGTAAATACGACAAAGTGGTGGCGTTAACATTCGCTCATCTAGTAAATACGACATGACTTGAATGCAGCGTCAGACTATAGGCAGTGCTTCATTTCGGCGCGGTGCTTGTAGAGCCCTCGTGCTAACATTTTCAAATTTTTAAAATAACGGTTTCCTTCCAACCGACGCATTCCAGAAGCTTCAGCGTCTGCGCTCTTACTGCAGCTCGGGGTGTTTGGGCTGCTTCATCTGAAGAGGAGTTGAGTTAAAGTTAATCCATAGCTTATTTAAAAAATGTTTAAGTATTTAGGTTAAGGCAGCGAACGGAAAAGTGACACGTTTTTGTCTTGTATTTTGTTGCCAGCGTTAGCTTTCGGCGACGCATATCACTGTAAGGTAGCTAACGCTAGCGCATTAGCTAACTGGCTACCGCCGACGGATGGGAAGGTAAGCACTTTTTTGTCACAAACGACTAGAAAATCATTTAACTAATGTTAGCGGCTTTGGGGGATTCTCGCTGCACCAGAGTCTTAAAAAAGCCCACTCATATTTCTGTCAGTTGTTGCTGTGTAGCACGTTGCTACAATGTTGTCGAAAGGTGGTGCGGTTTACGTTGTCTGAACAGAGTTGTCACAACATTGTCACAACGTCACCACTAAATAATGTTGTCATGCAGTAGTATGACAAAATGTGTGACAACGTACTGACAACGTTCGGCACTATGTTCTCATAACGTTGGCACAACTTTCTGATGAATTACATTTCAACGGCTCTAAAACAATAGGTTGTCACAACTAAACTGTGGGTGC
Organism: Megaleporinus macrocephalus; assembly: GCA_021613375.1. Classification (NCBI taxonomy): domain Eukaryota; kingdom Metazoa; phylum Chordata; class Actinopteri; order Characiformes; family Anostomidae; genus Megaleporinus; species Megaleporinus macrocephalus. The sequence continues at coordinate 35,881,987 of CM038725.1, read as the reverse complement.
GTCCGAAATCCCGTACTTGATCAGTACGTACTCAGTTGGAGCTGGAGCGCTCTGCCTGTCCGTTATAGCAGTGCTGCTCTTTCAGTGTGTGAGTGTTTAGTATCCACACAACCTCGGACACACTACGTCACCATCTTACCAACACGGTAAAGGTATTTATTTAAAAGCCCCGTTTACTGATGGATTTAGAGACTGTTTGTGACACCGTTCTGCATGTTTTCTAAATATCTGCTCACACTGTGCCTAGTTGTAGCTCAGAGAAGACGAAACAGGAGGAGTTTAATCATTGTTTACCTCAGAAGCAGCGCTAACTCCTGTAGCGGCAGTTTACTAGCCGTAGCCACGTACACACAGCCGGCGTACCGCGTTTCACGGCGCTTTCTCCTCCGCTTTGAATTCCTCCGCGGCTCTGATGGAATTCTGGGATAGGACAGTGTGCTGGGGCTGCATACTTAAAAATGTCTGCCCGTGCAGTACGTCATCCGGGGACTTTTCACATACTGCTCGATGAATACTACGTATTTGGACACCCTAGTCACTCTCGCGCACTGCTTTTGCTGTTCAGTATGGAAGTACACGATTTCGGACGCACCCTGTGTTTGCAGGGGAACTCCATGGGATTTTGCCGGGTTGCCAATAATTATAATAACATAAAACAACCATATTCAGTAGTGACGTTGTGACAGTCTTGTTCAAACAACATAAAAAACACCACCTTTTGACAGTATTGTAGCAACGTTGCAAGAAAATAAAGTAGTGTGCCGAATCAAGCTTCTGCAAAACTGTATAAAATATTAGTGTTATTACTGATTACATTTACATTCTGAACTTGCAGTACAGCACATTCTGCCTGAAAATTATGCAAGCCACATTTCAGCACACTTGTTCAATGACGGTAAAAACATTTTGTTCTCTTTCTAGTTAGCAATTCAAAACTAACCCATGCCTCTCTGTGCACTATATGTGCTGCAGTAAGCCTCAGCTTTTAGCCTTTCCCAGAAACCATGTGACTTTGTCGCAGCAGCTTCATTGTGACCATGTCTCAGTCTATGGGTGTGTTCATTTAACTTCCTGGACAAATGTAGCCTGCAGTATATGAAGCTAGGGCTTTGATTCTTGTCACATCCTCTTGGCAGGCTAGGAGCCAGCAGGTAAGTTATCAGATTTATTTTATGATTTCTGAATTTACATTCCATTTTAAAATACTGAAACACTGATTTTTTTTCTAAAGAAATGGGTTAATATGTGAGGGGAAAAGCCACTGATTGTTTTCAAAATGTCCCTATAAACAAGTAAATGATTAAATAAGTTAAAAGCTACATCACAAAAAGTTATTACATGACATGGTTATGAATACAATATGATAATTACTGCAGCTTTAGAACTAAATACTTTTTTTTAATAAATTAAAAAAATAGCCTAGTTAGAGATTACAAATGTCATTCAGGAAAAGAAAAAATTAAGTTATTTTTTTATTTGGTAAGCAGAATTTCAGTTTAAAAAATTAACACACAGTTGTCACCTTTAAATTATATTTTTTGCAACACTGTGTACAAAAGTGAAAGTAACCAGGAAAGCTTTTACTTTCATTTCTGAGAATCTAAAAAGGTATCTAATTCCTAATTTACTGTGTATGTGTAAACAGTTTTGTATGTACTAGTGATAAAGAGAGGCAAATAGCAGCTTACAGAACACAGTGATGAACATTTTCACCTTAAATTTGTGTTATCCATAGTAGTCAAATCAGCTTGAAACACTAAAACCCACTGTAGATCTGTTTGTTTCTCTATTAAATTGTCAATGCATAAATATAGGATAAACATTCACCTTTTAAAATACTATTTGAGGTTGATCAGCATTGTCTTGCTCTTTTCCAAGTGAAACTTTTGATGGGTTTGTGAGACCGTTGGAAATGGATCCTGCATCAGAAGCAGCTTCAGCTGCCGAGGGTGCTCCAAATGTAAGACAAGCACACTGTTGCATGCTGGTGCTCAGTTATCTTACTGATAGTGATTCCTTGCATGTTAATTACATTTCTGTTTCAGACTCCTGTTGATTCAAGAAATGTTGGGGCAGGGGTGAGGAGACTTGAAGGTATATACAACTAAACCTCACTGCTGCATTTACAAATATGTGCAGATTAACTGAGGGGTTTCACTAGCTATTTGGCACTGAAGCATAAATCTGCTGCCCTCTGCTGGATTTAACTGAACACTTCAGCCAACAAGCAGAAGGAATGTAATAGGCTGCTGAAAGTAATTACAATTGGCTCAAAGGCATTCTTTAATTTCTCTGCTTTATGCAGAATGAAGTTATGCAGTGCAGATCTGGCCTTTTTTACAGTTAGGCCATGTGACAGTAAAATGCTTTATTTACCTAGATGCCACCCTTATATACATTTAAAATAAAGGTGTAACCATGTTTGTGATTGGAACATGTTTGGGTCAGGCTGTTACTGTAACATTTCTGAATATGTATTTAAACATAGGCTCATAAATACGAAATGTAAAAAGAAGAGTACACTGTTATCTTTTGGTTATTTGTAACCTTACATATCTATAATGTTCTGTGATTACAAATCTAAAAAAATCTACCACAGCATAGCTGCTATATACTTATTTTGCACCAATGCATATGTAATTATTGTATGGGGAAATGAGGTCAACATATATCTGAATGCAGTAGTTAAACTGAAAATGAGATTTTTTTAAATTTAGCAAGATTATCTGATTTTGGTAAAGCTAATTCCAAGTGTAAACATGACCCTAAAGTCACAGAATAAACTCTGAAATCTGTAGGACATGAGGACCTTGGGACTGATGGTAAAGTTCTGCTAAATAGACCTGATGGTAAGGAATTATACATTAACTTATGTATTTTCTGTGAAACATTCTTTATTATTCCACATTATTCACATGAAACTAAAATGAAAATTGTAGAAAATATGTATGAGAAATTGAAGTGCTCTAAAAATAAACATTTGTTTATTGCACTTGGATTTGTTTACTGCTTATTTAGACTTGAATCCCTTCTTCTATGTTTAGAAAACCCTGTAACATCAGATCAGCCATTACAGTCAACTTCAGCAGAGGTGAGGGGACCTGAGAATTAGATACAAATCCAGTTTCAGTAAATACATATATGTGTGTTTAATAAAAATCATATTTATTTTAAGATGGAGAATCAGCCTAAGACTGACCCTGTTGAGAATTCTGAGAGATTACAGCAACCTTCAAACAACAATCAGGAAAACAGAGAAGGTACATTTCTGCCATCTGGTTGCCATTCCCTTTTATTGCTCAGCATCATTTTAATTGTTTCAAATGGCTAGAGTCTGTGAGTTCACATAGAAGTAAAGTGTTCTTCAGGGGCCACAATAAAATATTGCAATATTGCTCTGGTAAAATTCCCCTTAAACAAAACATACAGTTTTCTATTATGAAACTTATATTTTATTTGCATTTGACTTAAATGGTTGTTTGTGATACACTGCATTTTCTATTTACTCAGATTGTCTTTGTCTGGTATTGAAATTTATTTGATAATGTGAAACATTTAAGTGTGACAAATGTGCAAAAATGAAAGAAATCTATAAGGGAGCAAATACTTTTTCACAGCACTGTAAATATATATTTCTTTTTTAGTTAGTCACACAGTAAAAATATTTATTTATTCATATATTTACTTGTTTATTTATTTTTTTTAAATAAGTTTATAGCAAAACTAGCCATTACTGTCTGGTACATTTACAGTGCATCATGAAAGTATTCACATTTTGTTATGTTACAGTCTCATTCCAAAATGGGTTAAATTAATTTTTCCCTCAGAATTCTACACACGATACCCCATAATGACAATGTGAAAAAAGTTTGTTCTAATGTTTTGCAAATTTATTATTGGGCAGTTTCAGCCATTCTTCTTTGCAGAACCTTTCAAGCTCCATCAGGTGCACCGCAATTTTTAGATCTCTCCAGAGATGTTCAATCGGCTTAAAGTCTAGACTCTGCCTGGGCAACTCAAGAACATTCACAGAGTTGTCACAAAGCCACTCCTTTGTTATCTTGGCTGTGTGCTTAGTGTTATTGTTCTAGTCTGAAGTCCAGAGTGCTCTGGAGCAGGTTGTCTTCAAGGATGTCTCTGTACATTGCTGCATTCATCTTTCCCTCAACCCTGACTAGTCTCCCAGTTCCTGCTGTCGAAAAACAACCCCACAGCATAAGGCTGCCACCACCATGCTGTACTATACTGTTTTATCATCTGCAAATTCCTTTTTTCATACGTTGTTCCTTCATTCGTTCATTCCATTATCCGTACACAGACATTGTTTATTCATTCATTCATTCATTCCTTAATTCATATGTTGCTTTGTTTATCCTTTTGTCCATCTTTCTGCATATCTACTCATTCAGTTTGTGTCACATAAAAGCTGGATAATGACATTAGTTTTGTCTGAGGGATGTTAGTTTTTGTCTGAGTCGCCAAGGAGCGTTGGACAGAGAGCTGTCAATCAAGCTGCTCATTAGCCACGCCCACACAGTTCTCTGATAGGTCTGATCACCATTTTGAAACTGTCTTTTATCATATTTATACAGACCTGCCAAGCTTTACGCGTTTTGCGTAGCAGATATGCATTTAGACATCCAACTACGCTGCTACGATTTGTCACTTCAAAATACTAGAAAAGCATTTGATGGCTTTGAGCTCAACTGTCTGTGCATTTGTGCACTAGGTAACTCGTCTATGGGTGTAACCGCATTGGGCAGCAACCTGTTGGGAAAAGAAGACTTCGACCGATCATAGTGCTAGTTTAAAACTTTTTAAACAGGCTATGAGTGGAGAGCCGAGGAGCCGTCAGAACGAAAGTAACAAAAATGGGTTTCATCCCTATCAGTCCGTCTTCATACTGTGACTGGTTTTAAAGGAAGGACGGACAGGATATGGGAATTGTAAATGTCAAAACTAGGCGACTCAAAAACACAAGATGCAAAATATAAGCTTGCAAGTTTTAACAATTTGCGTGTGTAAATATTAAAGATGGACCGATCAGCATTTTTGAGGCCAATTCCGATCGTCGATCACCTTTCAGCGCGATCGGCCGATAGCCGATACCGATCGAGGGCGGGGCTGTATGCCACGGCAGGGCTACATATTATTAGCACAAGCAAGTCATGAAACAAGATCTAAACTGGTTTATTACCATTTTTAACGAGCTCATGTGAAACAGCATAATATTTGTAACTAAATTAGAAGTTGATCTATGTGGGCAAAACGCAGTTAAACTAGCTGCACGTGAAATGTGAGTACGCAGCTACTATACACTTGTTGGTAAGAGTCATTGCACATTCAGACCTGAGAAAAAGCCTTTAGTTCAGAGGTAAAATTCACAGCCTTATAAAAAAAAAAATAGTAGTAATCCACTAGTCCACTACTAATTTCTAGTAGTAATCCATAAAGTCAAAAGATATCAGTTCAGAGTCTAGAACACTGTGTACATATGAATTATGAAGTGATTCTACTGAACAGTTTTTAAGTAAATGTCATACAATATCACCACCATGTTCAAGTATATTTTAGTGATAATTGTAATTTAACACATTAAAAAGCATTAAATGTTGATAATAATAACAGATATCAGTCCAGGGTTTATTCAGGCGATAGTTAAATTCAGTATTATCCAATGGTTGCCAATGGTTAATGCAACAAGTACTGTTTTTGAAAGACTGTAAGAATGTTCCAGAGTGAGTGGGCATAACTAGATTGCAATATGGCAATGTAATATTCTCTGTATATTGACTGCAGGATTATTCTAATCAAGTAATGTACATTTCCTGTATGATTAGGTATCAGGATTATTTATGCTGCAATGTATTGTAATTTAGAGAAATATTATTGTATTGTCCTGAAAGAACAGTTAATATCTTCTAGAAAGTAGAGCTTTATTGTTATTTATAATGTCCAATGTATTTAAGACACATAATATGCCACAAGCCAATACAATTTTAAGTATGGCCTAGGGCATACTTTTTTCTGTTTAAGAGACATATTTTTAGGGTTTTTCAGTTACCATATGCCACATGTCTTGGTAAAAAAACATCTGGCGTATGTTTGAAATTTGAAGTGTATGAATGCACGGAAAACTTTTCATTAAAAGAGTTCTTGTCTTCTTCATGTTCTCCTTTTATGTTGAATAACTAGATCTGGTGGTGAAGTAAGTGGGTACAATGTGCTTAGTAATAAGTTGTGATGAGCGAGCATGTGACTTCAATCAATATAGATCAGCACATGTACCTGACCTCGCGCCGTGCAGCACCGCACGCCATGCCGTGATGTGCTGCGCCGCCCCACCGCAATTAGTTGCTACTCAAAAAAAAATTCCAGGTTGGCAGGTCTGTTTGTATTGTATATTTTTCATTCAAAGTTTTGCTTTGATGTTTAAGGGAACACTGTAGTACCATACTGTAGTGTCATACACAGATTTTTTATATTTTACTCTATGTTCTATGTGATTTTAAGATTGATGCAGTACACCAGGGCAGCAGTGAGTATTTCAACTTAAGCTGTGTCTGTGAACTTTAGGCTTGTGCTTTATTAGTTACATGCAGTGAACAATACAGACAGTTTGTTACTTGCAGTTATTAAGGGGATAAGCACAGAAGGTTCTGGAACCATATTGTAATTGCCCTGATTTTTCTTTTTCTGCCTCTTCTTCTTCCAATTCCTGTTCGTCTTATTCTTTTTCTCCTTCAAAACTTGTTGTGGAGAAGACACTGCACGCCATCTTGACACCAAACTTGGAGGGTAGATGTAGCATGTGTGCATGAAACTAAGGAACTCTTAATGAACTAATTACAAACACTTTTTCAGCTGTTGCAAGTTCAACTGAGCTGAAACTTTGCATGCTGCAATTTTCATGATATTGATTAATCTACAAAGAGTCTGTGAAGTCTGAAATGAAATATTTTATAAATAAATATGCCTCCAGCACATGATTTAATAAAAGTGACCAGGCTGTTCTAACTCAGTTGGTTATGTTTATATAAAGTATTTCCCAATTGTGATTAAATTTGGAATAAATATAAAAAATGATAAAATGAAAACATTTGCAATAGTAAAATAATTAAAAGATGCTACCAAATTGCTAAAATTGTGTTTACCAAACAAATAAATGAGAATGCGGCACATGGGTGGCTCACCATGTAAGCTGTTGACCTTCTAGCTTTTATGGCTAGCATTTACGTTGTCTCAATGTTCCAGCAGAAGCACAAGCCACATGGTTCTCAGATAACTGTCCTGCCTTTGAATCTGTGGGTTTGCGGCTCTGTGTTGGACAGTGAAAAGAAAAAGAAGTTGCATGATAAAAATATGTTATTAAACAGTAATAGTAAGAGTAAATAGTAACAGTAACAGTAAATAACAGTGTAAGTGTGGTTTGTGTGGTTATGTTGGCCATGTGGTATATCAGGGTGGAGACCTCTATGGCCCCTGATAATGTCTGCATGTGGCTGTATTTTTTATTAAAATTGATTATCAGCTGTTTTTTTTTTATTATGGCATAATTAAAATTTAGATGTTTTGCGGCAATATGTCTATTTGTAAAGGCATCAACTTAACCGATCACTAAAAAAGGTTTATTATACTGTTGCTTTGCCAGAACATGTTAGAACAAATTAGAATAAATAAATTTCATATTACTAAGGGTACAGCTTGTTTATAATGTTTCAGTAGTAGTGAGTCACATTTTTACATCCTTTCTACCCATTCTTCTATAACAGAATTGAATATGTCATCTGAGGGAAATTCACAGCATGAACAAGATAATTCAGATGATGAATTTGTGGTAAGTTCTAGCTTCATGTATTTTAAAAGTAATTCATACTTCTGTGTGCACAAATGATTTAAAATTTTCATGACTCAAGCATAGTCAAGCACATCTACAAATACTTTTGCATTTTGTTATTCTTTCATAGTGGGAGAAGTATGATATAAGTAGGAAAAATATTACATATAAAGATAATATAAACAGAAAGTTGAAAATATAAACCCTTGGAACACTGTAAAACCTGGAGGTCAAGGAACATAAATGTGCCAAATTCCAGTACAGAATTCTCCTAGAAAAAAACATTGAAAATGTGTTTTTTTCTGTATTTTTTAATTTCATACAACATGTACATGTGTGACATTAAATTCTGTTTTTTCTTATGATTTATTTGAACAACTAATGCTCTCTTGCCCAGCAATTGAGATGTTATTTTATTCAACCTTTTTTTATATTTGCAAACTTTCAATGGTGATAAGTCTATGACCAGTTGTAGTCCTCTCTTCTGTTGGCATGATGACACCCAAGATGAAAAGTGTGGATATTTCACAATACCAGGAATGTAAATAATGGACTAGTTTTGTTTGGAAGACAAGTTGCAGGACAAGTGGATGTTCTAGACAAGTTACTTTAACATGACATGCAGTGATATTATTACAGTACTAATAGATACTATTAATTACTATTTGTATAATTGAGTAAATAATTGAACATGTATATTAACTAGAGATGGAAGGATTGATCGGCCATGTATCAGTATCTGCCGATTTTTAATCAAAATATGTGATCGGCGATCGCCCGATCTCGAGAGCCGATCAATGGCGGTAAACAAATGAGCCTAATTTCTGTATTTCCAGCTAGCGTTTCATCCAGAGGGAGTAGGCCTGCATGAAACCCCCTCCGGCCAGCTCACTGCAATTCCTATCTGAACCACTAGGTGGAAATACACACCGTTTCGTTTTTGTCAGACTGACTAAAGCAGCGGCCTCGCGAGAACAGTTTAAGCGTTCACCGCATGTACGGAAAGAGTTTGGTACCGTATGTGACTCAGACTCATCCAGGACAGTTTGTAACATCTGTAAAATTAGCAAAATCAGCGTCTCTCGCGGAGAACCAAGACAAAGACATTTAACACTACTAATCTGATACGGCTCGTACACCACGCAGCTGAATACAGTGAGTATCAGCAAACAGCGAAGCTAGCATGCGCATCCCAGAGAACCGTGCAGACCAGATCTGACCGGTACGAACAGAACAGCAGCAGAAACAGCCAGAGAGCTAAAGAACCACAGCCAGAGTGATTGAGTTTATAGTTCTAGATAAGCAGCTCTTCTCGGCTGTAGAAGACGTTCATTCTACTGCTTAATGTTCCACCTGGATCCACGCTCTGCTGTTCCTAGTAGAGATACTTTTCAGATGTGGCTCTTCCGGAGCTGTATCAAGCGGTTTACTCCCACACAGACCAACTTCTAATTTAGTTAAAATATTATGCTTCGTCACATGAGCTCGTTAAAAAGGGTAATAACCCAGTTTTCACCTTGTTTCATGACTTGCTTGTGCTAGTAATATGTAGCCCTGCCGTGTGTAATAGCCCCGCCCTCGATCGGTATCGGCTATCGGCCGATCACGTTGAAAGGTGATTGGCGATCGGAATTGGCCTCAAAAACGCTGATCGGTCCATCTCTAATATTGACTTAAACATTACATTTTTACACTCCTTGAACTGTCCGTGGTACATGTGTTCTTGAGTATTGGAAGCTCCAAAAGCACCTGAAACTGGGCTATATCAGAGCCACTGCATATGTGGGAACACTTTCCACTGCTGAGTGAAGTGATTAAGCTCTTTTGTGCTTTACCTTATTTGAATGTGCTGAGCTTTGATTCCAGCAATGTTTGATTTAGATACACTAGGTGTGTAACAGTCTTGTATGTTGATATCACATACTTCTCTGCCCATTTTTGCAAACTGTGAATATTTCAAATTCATAAATTCATCAACATTTTAAAATTTAATTTATGTTCATATCTTCTTTTCTGTGAAAATTCTGTACTGGATTACTTAACCTTTGTTCCATTTTTTCGGCACTGATTAGGTCATGAAAAGTTTTTGAATTAGACATTAACTGAAGAATAAGAATTCAAGGAAATGTAAAAACTTATGAGTAAAACCTGGAAAATTGTTATTTACCGTGGTATCACCATGCTGTCATTCCAATCAGCACATTTCAATATGCCTCAAACTATTTTAGCATTCAGTCTATTCACCTTTTAAATGTGAGAATCCAGATTTAAATATCTGCAGTTTCTTTACATTTTAGCCCTTATAATATTTACTCAATGTGATTGAATATACAAGCGTAAGACTCACCTAAAAGGTCTTACTTTTTTCTTGAACAAATCAAACATCAAAATCCCATGTTCATTTTCTCCATGAACAGTTATAATGAATATAATGTATTTTTTCTCACAATGTACATAGCCTTTTAACTTTAGAAAAAACCTCAGAAATATCTAAGAACTCTATAGATTAAATTATTATTACCATTTCCTCAAACTAGAAGTCAAAATGTCATATGGTTCCCCTCGTCATACAGCCTTTCCTCATACTCTTAATGTTTTTATTACAGGATGTTTCTGAGGACATCCATAATGAGTACAAGACCAAGCCACAAGGTAATTTTTTTGTAAATAATATGTATATTCACACAGATATAATATGAATATACATATAACCTGTTACAGGTTCCAACCCTTTAAACAGTTCATTTTTCTTTCCTTTTTTTTTTTTTTTTACACATTCACTTCAGATGCAATAACAATATTTGTTAGTGGCTATAGATTCACTGTTTGGTATAAAATTATGCAATGGTATTCAAACTCAAATATGATTTGGTCCAAATAACAGTCCCGTTGTGCTAATTTGGTTTAAAGAGTACTTTTTTTAATTGATCGTGTCACACACTTGGAGCTAAGGCTGGGCGATAAAACGATATTGATAATTATCGCGAAATAACGTTTCCTCGATAGAGCTATAAGACGTAGTCGATAGAAAGTCGATAGAATTAAGCTCCGTCCATGTTTTGAGAGACAACACGAACAGCCAATTAGAATGAGAATAGCGCCGTCCCCAACCAATCAGGTGGCTGAACTGGAGTTCCAGCCACTTTGTGTTTGGTTGAAGCACACAGCGCAGAGTGTAGGCGTAGCGGCAGCTTAACCCACGCGCTAGTAATAAGTTACTGCAGACACCACAGTCGAGCAGCCAGAACGAAATAAGAAAAAACAATGACAGAAAACGTTAAATACTACTGAAAGAAACATGATACACGTGTCAGTAATCTTACAATAATCTGCTAAAATAAGAACAACTAGTAAACAGGTGCTGTCTTGCTGCTGTGTTGATAAAGCGCTACGGGGTGTTTGAGCTTCAAGTGCTGGTGTGTAGCAGCTGTACAGTTGTGTTGTGCAGAGCTGACAGAGCACCACACTGTTGTGTTTCTGTGTAAAACACTCCCACAACTTTAGATGTAGGTGAGCGATTGTTTGTAGCTGCAGCTTGCGCTCCGGATAAATCCATGCTTTCAGTGGGCGCGGCCACCTTTGCAATGCATCGACGCACGTTATGCTAATCGACGTAATTTCGTAATCGATAAACATAAACATGTATACTGTATGAGTTCGAGTGAGACCGCTGAGGCAAAGTTGACTTTATAATCCAAAAACCCAAGCAGGGAAACTATTTGTTCTACCGAAACAGAATCGCTAAACAAACTCACCATTTGAGCAGATAGAGAGTCGACTCACCGCTACGAGTCCTTTCCTCAGAACTTAAAGGGCCAGTAACAGCCTGCTTAACACAGTGTCTGTGTGTGAATACTGTTCATACTAATACTGCCCCATATACACAACATTACACAACTGTATTACACACACACACACATATATGTGTGTGTGTGGTTAATACAGTTGTGTAATGTTCTATAGTACATTTGTCTATTTGTCTGAAAATAAAAAACAATTTAAGAAAAAAATTAAATTTTGATACCTTCATATCTCACTTAAAGTAAAAAGGAAATAGTGATTTGATTTATATCGTGATATATATCGATATCGACTGATATGAAAAAAAATATTGTGATAAGATTTTTTCCCATATCGCCCAGCCCTACTTGGAGCAATGTGTATGAGTTTTTATTTAAAACTTTCCAAAATAAACTAAAATTCGCAAGAGAATATAAAAAAAATAGTGCCTATGTATTGTGTTGCATAGATACCTACTGAAGTTAGCATAACCTGCCAGCTAGATAGTGAGTCACTGTAGCTTAGAGTGGAATCAGTCCAACTTCAAGAAATAGTGCTGCTACACCAGCGGCGTATTCTAATCTCTTCTCCATCCTCCTACTCAAGAAGAAATAAGTGAACAAAATAAGTGATATAAATTGAAGCGGAACAAGAGTTAACTTTGGATGTCGTGCTTGGAGAATAAATGGCTAAGTTTTACACAAGATCTAGACTGGTAAAGTTTTACACAATATCTAGACAAGTAAAGTGTGAAGAGGGAGGAGGAGGCACCGTGATTCTTAAGCCTTTTGGATAAGTTGCATTTCTTTTGCAGAAATTGTTATATATACTTATACACACACAGTCAAGTCTTATCATTATAACCACCTCCTACCTTTGATGGCGACAGTGAGCAGGTGGCAGTTTGTGGTCTGGTGAATGTTTTGGTGACATTCTTTGGACTCACTCATCCATGTGGAAGACACACTCAACCAATTTGGGTCTGAATCCATCCTTGCAGATCACGTACACCATACATGTTGATTGTCTTCCCTGGGGCAGACGAAATCTTCCAGAAGGACACTATGACACGTCACACAGCTAGAAATGTCCCACACTGATTGGAAGAGCTGACCAAGACTTCTAAGTACTACCCTGGACCCCTAATTCCCCAGACTTGAACCTTGTATGCAGGTCATGGCAACAAGCAAAATTAGAAACTATCAAACATTCTAGTCTGACAGTAAAGCAAAATTAACAAGCCAGATCTGTAAAACATATTTCTTCAATGACTATTTAGGATCCTACAGATTGTGTCAGCTCTGCTTCTTCCATTGTGAGTGCATGGGTTATTATGTTGACCAAAGTCTGACAGTTAGTTAACACTTTTAGTAGGAGTGTGTAATTTTGAGTGTGATGTACCTACGTAAATGAGGTGCTTGGAGGCTGGAGCTTGACTTCTTGCACTGAAGCTGATTCATTTGCGCTCAAATCATGTTTCATGATTTGAGCGCAAATGAATCAGCTTCAGTGCAAGAAGGTATAGGTATAAAATATGTTTTTATATATATTTGTAGATGAATTTGTAGAAAAAGAAAGTAAAATGTATTTTTTTATTTTTCTTTTAGATAAAAACGGTCAACAAAATGATGGCAGGTAATATTTTAAAAATTCATCATCATTCTTACTCTGAGATTACTGTGAATTAAAGTGAATTTATGTTTTTTTATTTCATTATATGCACCAAGGATGAAAAATTGAAATTGAAATTATGAAGCATCATGAACAGAATATTATCATTTATTCATTCATTTTTTAGGTAGATAGTTATTTAAAGTTGTGAGGCTCCTTTGTCCCCATTGCTAATGTCATTACACTGGCTATTAGTAAAATACTGGGTTGAATTTGAAGTGTTGCTATTTGTTTTTAAAGCCTTGCATGGCGTGGCTTCAAGTTATATATCTGATCTCCCCTGCTTCCATTCCACCTCATGATTATATCATCAGTTGCTCTAGCCATTCCTCACTGTTGGATAAGGTTAAAAGATGACTGACTCTTCTCTGTAGCTGCACTAAGACTGAAACAGTCTTCCGCTTTCCATAAAGAAATTTTCCACAATAGATAGTTTTAAGTCCAATGTAGAAACCTATTTATTCTCTCAGTTGTTTTGAGTCCACTTTTTGAATTTTATTGTTGAGTTGTTTATTTATGCATGCTGCATTTTTGTTTTTAATTGTAACTAGTTGTTTATAGATTTTATCGTGCAGCAGGTGACGACAGTTGTTTTTGGTATAGAAATAAAAGTGACTTCACTTGACTTGTCTGTCTTCACAATATTAGCACTTTTCCAGCCTAATGCTTAAAATGGGCTACTGAACAGAAATGTTACAAAAGGACTGAGGGAACCAGCCTACAGGTTAGGTTTAGGAGCAGTCTGGCAGTAAAGGTAGTTCCTCACACATACAGTCAGTAGTCTCAATACCATCCAATCCTGACACGGCCATGATTTGCAAAGGAAGGAAAACTTCCTGCCTTGAAATTCTGTCGTGTACAATAGGATCCTTACAAATTCAGGTAATATACTCACTATTGTGAAATGCTAGAAAAGACATGATGACCAAGAAGTGAATTTCAAACTACTATGACATATATAACTCATCCCATATTCTTTCCTTTCTGCTGTGAATCTAGGGATAAAAACATTTGTGTGAATTTTTTTGCTGTTCTTCGTAAGGAATTTCTTGTGGAAAACAACTCGTTGTACTTCGTAGGTGACAATAGAGAAGGTTATGAGATGAAACCTGTGAGGTAAGTCCATATCTGTACTGTTGTAATGTTTCTGCATCCACTACAATAGTAAGCAAAATTTTAAATGTACAATATGTTACTTGTTCAAGAACAAAATAAGAACCTTACTTCAATACATAATATCAGTTCAATATCAGTTTTCTTATATGTTCTTATATTACTTATGTAGACCATAATTATTAATTATGTGTATTTTTTTAATAAGGTATTCAGATTTTCTGAGTATACAGAATGTTGTGTTGTATTTTTTTATAGGTCTGATGGAATGGATGTGTTGTTTACACTTAAGCTCACAATGACTAGTGCAGTTGCTGATAGTCTCTCCTACATATATTGTCTTAATATGAATGGCAGAAACTACTATGAAACCCTTTCAGTGGGAAATACCACTTACAAATACAGAGGACTGCACCGAAAAATCTCAGATTTAGACAAAGGTGAGTGTGTTTTTGTGCATGCACTTTTTGTTCTACACAAACAATAAATAAAATGAGACAAAATAATTCTCATACTAATGACATTCAGGTTTGTCCAGTGAAATTATTAAATAAGGTATATAGCTACAGCGGGATATTTTAATACATGCTCAAGCAAAATATTTTCAGTAATAAACTGGGGTACAGTAAACTAAAATTTGTTGCAGATATATCACACATAAACTTCAGGAATAAAAATCAACATCATCCATAAATCACAACTCATAACAATTCAGAAATAAAAAAATACATATATTGCAAATGTAATATTCCTGTAGCTTTGGGTGTGAAAAAAATCTTATCGCTTTTTAACATTATATTCCTACATCTGCATCCAGACTGAAAAAACTAAAATTAAAAGTTAAGTGGGTGGTGTGGAAAACTTATTGAGAAGAGAACAAATACAACCTACCCAAAGATCTGTGGGTAATTTCTTTCTATATTGTAATGTTGTATCATTGTTAGTGTTTTTTGAGCAAATACGCACCTTTCAGGCATATAAATTCTGTGTACATGTAGTTAAAATGATTGTGAGGGTACAATCTTGTTTTAAGTTTCTCTAAAAAGGAGTCTGCTACAAATGTTCAGAAGTGGGAGGCATGTAGTACAAAAATAAAGTAATTCCCAAACTCAAACATAACTCCTTCCCGTACAAGGAATGTTTTGCGAAGTTCAGACCACTTAAGGCAGGGCAAGGAAGGGGAAGTCTGAGAAACTTGGGGCTGGAGTTCTGGGTGGCTGCGGCTGCTGGGATTGAAGCCGGGGCCCCCTTGCCAAGCAAATAGTAAGGAAAAGGTTTGAAGAAGAGGGAGAAGCTGGGGAAAGTGGCGGGGTGCGAATTTTCATCACGAGAAGGTGAGGGCAGAGGAGTGGTTTATATGGAGTGTGTAATGGTGGAGGGGAGGAGTTGGGCGTGGTCCTTCTCCCAAACTTAAGTTATTTCATAACTTCATTTTGCAAAGTTCGGACCACTTAAGGCAAGGAAGGGGAAGTCTGAGAAACTTGGGGCTGGAGTTCTGGGTAGCTTCGGCTGCTGGGATTGAAGCTGGGCCTCAAAAAGACTCCGAAAACTCCAGCTTAGATGGATGCAAGTTTCTCGTGTGCTAGCCTGAGGGTGTTGGTTTGAGAATGGATGTAACTGTGATAAGCCTGGGAGGACCAACATCTGAGGAGTTAGATTGTGTGGTCTGGGAGTCCCTGACAGGAGGCAGCGGAAGCTGTGATTCTAAATGAGTGGCCTGAGAAAAGCTCTGGAGGATAACCACTGAGGGAGAGGACGTGACGGAGGTGTGTGTGGAAACAGTGGCGAGATATGTCCCTGATTCTATGGTGAACAGAGGGTCTGTTGGTCGAGCGTTCTGGGATCGCCTCACGCTGGCGCACCAGGGTTCATATGGACTGAGTGGAGATTTTAACCTGAAGAGGTAAAGAAGGGTGGTTTTGCCAAATTGATCAGTTTTGCTTTTTGATGTTGAATGTCAGAGTATTTGGATTGACAACAAAGAGGTCTGGCATGAGTGGGTAGATGGAGGAGTTGGATGAGGCTGAGAGCGATGAGAATTCTGAACACCTGAGGAAGCTAAAGAAGGCTAGGAGGGAAATGGCTTAGAGTGTAAAAGAAATGGTATTGGAGTAGCGTCCTGTGCAAAGTGTCTGTAAACAGTGTAGTAAAATGTCTAAGGTGATTGGTAAGCGTTGGGGTGGAAAGCGGGGCTCTGCTTTCTGGATTCCTTTGAGGAGGAGAGAAATCTGGAAGTGGTTTGGGGAGGAGTGATGTGAACCGGTTATTAGTTTCGTAAAAAGATAAACCCTTAAGATTGAGGAATGGACAAAGTAATGAGTGTTGGCTGATGTCAGGAATGCAACAGTTATGGAGAGGTCGTTTGAGAGGAAGACTATGTTGTATTGGGAGTGGAAATTTTGAAATTAATTATTTAATTTCCTGTCTGACCAATAGGTAGAAAGAGTTTGTGGGAAGACCACTGACAGCATGGTATCCTGAGCTTGGAGGCTTAACTGTTTTAGATGCAGGTTAGGTGGTAAGTTGTTTTCGAAAATGGAGGTACAGGTGTGGGCTGATCCACTTAGAGCTTACAGCGCAAAGGATATGAATTTCTGAAATTGAAAACGTGAGAGTGAGTCAGCTATAGCGTTAGAATGGCCTGGAATGTGAGTGGCTCTGAGAAGGAATTGGTGTAAGAATTGGAGTGCCATGTTAGATGGCGAAAAAAATCCCATGACTGGCAACGATCTAGAACGACGTTTGTTTATTATGTGCACGACTGTGGAATTGTCTAAATGAATTAAAATCACATTTCCTTTCCACTCATACCTTCAAGGAAAAAGCAATGATGAAAGCAGAAAGTGCGAGTGTGATGCGGTTGAGTTTATCTTGAGGAAGGGAAGCAATAGAGTTCAGAACGATACCAAGGAACTCAAGAGTGGTTGAAGGGCCAACTGGTTTCTCGGTGGAGAGATGGATTTCGAGGCAGCAGAAGGTGCTAGTCAGTATGCCAAGACTTCGGGCTGGTGGTAAGGAAGGAGGATCGATAACTAGAAAATCGTCGAGAAGGTGGAGGACAAAAGGTGATTTCTGTATGTTAAGAAGGATCCAGCAGAGGGCTTCTGTAAGGGTGTCAAATATTTTCTATTACTTTTGCAACCGAAAGTAAGGTGAACTGCAAAGTAGAATTCCCCGTTCCAGTAAACCCCAAAGAGATGCCAAAAGTCGGGGTGGAGAGGAAGAATCTTGAAGGCGAAGACAATATTGGCCTTGGAGAGCCAAGCACCATGTCCAGAGAGCTTGATCAAGGTAATAGCGTGGTCTACTGTAACGTAGTAAAGTGAAAAGTCAGAACTGGGTATGAGGCAGTTTACAGAGGGTTCCGCAGAATCGTGAGGAGCAAAGAGGTTGATTGATAAGACGCTTCTTTCCAGAATACTTGCGTGTGGTGATGCCAATGGGGTTGATCCTGTATGAAATGAAAGGAGATGTGAAGGGGCCGATCATGAAACCACTTGAAACTTCCTTCGCCAGGAGCGAAGTGACAAGGTCAGACTCGAACAGAGCAGAGAAAAGGTTGCAGCATGAAAGGGAAGAAGTGGGCAGAGTGGCAAGGCCTGGCGAAAACCTGAAAATAAGGTCGTCCAAAGCGGGGACGTTGATTGGGGGGGTCACAAGAAGGTGAAGGCAGAAGAGTGGTTTATATGGAGTGTGTGTTTGTGTGTCGGGAGTGGTCCTTCTCCCAAACTCAAGTTTTTTCATAAATTCATATTAAACAGGTTCAACAACATTATTGTCTTCCATGCTTTCTTATGTTTATTAACATTGGGGCTCCGTAAATACATTAATTATTTCCAAACAGTTTGCTGTGTTTTAGTTCTTACTGCAGTAAACATTTTAACTTTACTTGACAACATGGATGTTACGTGCAAATTTGTTGATCGTGCGATGCATGAAGGCTGTCTAGTCGAAATTGTTGAAAGCAAATACATTTGTTTTTTCTAGATTTTTTTACTCAGAAATATGAAACTGTTAAATATTTCTGTCCTTATTTACAGACTTTCAGCAATTTGATGATGTGTGCCTGCCATTTTCAATATTAAGCTGGTGGCCAAGGGGGACATCTGCAGAGATTGACAAAGTCCGTGACAAATTCCTGCAGATATCTTTAATTCACATAATGTACTGCACCAACGAGGATTTGTCTGAAATGCAAAGAACAATTACATTTTTCATGGATTGTGTGCACAAACGCAGGATGTACAATAAGAAAAGAAAACTCTTCTTGGTAAGTACTGCTAATTTAAATTTGTCAAGTGTACTTAATTTATGTGAACAAGATTATACTGTCTTTCTTGTAGTTGCAAATATATAATAATATAAATAATAATTTCCTCCATGTGATCACATTTCTTCCAACTGCCACTGTCGTAGTCTTAGTGTAGCCAAGCTGAGTCTTGTCTGCGCAGCTATGTTTGTTTGTGCTGCACTAGACAGTACAAGAAAAATGGAACCAAGTTGTTCTTGGTCACAACTTGGCCTGGGTAATAGGGCGATGTAATCAGATATCGGCGATGACCGACTTGTGACCTAATGCTGACATTTGACATACAATAATCGTGTAAGGAAAAGTACTGCGGCAGCTGCTGCTTTAGAATTTTTTATAGTGTCTAAAGTCCAAAGGACGGATAGGCAGGAGATGTGATGACACCCAACTACAGTGGCCAGTTGTGTCACATCACAACATTTACAAAACACACAATTTTTTTTTAGAAATGTTACAATTCAGGGGAAAGCTCACAGCATAAAAACAGCGCTCATACAACCGGCGCTAGTAGGTTTCAGTATTTTTTCGCACTAGTGAGTGCTGAGCCTTCTGAAGGTCGGCTTGCGCTCTGTCCGTCTCAGCGTGACTGCACACCCGGCGCTGAAAGTGGCAGATACCTTAGGATGATGCTCTCCTCTCTCATGTAAACATTTAAACATGGTGCCACTTCCGCTTACTTATTGCGTTAAATATAATTTAGTATTATTTAAAGTGTTTTTGAGTAAATTAAAATTAGATAAATGTAACGGATGGATAAATATAGAATGAGTAACAGTGAACATGTAAAATTCATACGCAAGTTTATATTAAGTACCCAAATCACTCATTAACCTGATTTTGTTTTGGGAATATCCCAATAATAAATTCTCAGTATCGCCCAGGCCTACACACAATCAGTACTTTTTTAGTACTTTACCATTTCTGTTGTAGTTTTACAGAAGTTCTGTATTATATTTACCTCTTTATATTGTTTCTTGACCTAATTATACCTAATAGGTATAGACTGAAGCCTATAATACTTCCCATTTTCACAAGGTAGGTTTGCACATTTTAGAAAGATACTGAAATATGAACATTGCTGGACTAACAGCCCCCCCCCCACCCCACAAGGGGTTCGGCTTTTTCATCTTACACACTGCTATTTTAACAAAAAAGTATTCTTAGCAATGTAAATTGTATTTCATACAGCATTTACAAAATATCAAATAAGTATCGCTCTACTATAACTGTAATTGTGGATTATTTATTTTGTGTTTTTTTTTAGCAATCAATCCAAAAGGAACTGAACGCTGCATTTAATGACGCTGTTAGGAGTATGAAAGATAAAGCACCTGTGCAGAATGTTCTTGCAGCTGCAGTTCTTGCAGACCATCCTTCATTCACACTTGAAAGACCATCGGTTGAAAAACTCTCTGAAATTATCAGACAAAATGGTAATCTGCAAGGTACTCTCCAGAGTTTGGATGACTCAGTGAGAAGGTAACTAATGTTTTCATTTTAAGTGTCAGCATGATAGAGAGTATCATTCATAGTTTTATTACAATATGTAGTACTACTAATTAACACATTTTTTATGCCTGAAGATCAGTTCTAAATGTAACTCTTGATTTTTACCCCTCCAGTACAATTTCCAGCTCTGTAGCTCATCTCTTCGAAAGGGCCTGCAAAGTTCAGTCAGCAAAAGGTGCCGTGTGGATTATGCCACTGTTTTATGCTGTGTCTCCAGCAGAACATGATCAGAAGCTGACTTTTCACAAAGAACGTATACCATGGGCAAAGGCACAAAGGTAGTTCCTGTCTCACAAAAGTGCTTACTAGTCATTTTATTTTTTTATTTTTAAGACCACAGTCTTATAGCAACTACAAGATTATATGCTTAATTTTCAGCAACATAGTATGTATATTGAGTAGTTCATAAATCATAGGTTTCCTTACATAGATACCACATTGGCTGACATTCTCAGTGGCAGTGGTTGCTAATATTTAAACAGCTTTACATTAGTAATTATTCAGTTTTGTTTTATCATCACACATTTCTGTATGTTGCTTATTATTTATACAACCAATTTGCATGCTGGTGTATAACCGATGAAATCTATGAGAAGTGAAAAAATGTCTGTCTATTTATCTAATGCTTACAGACAGTGACTGGATACCCTTTGAATAAAGGGAACACAGTAGATAAAATACATCACAATTAACGTTCAGTTTTTAAAAAATAATACTGGCTTGTTGATTATCTAGACTGGACAAAAATGTAGTTGCGGTGTTTCTAAGCAATAATATTTACCAAAAAAATCTGTTATTAATTGAAATACAGTGTGGTATGGGCCCTTTCAATATATGCAGCGTAGTTGACACCTGACTGAACCAATTGTGACCACTATGCGTTTTATTGTCTATATATGTCTGTCATTTGTAGTCTGTATATGTTATAGACTACAAATGCTCAGCTTTGGAAAGCAAGAGCAAGTTATGGTCACTTTTTTGTCTTTTTCCAAATAATGATCCCATAGTATTTTTGTGGGTCTGTAGTGGCAAAAAAATAACATGGTATATTCCAGTTAGATCATAAACCCTTTTTTTTTTGTCATATAATCATGAAGATCTACTAAATGTGAAGTTTCATATTTCACTTGATGCATATCTTTTTTTGCTTTCAATTTAGACTTAAATTTAGTAAGCTTGTAAGAAATGCATGTAACATTTTCTATTTTTTTTAGTGAATCGTTCAGGAAGTATTTATGCTTAACTGAATGCTGCAATCCGTTGGGCCTGTTAACTGCCTTCTTGTTTTTATATATTATATTTGTTTGGGATATTTTCTAGCCTTTGACCTTGGAATTCATCTATATATGTGAACAACCATGATTTTTCCTAGTTTGTAATCTATATCTTTGGTTGGCTATATGTAAATATGCATTACAGTAATGCATTTGGCTCAGACAATGTTAATTAAGAGATGGGCATCATGACTGTGCAGTATGTTGAGGGGCCATGCCTATACAGCGAAATGAAAAAGATAACAAAACTAGAAAGTACAAAGCACTAATTTTATTGTTTTTTATTTTTGGAAGGTGACGTGGAAATTTTGTAGTCCTTGTGAATTATATTTCAATCAGTGACTAGACGCCTCTTTTTTTATAGTGACTTTACTCAGATGGTCCAGACACACTCTGAGAAGATAAAGAAACACAAGGCATTTTCCTCCAGTGTTTTGGATATTTTTTCCATAGACCGTGATGACATCACACTCTTATCCAATCTGAACGTCACTCCCCAGCAGTTACTAACACTGCTTTTGCAATGGCAGCAACAGCACAAATTTTATGTAAGTATTCCAGGACATGTATTCAAGTATTCAAGCAATGAATATTGAACTTTTTTTTATTATTACTGAAAGGTTTACTGTATTATAAGTCTATTTAAATGTGTCTCTGTATAGTGTTTGTTGATGGCATATCCAATTTTAAGTCTTGCCCACTACCCTATTAGACTAATAAGTTTACAAGTTCTTCACCATGACGTGGACAGTTGATGTTTAATCAATCAGTCAATCAGGGCCTTTATTGTCACACAGTCACAAGAACCGTACAAGTACAAGAACCGGCAAAATTATCATCAACCCGTCCGTTACATACAGATACGAGGTATGGGGAGAGTGGGAGGGGAGACAGGACAGGAAGACAGGCAGAATCAGAAACATAAGAGGGATACACGGGGAGAGAGGAGGATAAAAAAGTCAAAACCCCCAGACTGAGCTCCATAGAGACTTCGTCCGCTCACTTGGCCGGGACTAAGCAGCGAAGGCGTGGGGGAGGGAGAACGATTCTCTGGACAGTGTTCTTCTGAAGGAATTTTCTTTGTCAGCAGCTACGCCTTGGCCAAGGCCAGCTGATAACAGGAGGAGCCGAAAGCAGATTAGACTTTAAGTTGTTTGGGTGAATGGCGGCGCGCCAGTTTAGCGAGTTTCACTCTGTCTGAAGATGGCCCTCAATCTTTTTCACGCAGCGTTGCAAAGATGAGAGCTTCTCCGAGATGTTGTCAATGCTGCGGCTCAAAGTTCCCAAGATGTTGTCCAGTTTGCTGTTGATGTATGTTTTGTGCTTCAGATTACTGATGTTTAGGTAAACATGACCTGTAAAGCCCAGTAAAAACTCAAGCATATACATATAAGATCACAATGTATAAGACATTCAAGTGTGTAAAACCCTTTGCCTTTAGATGCACTAAATAAGTTAGTGGAAGCTCTTGGGTGCATTTTGCATTTTTCAGAATAATACTGTTTTTATACAGTGCATGTGTTTGCACTTTCTGCAGTTATCTGATTATTCAAGTGGGTAAAAAGCATGCTTTGATATTTTAGATTGCATTAAGGCTCAGAAATCTGATAAAGAGAGCTGGATTTTAGCTGAGTAATTGGGTTTTTATTTTACTTTGATTTCTTCTTATTTTCTCAATGTGCAAAACCAGCTCTTCCAGTAGTAGCATTTAACACAGCACCCGCAAGATGGCAATAAAACATATTTGAAGCGATGCTGAATCCAGCTCTGCTTGACAAAATAAAGGATGTAAATATTCTTCATTCTCTAGATGATGTATATTCATATTTTTGAACTAAAATGACTTAACATGTAGCATGAAGTTTGATTACTCGGTTACTCAAGTACATGTAAATGCGATTAACAGATTAGAAACAATATCTGATTTTTTGCATTTCAAGGTAACAAAATTCAGTTAGGAAATGTAGGAAAGGCATTGCTTATACATGTTATATACAATCATCTGCCAGGTAAATGTGGTGATTTAGAGCTATTCCTCAAAATGTATTCATGCCTGTTTCTGTTTCTTAAGATAAACAGTAGACTACTATAAATCTCTGTTAAAACGTTCTACATTTAGAAGAAAAATATGGATAATAGAGAAACTATTAATTTTTCATTACATTTTACAGAAATTGCACAAAGCTATCTCATGGGTAGCTATGAAAATCAAGAAGTGGGTGCAAACAAGGTAATTTGTTATTATTACTAAAGAATAACATTTTATAGTTGTCCTAGTGTTGCAAATTTTAATATTCCACTTGACAATGCTGTGTTTTTTTTTCAGTTGTAAGGAAGGCCTAGCTTCAGAAACTCTGAAAAAGGAAATACACCTTTGTGCTGAGCTGGTGTTAAAAATCTTGGAACAGTCTACAAAAATGAATGCTAACTGGACAAAGCATCTGGAGAATGTTTATGTGTCACTACAACTTTTGAACGCATTCAGTGACTATCTGGAATGTCTTTCAGATAACAAGGTATTAACAAAAATATGTAATAAATGTACATATCACTGAAACCACTGAAGAACTGAGACTGAAGTCATAATTTATGTTCAGAGGATAAATTATCTGAAAGTACGCTAAGAGACAGCATTGGGATTCTCCGTATAATGTGACACAAAAAATTAGTCCAAAAGATTATTCACCATGTTGTTTTGAAAGTTCTAAATTAGTTATTATGCAACAAACTGACATTGGTAGTATAACTAGTTGTTTGGAGCTGTATGCAGTTAAAGTATTATGTGATCTTATTATATGACTCTGATTACACATTTTTAAAAATGTGCTACAGTGGGTTCTTCAAGTAAAGCCATATAAAATCTCATTTAAAATGAGATTCATGAGTGTGAAGAACATTTTAAAGGATTAAAGAACTTCCACATAGTGTAAAGGCTCTGTCTCATTAGGCTATATTTCAGCTTAGTTTATTTAGTTGTGGTTTAATGTAAAAGTTAAGGATCTGTTTTGCACCCACAATGGTCTCTGTATATTCGATGGGTCCAAATTTTGCCTCCCAGCCAGTGTGACTTGGCCCTTCCCAGGCTGGTATTAAAACTGGCATATATGTAAAAAAGTGATGGCAAAAATACATTTTTAAATTTACTATAAATATCTTTCCCAACGTGTTTAACACTTTTATATAATACAGTTGCAATATAAAGAAAAAAATGTACTTGCAGGATTTGAAGAAACTTGGCCAATCAACTATGCCATATATAACACTGAAAATGGCAGAATGCATTAGATACAATTTGATTACTGGCAGAAAGCTGTTGATTAAGGTATGTCTGTTTTTTTGTGACACACTATGAAGTTTGTATCCAGCTGAGAATACTATGACCTTGCTCCACATTTACTAGAAAAAAGCAATTTTGTGATTTCCTCAATAGGACTGGAATGAACTGTTTGTTCTCCGGCTGCCAGATATTTGGCAAATAGAATGGGAGGAACAGTTAAAGAGTCTCTTCAAACAAAAACTCAGAAAAGTAAGTTGCTTTATCCAATAACTTACTTATTTTGCTGTTCACATAAAACATTTACTCTCCACATCTCATGTCAATATAGGTTGAGGGTTGAGAAAGACAGTTCTAGTTTTGATACACTTTTCAAGTTTGCATGCTGTCAGGCTCGCGAAATTGCATGATGTCAGGCTCGCAGAATTTCGTAAAAACCCAGAATCGGTTTAATATACAAAAGGGGCAAATCCACAGGGAAGGTTGAAAACAGGCAGAGTCCAAAAACCAGGCAGAAAACAGACAAGAGGGATAATCCAAACTCGGTGGTCAAAAATACAAAACAGGTCGAAACACGGAAACAGACTAGTCAGGATATAAATGCTCAGAGTTGCTCTTAGTAATAATCACAAAACCTCGCAACTAACTCAGGCATAAGTGTCTCTATAAATACCCGTGTAGATTGGGTTCAGGTGTTCTCAATACTCGGGAGACGATGACCGATAGGTTGCTGGAGGACACGTCTCTGTGACGTCCTCCAGTGGGGGGTTCTGGGAATTGGAGTTCCTTGGTAAATCTGGTTCAGGCAACGTGACACATGCAGATTTGTTTCCTCCATAGAAAAGGATAATTAGCCAGCTTCTGTTACAATCAAGGAATAACTAAAATTCATGAATAAGCATAGAATACTAAAAAATATTTAAACACTTTCTGTTTGTAATTTTGTCTGGAATAGAAATAGAAGTTAAGGAGAACTGTTAAATTCAATACAAGATATGGAAAATAGAACTGCTAATAGACTTGTCAGGTATGCCAAGCAAAACCCCAACATCACTGCCAAGGACCTACAGGAAGATATGCCTGACATATGAATGAAGATGCGCCGGTCCACTGTGCAGTGTTGTTGAATTAACATCAACTAAATGTAAAAAGTCAGAAAGGTAATCTAAATCGTGATTTTATCATGAAAGTAATCGTTTGAAGTATGCAACACAACACTTTTGGAGTGAGGTGTTGTGGTCTCTGCCTGCACTCCACCAGGACTCTAATGAACAGACTTTGCATTTGTATCCACCCCCTTGCCTGCTCCTTCGTCACGTATCAGTACTGGCTAAAAGGATGCACAAACTTTAACAAAAGTCAAATTTAATGCTTTTATATGAAATATTTTAAAATAAATTCTGCAAATTAATCAACGCTGTCCAAAGAGAAGTATTTCCATTTTTGGGATTTGCAGTTTCCTACTTAATTTGTAAAATTGCTCAGAAACTGCTTTGAACTTGTTGATATTTGTTTTTCTTTAGACAGAAATGAAATAACAATTGTGTATTCAAATTTGCAGTAATGCGTTATATGTACTTTTGTTCCATTCAGAAGTGTTGATTTCTTTTCACTTAGAAAATCAATAAATTGTAAGTTGACCATGGGTGCCCAAAGGTTTGCACCCATGTATATCTTTGCAGTGAATGTTAGTATCTTTGCGAAACACTCCACCTTCTTGTCCAATTGGGCATACTGTAGGAGAAACAAAATGTTGACATCTACATTTTTTTTTTCATAGTATTTTTATATTACATTGCCATGTACTATTTAGCATCAACTAATTGGTTAGGGTCAGTCACAACATATCATCTAACACATCTATTATTGTACTACAGCATACATATAAAATCACTATCATGTAATAGCCTTTTCTCAAGTTAAGAATGCATTTCAGCACCATAACTTATTGTTTACTTTCAGCTTCAATGTCATGTATGCTGTCTTTAACAGGAAAGTGAAGCCGTCCTAGTGACACTCTACT